>OY282560.1:244523358-245123358 GCA_958295665.1 Tipula vernalis | reverse complement strand
TCAGAACCAAAGGGTACAAAATTATATCCTCTAGTAAGTCTGGGAAGATCAGATCTTGTATTCTTGGGAAAAATAATATTAATCTTTTCCTTCTCTCTCAATACAGCAAGTGTGACACTACTGCAGTTAGCCTGGAAGTAGGCACTGGTAGATTCTGGCTAGTTTCAGCCTACATGGACCGGGAGAAGGAGGTTCCTCCGGATAACCTGGAGGAGCTGATCCGTAAAGCGGAACAATCAAAGGTAGGTGTGGTACTGGGAGTGGATGCTAATGCGCATCACACTATCTGGGGAAGCACAGACATTAATGAAAGAGGTGAGTCGCTTTTTGATTATTTGATGAGTACTAACCTTTCAGTGTGTAATATTGAGCGGGAACCCACATTTATTACTAGTAACAGGCAGGAGGTTCTAGACGTGACCCTTGCCTCAAATAATATTCTTCATATGGTTAAAAATTGGAGGGTGGATAAGGAACACTCCTTTTCTGATCATCGATATTTAACCTATAGCCTCGATATTCACCCTGCTACCCGGGAAGCCTTCAGGAACCCTAGAAGGACCAACTGGAGCAAATATGGGGAATTATTGGAGGAAATGTTACCGACGAGGGCTATGGAGCCCCCGACGACCGTTGGGGAGCTGGAGGACATGGTGGCTAGCGTTACTAGCGCATGCAACCGATCCTTTCGCGCTGCCTGCCCACTGGCTAAGCCTAGGGGTAGGCAAAAACCGGTATGGTGGTCCAAGGAACTGGGAACCTATCGAAAGGCTTGTAGGATAGCCTTTAATAGAGCCAAAAATACAAGGGAGGCTCAGGATTGGGACTCCTATAAGGAGAAACTCGGAATTTATAAGAAAGAATTAAGAAAGGCACAAAGGAGGTCTTGGAGAATCTTCTGTGATAATATGGAAGAGGTATCCGAAACCTCCCGCCTTAGGAAGATTCTTTCCAAAAGTACATCTAGTCCTAGTTTTTTGATAAAACCGGACGGATCTTGGACAGCTTCTAGTGGAGAATCTCTGGAGCTTCTCTTCGAGACACACTTCCCAGGGAGCTTTGAAGACCTGTTGGTGCGTCATGAATCACTGTCAGTAACCACAGAGGATATCGTAACCAGAAAACGGATCCTATGGGCATAGAGGGGTTTTAAACCATTTAAATCGGCTGGTCCGGATCAAATTATACCAGCGGAACTTCAAAACAACTCAGTAATTATTCTTCCTTACCTGGAAGCTATATTCAAAGGGTGTTTGAAGCTGGGCTATATTCCTAGGTACTGGACGGAGGTCAATGTGGTGTTCATACCGAAAGCGGGGAAAAGCTCACATGTGTATCCTAAGGACCTAAGACCAGTAACTCTATCATCCTTTCTTTTGAAAACATTGGAAAGGCTGCTGGATGTATACATCAGAGATAAAATAGGTGCCAGGAAGTGGGCATCGTCTCAGCATGCGTACACAAAGGGTAGATCTGTGGACACGGCTCTGCACGCCTTGGTGTCTACGATTGAGAAATCAATTAATTCGAAGGAATTCTGTTTGGTGGCCTTCCTGGATATAGAAGGCGCCTTTAATAATGTGAAAGCGGAGGCAATCAAGGAGGGATTGTCATTTTTGGAGGTGGACGTTCCTCTGAAAGGGTTAATCAATTATATGCTGGGAAGCAGGATTGTTAGCTCGAACTTGGGGGACTCCACCTTCAAGAGGCGAGTAACTAGGGGAACTCCGCAGGGGGGGGGCTCTGTCCCCTCTTCTCTGGAACATAGTGGTAAACGGGTTACTACTTGAACTGGAGAGAGAGGGTATTGGAGTTATCGCGTACGCAGATGACGTAGCTTTAGCTGTTACCGGGAAATTCCTGGGCACGATTGTAGACGTAATGCAGAATGCGCTTACCATCGTTACGAAATGGGCTGGCAAATGTGGACTTGGTATTAACCCGTCCAAGACAGAGCTGGTACTCTTTACTAAGAAATACAAAATCCCGGTAGTTGTCCCTCCTACCTTAAATGGCACGAGATTTGCTTTTACTGATAGAGCTAGATATCTGGGCATTATCTTGGACAGTAAGCTTAGTTGGAAGCCCAACATGTTGGAGAGAATAAACAAAGCTACTATTGCTTTGTACTCCTGTAGGAACGCCATTGGTCATAGATGGGGTCTGAAGCCGGAGCTGGTACACTGGCTCTACACCGCCGTAGTGAGACCTGTACTCATGTACGGGGTGGGTGTTTGGTGGCCAGCTCTGGACAAGGTAACTTACAAAAGTAAGATTGAGAGAGTGCAAAGAACGGCCTGTATGCTTGTTAGCGGGGCATTGAGGTCGACACCGACAAGTGCCTTAGAGGTTATGTTGCACCTTCTTCCGGTCGACATTTTTGGCAAACAGATGGCGGCAAATACGGCTGTACGACTTGCAGCCGTCTCTCAGTGGAGGTGTCTTAGTATAGGACACTCTACTATCGTCAGATCGTTGAAGGATGAGCTGGCGAATCTTGACTACATTAAACCTACTCTACGCTTCGAGAAGCGATTTCGGACCTCCTTCCTTTCAAGGGAATCCTGGAGGGATAGACCGTTATCGGAAACCGAAGCGTTGCAATTCTTCACAGATGGCTCCAAGCTAGACGGCAAAGTAGGAGCTGGAGTATTCTGTGACAAATTAAATGTAAATATTTCTATTCGTCTCCCTGATTACTACAGCGTGTACCAAGCTGAAGTCGTAGCGATTGAGGAGGTCATGACGTGGTTGAAGCATAATGTGTTATCCTCAGACGATATCACAATCTATGTGGACAGTCAAGCGGCGATCCGGTCGTTAGAATCGGTGTCTTTGGCGTCACGGGTGGCGTTGAGTTGTCACTCATCTCTAAATGAGATGGGTGAGCATTTCAACATCCAGGTAGTCTGGGTCCCAGGTCACTCGGGCGTCATGGGGAACTGCAGGGCAGATGAACTTGCTAGGCATGGTACGACTCTCCAGCTGCAACCGGAAAGGGCAAGTCTGGGGAGGCCTATCACAGCGCTGAGACAAGCACTTGGGAAGCAGGCGCTATCCTCAGCGGGGGAAAGGTGGTCTAACGCCCTCACCTGTAGAGTTGCAAGACAAGTTTGGCCAAAGCTCGACTTGGGGCGCACTAGGGCATTAATATCCTTACGAAGACGTGAATTAAGAACGGTCGTAGGAATTCTCACGGGACACTGCCTTTTTGGAGAACATGCAAGAAGGCTGGGTCTGGAGGCTAATGACTTCTGCAGAAGCTGCTTGGACGAAGAGGAGGAAGAGACGTTGGTCCACTTCCTTTGCTCGTGTCCAGCATTGGCTCTCAGAAGGCACAAACACTTAGGTAAGTTCAGGATGGACTGCCTCTCGGATCTCGAACACATTAAAGTGCGGGACGTCTTACGCTACATAAGTAGCTCGAAATGGTTCCAATAGGGGTAAAAGGGGATACATCCCGTGGTATCACAATGGACCGTCACCGGTCTAAGTGTGCGTAAGCAGCCACTCCAACCTAACCTAACCTAACCTAGATAAAGGATGGTTTAATGTATTTGTTGTAAACTTTTTAGAATTTTTGTATGTCGTGTGATACAGTCCCTTGAAGTCAGAAAATATTTGTTGGCCGGTTCATATGATTTGAAATTAGATAGAAGATGGTATATTAACATTTTCTGCCTTCAAGGGACTCTATCACACGACATACAAAAATTCTAAAAAGTTTACAACAAATACATTAAACCATCCTCAATCTCCTCTCAAAGGGCTACTCGTATATCACAGCCCACCGACATACATAAATTCTAATAAGTTTACATTAAATCATCCTCTATCTAATTCCATATTCATCTGAGCCGGCCAACAATTATTTTCTGACTTCAAGGGACTATATCACAGCCCACCGATATACAACAATTCTAAAAAGTTTACAAAAAATACTCTAAACCATCCTCTATCTAATTCCAAAATCATCTGAGCCGCCATTCAAGGGTCTATATCACAGCCGACCGACATGGAAAATTTCTAAATAGTTTACAACAAATGCATTAAACCATGCAATTATTTTATATCTCATACCGTTTATATTGGATTTTACAAAACATGGTAGCAAAAAATTTATTTTTCTTTTGCTAGAATTCACAAATATGTCACGATAGCAAAAATTTTCGGGGCTGAGAGCAAAACTTTATAAGCTTTAAGTAACTGTCATGATATAAATATAGTATTTTGGGCTACGCCAATCGATGCCATCTTAAATAAGTAAGTACAATCATTCGAATTGATTTCACTTAAATATTTTGACAGAAACAACAAAAAACGCTTGATAAAACAATGAGAGTATTGAATTTTGATGAACTCTAAATAATTAATTATCTGAAAGAATTCATTTTTAATTTCTTATACATAGTATAAAGGATGTATAGGAATCATGAAAAATTTCGATTGCGAGATTTTGATGGAAATATGTACATGTTTTGGGGTCCCCTGAATACGTTTTGACTATTTTCGTAATGACGTCTGTGTGTGTGGATGTGTGTCTGAATGTTCATTATCTTAAAAACGAGCAAAGATAGGACAATGAAACTTCATATTTAAAAGTTTATTAACTATGCGAAGAGCTGATTAGAATTTCAGTATAAGTTTACTGAACATTAAAATCAAACATTGTGAATTATTGCAGAAAATAAAAGAGATATGGAAAAAGTTTTTAAATAAAAGTTATAGGAAACAATAATCTTAAGAAAAAATGTTCTATGCATTTTTGTTCTATCTTTATCCAATTTTGAGTAAAATGTATTTATGCATTGGCATTATTAAAAATATCATATTTGCCATGAAAACAAAATATTCACAGAAATACGCATTTGATATGACAAAATTTTTATTTTTTATTTTATTGTTTTATACGTATTCTAATTATCAAATATGCTATGAAACATTAATACATAAACGCAGCGCTGTATTAATTTCTAAATGATGTCTGTCGGTATATATGTACATATAAATATAATGTAAGTAAAAGAAAGTAGTGTGGTGCTCACACCGGACACCGAATTTTTTACTTCAGTGTTCGTCAAAAGCAGATTTTAAATTTTTCGGTATCACGCTATCTTATAAAAATATTCATAGGCAAAATGACAAGCAATTTAGATTTTTTTATAAGAAAGGGATAAAATAAGTTTCCTCGATAGGATACTTATTTGAATAAGTTAGGTTCCACAAATAAGTATTCGTTTCGAAAACAGCCTTACTTCACAAAAAAATATTAAAAACTTTCGTGACAGCAGGATTTTTGGGGCTGAGAGTAAAAAATTTCACGATGGTACTATTTGGTACTGCCTTAATCGTATATAGAAAAATTGACTAGAATTATTTAATTAATTTAAATTTAACTATCTGGGAATCAGTCATCATTTATCAGGAATTTTGATGGCCTTTACAGGTAATCATAAAATTGTCTGTCTGGTTGAAGCCCCTGGCCAATTCATTTACCAAACGAATTTCTGCAACTTTCAGCCTAATGAATCCATTTCTCGTTGGAAAAATTCTTCTACCCATGCTTTGGGCGAGACAAGAAAAATCAATCAATTTTTATCTTAGGTTATACAGGCAATTTCGGCAGTTTTAAAAAGAAACCGTAAGTTCTAAAACCAAATAATAGGAAAATTAGGATCTAAAATATCTCCCCAATAAGTATTTCCCACCATTATATTATTTCCTATAAATGAACTGGTTTTTTGGGAACCTTCCTTGTTTAGTCTGATTAAACATCTATATTTAATCTAGCTGTAGCATAGTTTTACAATTAAAGCAAATGGTTTCAAATACTACCAAAAACTAACCACTCCTTTTAAATTAAATTATATTTTAGAATAAGTTTAGCAATATTTGCCAAATGATGTTTGTGACACCAAATTATTATATAAACTTTTAGATACTACAGGTCTCGACCTTTAGGCAGACCTGCATGAACATAATTTTTTTGGCTTTACTCAAACCGACCCGTAATATATCGGGCCTGGCCCGTTTCGAGCCCGAATATTTGTTTGAGTTTTATTACCAGAAGCCGGCGCAATTCTATCTAATTTCTGTCCTTGCCTCATAAATTTTATCTCATAATTATTAAGTTGTAACACAAAAAATAAAGTATAATTTATTTAATATGTTTATTTAATTTTAAAAAGATAGATAATCTATTACAGTACCAAATACAGTCTAAATGTATTATTGAATTAAACGTATTTTAAATCACGGGCCAGGCCGTGCATAACCTCGAAGAAAATATTCGGTACCCATGCATGCCCATCTGAAGGGTCTGCAGTTCACTCGTAATGTGTATAAACGGCTAAACATACTGAACTGAAAAACCAAAAGAAACAGCATTGAGTTTTTTCGATATAATTCCAAAATTATTGCTTTATTTTTTCTAAAACCTTCTGAACCTTGACCGAAATATATACAATTCTAAATTCAATTTAAAAAATTCAAAAAATATTTAATAATTTTTATTTTTTCAATTTTTTCGAAGGAATTTAATTGGGATTTTTTAAATTAAAAATAGTATGGAATTATACATTCAATCAAATTCCAGAAGATTTTAAGGAATGTAAGGCAATTCTTTTGGAATTATATCGAAAAAATTAAATCCTCGTTTGTTTTCGTGTTTCAGTGGGTTTAGTACAAGGAAAATAACACGATGCCATAAAATATTTTTACCTGAACTGAACTAAAAAAGAGGTGTACGTGCTTGGTGTAACTAGTCATAGCGAAATTATATCGGTCGCATTTCTCAACCAGGTAGATCTAAGTAGTTACCTATGGCTGTTTGATTTGAGCTAATTGCAATGTTTTATTAAATTTGTAAGTGTGTAGCCGCTTGTCAGAACGAAATTACATCGGCCGTGTTTCTCAAACATGTACAACTAAAGGTTTATGGCGGTTTATTAAGAGTTTTAGATTATATAAATTGTAAAATCATGGGAGAGACAAAATTATCTCAGTACTAAACTGTAACAAACATTGAAGAGTTTTCGTATATCATTTATTTAGATTTAATTTAATTTAATATAATTATGTATTATTTACATTTGAATTGTTAAAACAAAAATTAAGTTAAAATTTTATAAATATTTTAATATTATACATTACATTACCCACACGATAATTGCGCACAGCAATGTCCTGACCGATATAAATGCGCACAAGGAAGAAATATGGGAAAAAGTGCTCACACAGAAAAATGCTCACATGAAAAATTGTTCACTCGGAAAAAAGCTCACTTCGAATATATCCGCACCTGGAAAACACACAAGGAAAAAACACATATTTTTGAAAATGTATGACATTTTCGTGTCATCTTGCTCACTGAGAGACAGGTCCAATACTTTCGGGAAGTTTTGGGTTTTAATATGAGAATCATAAGAACCTGAATTTCATTTTAATTTTGGTCGGAATTTACTTTTAGATATGTTTCAGATCAAAAATTGTGAACATTTTTCTTATATGTTCTTATCTGGTTACTGTAAAAAACACCTTGAATAACTTTGTCATTTTCTAGTCAAATTTGCACGAGGAGATCCGATGCAAGCGGATTTGGGAAGTTTTCGGTTTTAGTATGTGAATTATAAAAAATAACATAGTTTTAAAGGTATTTTGCATTTGTAAAAATCCGGGAAAAGCGGCGGATTGGGTGTAGCACCCCTTCATCTAAGGCAATAATACGCAATCCAAAGCTCATTTAACCATTAAAAGTGTCCCGCATTGTTAGATATTCCGATTAAAAACTATATTTAAAACAAATTTAATTAAAATTATTCAATTAATTAACACAACTTATTCAAAAGAATTGTATTATTGTGGTAGATAAACTTCTCAAACCGCTTTGTTATTCGCAATTCTGCACTGAGATGTGCGTATGTTATTAATCCGTCGTTACGATGGATTGAAAAAGAGATCAGGGTTTAAAAAGGAGAGAATAGCTAATCACAAATGCTATATGTAGGTTTTTCAGATTAAATGAAACCATTTTCAAATTGAACGAAACTTCTTACAAATTATTAGAAATCTTTTTCAAATAAAACGACACCATTTCCAAATTGAATGAAACCTTTTTCAATTGGATTGAACTTTTTTCAATTGGAATGGAAATATTTACAAATGGAATGAAACCTATGAATGCTATCAAATTTATATAAAAGGTTTCATTCCGTTTGGAAAAGGTTTCATTCCATTTGTAAATAGTTTCATTCCAATTGAAAAAAGTTTCAATCCAATTCGTACAATTTGGAAATGATTTCATTTAATCTGAAAAACATATTTATTATGTGCTATAAATAAACTCGTACAAACCAGTCCATTTTAATGCAATGAGCTTATTGGAATAATTTGTTTGATGCTTCACAAAGATTCAAAAGAATTATAATTTAAAGGGACATTTTGAAATAAAACGTTCCGATTTTAATTACACAAATATTTTGGTTCTACAAAACTAACTACATCAGTCCGTCGCAACGGGTTAGCAAACTGATTTGAAAAATTAAACAATTATTTTTAGTTTAATTTTATTAAATTTAATTTGATTTTTAACATAAAAAATTTAAATTTTGTAATAAAAAAACTTCCAATACAATTATGCCTACCAATTTGTAAATACATATAGTAATACCTCACTAGAGCGGATATCGACGGCACCAAATAATTTGTCCGCTCAAATGTGGTGTTCGTTAAAGTGAGGGTTTGAAATTGATGGAAAGTTATCCTTTTGCGCTCTTATGAGTGTGGAATGTCCGTTTAACCGCGGGAAATTTATTGAGAAAAGACAACTTGCGCTGAATTATGATGAGAAAAACGACATTAGAAAATTTGTTATGTTTAACCTGGCTTACACATAAAAATGTTTAATTTTAGTTTATATTTTTCTTTTTTAATAATCGAAATTATAAATTTTAATTTCGCTTTTTATTAAATATTTACATTTGTCAGTAAAAAGCGGAATTAAGGTCTATACCCCCAACAAATGTTTAAACACGAATTCAAATACCGGATGACAATAAAATGTGAAGACTGATTAAATTCCAAATACCTATTTCTAAAGAATTTGAACCAAATATTAATTTATATGATTTTAATATGCTCCGAAGATTGTAGGAGAATTTAATCCAGTTTCGAACTGATGAGCTTATGATTACGAAAAAAATCAATCTTCTCATCAGGCCGCGGCGACTGGACTGATCATACCCCAATTTACATTCTATATATACAGAATGTACTATGCGGGATGTACTAGAGAATTATGCTAATATAGACAAATTCTCTTACAATTTTTCTTCTTCACGACATTCACACAGCTCGTGTAATCCAATTCGTGTAATTTTTAATATGCAACCGGTCCTTAGACCATTTTAAATGTGTTTTACAAATTAACACATAGAGGTATATTAGTATTTACGAACAATCATTCAACGAAACCGACTGATAGACAGTTCTATGGTTTTTATCCCATTGGTATTTAATTTTAATTTATATGATTTTAATATGCTCCGAATATTGTAAGATAATTTAATCCAGTTTCGAACTGATGAGCGACTATTTTTCTAACTGTTTCTCGGTTTAATTTTAGACTCCTGGCTATATGACGCATCTTGCGTCGGTCCGAAGAACAACCTAACTCTCGGTATCGTGTTATCGCTTTGTTTGTTTGGCCGAATTTCCAGCTTCGTTCAGTTCGATAATAGTGAGACGACTTTTTTCAGACATGATAAAAGGAATAGATTATAAAATAAATAGTTTGAAAAGCGTCTGCGTGTTTTATTATCACCTGATATTTATGTATGCCTTTTCTGCTTTTTATTAAAGGAGAGCATTTTTATGTGTGATCATGCCTAGTTTATCTAGAACTCCAGCACGTTTGTACTAAAAGCTTGCCAACGTTCTAGTTTGTAGTGAACGGTATACCAACTTACGGTGGTACTTTAGTAAGAACTCAGTACAAATTCTTAAGAATTTAAAAACTTCAACTTTTTGTATTGGCAAGCTTCTACATACGTGCTCGAAATGCACATAAACTAAGCATCAATTTGTCAGGACGTGTCCGAATTCTGTGATAATTATTCCAGCTGTAATAATTTTGACATTATTTTGTATGCAACCAAATTACCACAATCACTACGTGTTGTAAATTTGATACTTCTGTAATAATATTCATAAACCAAAGCGCGCAATTACAATAATTAAGCCGTATCACGTTAATTTATTTCTAAAAAATAGTACAAATTAATTTTTATAAAAATTAAATAAAATTTTCAGCGAACTTACTACAAAATATGGTAAAGAAAATCATTTCATTTACGTTAAAATTATTACAAAAAAAATATTATCGCATAATTCGGACAAGTGTCATGTTTTTGGGAGACCCAAATTTCGTGTGCGTATTATAATAGAATCGTTATAACAGGGAGAATCATTAAACATATTTATGTGAAAAGCTGTTTGTTTGGATGTTTTTGGATGATTTTGAATTGGCCTTTCAAGTTTAATTATATTTTTATCATGCAAACTATTACTTATTTATAATAATTGTTTTTTACTATCTTAGAAAGTAAACATTTGGGAATTGTTTGGCTTTTTTTTTGGGTAAACTTTCGTGAATACCAAGGTCGGGGTGGCTATTTTTTCAAGGTCATCAAAAATAATTTATAAGTTGCCCCTTGGGAACACCCCCTTGGATGTAGATTAATGTATAGTATATTCGTCATCGAATGTAGGGCATTTGTTAAAGCCGTGTTTTTCATGAAAACTGCACTAGAACTCGATAAACTTTAAATTCCTTTTATTCT
Organism: Tipula vernalis; assembly: GCA_958295665.1. Lineage (NCBI taxonomy): Eukaryota > Metazoa > Arthropoda > Insecta > Diptera > Tipulidae > Tipula > Tipula vernalis. Next base: position 245,112,520 of record OY282560.1, on the reverse strand, counting down.
TTGTAAACCGAACAAAAATAAATTCATAAAGCCTGAATGTGTGGTGTATTTGACATAAATACATATTTTAAGTTTAAAAATTTCCCCCTCCAGTTATTTCATCAATATTTTCTTATTTCTTGCTGACGTCATTACACGCAACTACACTCGATAAATTCATGGGTTTATCAAGTGTAACTAAAAAATAATCTACAATTGTAATTATTTATTGCTGTAACAACTTAGAATGTGTATTTATGTGAAATGCACTACACATCAGCACTTTATTAATTTAATTTTTTTCTATGTCTACATAGAATAGAAGGAATTTAAAATTTATCGAGTTCTAGTGCAGTTCTCAGGGAAAACACGACTGATATCTTGCTCGATCTTGAGTTCGATTAGACATTAAAAACGAATGTGTGTAAAGGTGTTCGTTGGGCTGAACGCACCTAGCCTTCACCAATATGTTATAAGAATGGTTCGAAAGATCCGATTAGAGACGCAGTAAGCGTCGATATTTGGTATCTAATGTTCAGTTGCATACAAAAAGAGCCAACCGCCAGTTATACATTATTTCCTCTCTTTCTTCTTTTATGGGCATTACGTTTTATTTTATATTTCAAATTCAGCGTAAGTTAATTTTGTTTCATTTTTACATAGAAATATTTATCCTTCAGTTAAACATATAATTGAACGAAAATATTCATGCAAAATAGATCCTTTTATCACAAAGTGTCTGACATCTGGTGGATGATTTTAAAACTAGAGACAGACGGGGTCAAAATCGTAAACATACGTAAAGTTTTACATTTTTCTTTGCGATTTCGTTTTAAAATTTGTATTATTTTGCATGTTGGTAGAACAAAACAGGTTTCCTGGTCGCCGTGGTTATTGTGATAAAATATCCCGAATGGCCCTAAGTACAAAACAATTTAATTTTTATGTTTTGGCTGTTGGCTAAAGTTAATTTTTCAATAATACTTACATTACAGTCACTAAACCAAATTCCCGTGCAGTTTTTAGCTCACAAATAAACATTTACCACCTTTGGCATGTTTGAAGATTAAAGAGCCACTTGCGGCACTTAAAAGGTGAATAATCGCCTTTCATTGATTTTATATTATGAAAGAAATCGCGATTTAATAAAAGAAGAAAAGAGGAAATAGTATTTAACTAGTCGTTCGTTTTTTTTATGCATCTGGGCATTATCCATACAGTTTACATAGAAATGTATGTTTATAATAATTATACATATTTATATAATATTTTTAAGTAAATTCATTTAGACGTATTTACTATAATTGGTTTATTATGGCGGTCATTTTGTGCAGACCATATTTTATTTGTATTTATAATTTTATTTATTTTTAATTAGTGAGGTTTGGATAAAACAAAAAAAAAGGAAATTAATTAATAACGATTATTAGTATTAACACTCTTTTGACTTTCTCGATCCGAATATTTTCCACTCATTTTACTAACACTGTAGCGATCGGAATAACCGTCATAACGGTCAGTTTTATAATTTATTTCATGCGGTGTATAACCAATATTTTTTTGCCAATGGTGGGTCCAATACAGATCGTCTTTATTTAGTTGGGATGGTGTTTTTGCGTCACGGCATACAATAATACAGTATATCATGCTGCCGAGTAGAGTTAGGAAACCGAATATTAAAAATATAATACCAAGAATCCTGGAATAAAATAAAATATTTAATTTGAATAAAATTAGTAATTAAAATCAAGTATTCTTAAAACATACCAAACAATAACAGGCTCGGTAAATTGTATAACAATAACAAAACCAAGTGTTACCAAAATTAATCCTAAATTTAATAATAACATTAAACAGCATACACCTCTAACATTAGGGCAAAATGGATTTGGGGCTGCCATTGCCTCAACGGAAACGCCAGCTCGTCGCGATCGTTGACTTTGAGTGGTTTTAGTTGTGCTGGCAACAGAATATATACTTCTAGGACCACGCGATTGAGGTCGCGATGTGTATCGACTGAAAAGAAATAAATTAATGTTTATTATTCATTTTTTTTATTATTATTTCGTATAGTTTTTAACGGTCGGTATAGTTTCAAAAACTGAAGAGTGATATTTATTCAAAAGATACGGGATCACCGCTAAAGTGACAACGCCGCTGACTGCAGTTTATTCAATCCATAGAGGTTTTGTTAATCTTCGTCATTGGCCAAAAATCTTGCGCACCTATTGAAACCACATAAATATTTTTTTTTAAAGTCGATTACACTGTTTAAATTTAATAATATATGTCCAGTTTTCTGGCTATAGCACTATAAGATTGTTGTTCAGCTTCAATAACAGCGGTTGTAACAGATTTTTCGTTGTCGCTGATGGCCTTTACACCCATCTTTACAAAAATATAGAATTCGGTAATCTTATACAAAATTTCACTTTAACGACGTATATGTAAACAAAACACAAAAAAATCGAATCTGTATTTTTGACTACAAACTTACAGTCGTTAGCCAAAAAATTTGCGCGATTTCACAATTTCAACGTTTTAAATACAATTACATTTTTTTCCCCGTTCTTCTTTAAGTTTGCTTCTACTTTTTTTACGCGACGTGCAACTCATCTTCCTGCTCTTGTTTAAAACTGTGTTAAATGCCTAATCGCTTGAGCGTGTCTGTGTGTGTATTTGATGTGAAAACATCTTTAGCGGGGGTAAGTCAACAATTTCATGTAAAAAAAAAGAACGGAAAATCCGGTACGAATGAAATTTCAAATTAGATTTATATGAAAAAAAACGAACAAAAAATGCACCGAACTTGCACACTATAAAATTCGAATTACAATTTCCGTCGGATTAAAATGGAAAGGGAAAAAAGTTATGCATGTGTAGTGTAAGTGATTCAAAAAAGTGAAATGTAAAGACATTACTTTAAGTATTAAATATGAATATGACACTTATAGATTGATACATAATAAAATAAAATTTTGAAATTATTTAATCGGTATGCTAAGTTTAGTATTGCTCATGCTGTTGCTGAGTTTAGCTATGTGGGGAGTATAGGAAACATAACCTTTAAAAGTGGTAAACCGATTCGAATGACATTCTCTAAAGATGCAAACAAGGAAGAACCGCAGGAAGATATGCTACCGTCGGTTTGCCATGACCATTCACAAAAGTCTAAATATGGAATTTTCAGATTGCCGTGTATGAGTAATGGTGTACTATATTTTAAAGCGTACGGGGCAGGTTTAGATGGTTAACTTAACAGAACTGTACTTTTCTCAAGCTCACCGAGCGAGACATGGCTATACTGAAATTATGGAATACAATATGGAATAACTTATTGACTTTTTAAGCCAAAAATGTAATGCAATTTAAATACTGAGTGAATGGCAGCCGTCCACTTGCATTGGTTTCTCAGGCCCATCGAAAAGGCTTGAAATGATTCAATGGATACTTATAAATAAAGGTTTTCACATGAAATACTTTTGCGAGTTGAGCGTGAACTCGCCCGTTATTTTTTTTATAGCGAACGGAGATGCGAATGAAGTTTATCCTAAATTAATATTAGATTTTACAAAATTGCGCTTGCATGTGTTTTAAAAAAACATACATTCAGGCGAATTTATTATATGCATAAAGGAAAATTCATTCAAATCAAATATTTGAACTTAATGCTAAATTAACAAAAATCCAAATCCACAATTTTCAAGATATCAACAATTTGGGATTTCACAAAGCTAATCCCCTTAAATTTAATAACGGATCAAAACATTAATCTGTTAATCGACAATATTTGACAATTTAAAAATTTAATCTTATCCATGTATAAGAAAACTTTCTTCTATCGGCAAACATCTCAATATGATATTCTGATAGGACTATGCGTAAACTTTTTCTTTAATATCGATTATTCGAAAATTTGAAAAATTGAATCTTATGTTGTATGTAAACGATTAACGATTATTCGAAAACTTGAAAATTTGGATGTTATGGATATCTAAGAAAATCGATATCTTAAAACTTTCTTCTATCGGCAAACATCTCACTATGATTTGTCGATAGGTGTTTGTGTATAGTATAATCATGCTCATCCGCTAAGATTTCATATTGGGTTTACCTATTGAAATTTCGATTATTCGAAAGATTACCTAGATTAATTTTAAATTAAACTACAAGCGTATGTTACAAAAAGCATTCATTCGGGCGAAACAGTGTGCTATTACATTACTATTCCAGTTACGAAAAAATCTGTTCAAATGTCGATATATAAATACCAATATATAAATAAATATAGCGTACATTTTTTTGATAGGATCTGTGTAAGGAGCGAACGAGACGGCTTGTATAAACATTTTTGTTGGTTTTGATAAACTTCATTCGCGTGAACGGAGTATGACTGTTTTATTAAATAGTTGTTATTTAAAAGTGTTGTTTTGTAAACAGTAAATGTGAACCATTCATCAATTGTTTACGTGATAATTCGTCATATTTTGAGGTATGTTTAAAATTTTTATTGTACGTACAGTGGTGTTAACGTGAAATTTTGTATAAGATTATCAAATGCTAAACTTGTTTAATGAACTAATCTCTCAATAGTTTAAAGTTTATCCTATAATAATAAGTAGCGCCTTTATGCTGAAAGCGTTATAATATCAAAGCAAGTACAAGAGGAGCAGTTACACTTCAGATGTTTTAACATTATTGACATATTGTGAATACGAAAATAAGTCTTCAGAAAAGCCTTATCCGAAAAAAAGTTTTGAGCAAAAGTTGTATGGCTCGATGGGGGACATCGATTAATGACAGTGCCTTTGACCTTGAGGGATAGGATCAATGTCATTTAGATGTCAAGTCAATTTTTTGAATAACAACTCTTATTTTTGCCTCCGGAAGCAGAAAGATCGCAAAATTTATATTTATGGATATGTATTTACAATGACCTCCCAAGGTCATCTGAAGGTCCATTACTAAGCAGGTAAATCTAGTTAGTTTTTTCGATTTAACTTTGTAATTGTTATTAATTATTTTTATATTTTTTTTACTTCTATTGTATTTTATTTTATTTTTATTCTTCATACAGTGCAACTGAGGTGGTAAATTTATCAAGGCAATGTTAAAGGGAAATGTGTCATGTAGTCTAATTGGTTAGATTATAGTGATACATGGAATGAATTTAGAATGTTAGGGTGAGTGGTTGTCTGTTGTGTGATGTGGTTGGAATGACATTGTGAGGGGTGTCGCGGGCAGTTTGGATGGGAGATTGGTTGGGGTAGTTTTGTTGAAGGGTGGGAGTAGCTTGTGGGAGGTGACATTTGTTGTGGGGCAGGGATGTAGTAAAATGGGTGGCATTGGAATTTTGGGATTGGAGCTTCAATGTAATTTTGGCGTTTGTGGGGTGTTGATCGGTGTGTTGGGGGATGGACTTAACTGAGTCGAATGCTTCCGTATTTTTCGTAATTTTTTAGGGAATTATAGTTGGGTGGAGGTTTGATGGATGTGGCTATGTGGGTGTTTTTGGTCCTGACGGGTGACTTGGGAACGTGTTATGGGTGGAGACATCGGTAAGGTTAGCGGAGTAGTGTGGATGGAGAGGAGATGGGCATGATATATGTAGGTGGAGCGTTGTGTTTGCCTGTTGGCGATGTGTGTGGCTGAGCTTTCTGTGTGCGACTGTATGCATGGATAGTGCGTGGGTTTGTGTGCGGGATAATTTAATGAGGACCGACGAAAACTACCGGATCTTTATTGTTGTGGGTGCTTCATTTTGTTAGTGTGGGAGTGGGTTTGTTGGTTTGTGGTGGGGGGAGCCAAAAAGGGGTCGTTCTGTTTACTGAGATTTTGGTTTGTTATAAAATTCTGGTATTTTAGAAGACAAAGATTAGAGGAAGCAGAATAACAACTACACAGCAGGTTGTTCGCATTCTCAAAAAGAATATGGGGCCAAATTAAGTGATAATTTACCAGGAGACTTTAATCTATAATAGACAACAATGGATACTAAGATAATTGCGAAATTAGTTTTAATGTATGTTATGAGAAATAAATATCAATTAGTTTATTTGTTGTATTTTTACTGTTTTATTTGAGGTACTTTCTTGCAGAAAGTACTGTATATTGAAATTGAAAGATTTATAGAAATATTTTAGTAAGTTCAGCTAAACGATTTAAACGTTTGATGTTCCCCGTTTCTAATTCCTTTATAAAAGGTGTTTTTTTTTACATTATGACTTTGTATCAAAGCATTCCTAAATATACAAGCCGTCAGGTTCAGATCAATTTTAAAAGAAGCTTAATTTAAGGGGGCTACATTTTACGATTTCCCATAAGAACCCATGTAAAATTGAACATTTTTGATTAAAATTTTATCAATGAAAAATACTCGTAACAGAAAATATTTTTAGATTTATATTTAAATCAAACCTTTGAGTATAACATATTTTAAAACCAATAACTTAAATTTAGTAATTTCATTAATATAATTAAAATAAAATTGTACAAATTTACTTTTTCTTTGTATGCCTATGTGAAAAATACAGTATAAAATTATAAAAACGAAATCAATGACGTAAGATCTTACATACTATTTATCAAAGACTTTAAAATACAATAGACCAGAAATAAACAAAGTACGCACAATCACTCTTTAACAATAATAAAAACCAAATGGTTTTTTTACATGTACGAACAAAAAGTTTGTTTCTCCTCTTTAGTTTAAACTCTTTGCTATTTATCGAAATTTTTTTATAATAAAGAAAAACATGAACGAAAGGTGTGACGTCATGAGGTGTAAAGATGTGTTTTTATATAAAGAGGTTTTAGTAAAACATTAATTAAATATCTATAAACAAGATTTTATTAATTGATTTCCAAATCATATGTTTATCAATTATTCTTCTTGATAACGTACAAATCAAAATTCATTTTGATTTAAGAAAAACGATATTAATAAACATAAATTTTCATATGATTTGTATGAAAAATGGTTTTTTTTTGTCTTTCTATCCCCCTTATATTAAGTTTGAATTTTATCCTGACGGTTTGTATATCTAGGAATGCTTTGGTAAAATCAAGTCTGCTTTGGTATAGAGCCGTATTAATTACGTAACGAGGAGAATACAAACTCGTCACGACGAAGAAAAATTGGCGCAACCTTGTGCCAATAATTGTTTATTTGGTAAACACCCCTTGAATACTCAAACAAAACCAGTAAAACAAAACTTGCTTTTTAAATTTAAATATTCATTCTATAATGAGTAAGTTGATGAATATTCAAGTGACTTATTCCTCTGTTAATTCTTTTGCGTGAGATTATCTTCGTTCAAATAACAAATACCAATCTCAATACACCCAACTGCTCCTAGCTTCATAAAAATAACCAATTAAACTGTCGGCCAATAGAAAAATCAGCGGTGTGCGGTTACTCTTAGAGCGTTTTTAATTATATTGATATTGTCGTCGCCGGTACCCATAAGTCGTTGCCTTTATTTTACGATAACGATAATACCGTAAACGCTTTTCCATTGGAACGTTTTCACAAAGATGGTGGCGATAACCAATTACAAAACTGTCAGCCGCTATAGGTACCTGTACTGCCATGTCGCGTATAAATAAATTATACATTTTGCACTTATTGCATTTAAGACGACAATCAATTTATTATGAAGTTGTTCTAGGTTCATCCCATAATTGAAGTAAGATATCTGTTAGAATATTAAACAATTATCGGACCGACACGATCGTCACCTGCAACAACATATCGCTATCGTGTCGTCTAATGGAAAAATGCTCTCATCCTCTTTTTTTCCTTTATGTTCAAGAAATGAAGGAAAAAAAAAATATTCATTTAGTGTCGATCTGTTCGTTGAGGTTGACCTAATGTATTGTAATTTGTAAAATGTACTTAATGCAAATCATCTACTTTAATTTGAGAAATTTAATGACTGAAAATAACTTTATTTTTATTTTCGACGAGTAAATCTTTACAAAACTTTTTAAGATGAAGCAAAAATAAAATTGTTAAAGCATTGCCACAAGCACATGATGTTACCGGTGTTCCAAACCGTCAAATCCAAATTTTCAAACGATTGTTTCGTTTGCACTACACTAAAATTATTAAAAAATAATAAAACTATTATATTCTTTGAAAATTTTGTGAAAACTATTAAAATTTCATTGAAAAAACTCCAATTGTATAATTTAACGGATGGATTTCAGTTTGACGGACGGTAAAATTCAAAATTGCTTTTTTGGTTTTAATCAAATTATATTATACTTAATATATGTACATATATTTAAGAATACGATAGTTTTTGTAGAGTCGAACTATTTTGAAATCTATTTGATACTGCAGGTGAATCAATTGGGTCAAATATTTCATTTGTCGATTTGAAATGCCGGTCGACATCTTATGGAAGTGGCAACGCTGTAAGAATAGACAGGAAGTTTTTTTTTTTTGAACCCTATAATGGTGGAACTCCTATTGGTTAAGGAGTTAAATCACTCAATATTGATTCACGAGGTCGGTTTTTACTCTAGGTATTTATTTACATGCTACTCCGTAACTAATCAATCACTACAAAAATGTGCCAGAGTGAGGAAAAAATCATTTAAGGAATAGATAAACAAAAAATAAAAATACAGTAAATATTCACTTATTGTATACTCATATAATGTAATAATTCGCATAATACAACTACACACATGACGAATTGTTTTCGTGTACCTTATTCGCATAACGCAAGAAAAATTTTTCTTTTGTTTTTTTTTTGCTTTCTCTACCATGTTTTAAATTAGGTACTTGGCTGCGGTCGAATTCTCGGGTAAATGTTCGTATTTTGTTATATTAAGCATTTTCTCATACTCGTTCAATTCTTATAACAATAAAGAATAAAGTGTCAAACGTGAAACATTTACCTTTTTTTTATTTCGTTTACCCTCCATAAAAAAAGGTAAATGCATTTACCGAATTTTGCGGATTTACTCGAGAATTCGCGACCGCAGCCTAGGCTGTTCTTATAAGAGGACATTTGAAGAAGTAGGGCATGGCGATAAACCGGTTTCCGAACAAACCGGACATGCAATTTGACATGCGTCTTGGAAAAGGGATCTTGAAATGATTTTTAGTGTATTTTTGGAATATGGGCAGTTAGGATGTAACCGATTACGAAGAAATTTAACATGTGCGCTGAAAAAGGGATTCTAAAATGATTTTTGTATAAAGTTCTGGAATATGGCGAAGTAAGATGGAACATAGCTGAGAGTTCTGGAATTTTGCCAACTAGGTGGAATGTTATTCCTCAACCGATTTTAGTGAAATTGTGCATGCGAGGTGGAAATGCGATTTAAACATGATTTTTAGATGAAGTTCTGGAATATGGGCAACTAGAATGGAACTTGGCTATTCCTTAACCGGTTTTTGTAAAATTTGGCATGCGCGATCGAAATGAGATTCTATAATGAGTTTTAGATGAAGTTCTGGAAAATGGCCATTTGGGTTGGAACTTGGCTATTTCTCAACCGATTTTAGTGAAATTGGCCAAAAAGTTCTGGAATATGGCCAACTGGGATGGAACTTGGTTATCCCTCAACCTATTTTAGTGAAATTGGGGCATGCGAGGTAGAATTGGGATTATAAAATGATATTTATATGAAGTTCGGGAATATGGCCAACTAAGATGGAACTTGGCTGGAAATGAGATTCTAAAATGATTTTTAGATGAAGTAGTATTTGGTATGGAACTTGTCTATTCCTCAACCGATTTTAGTGAAATTTGACATGCGCGATAGAAATGGGATTCTAAAATGGTTTTTGGATAAAATTCTGGAATATGGCCAACTAGGATGAAACTTGGCTATTCCTTAACCGATATTAGTGAAATTTGGTGCGCGATAGAAATGGGATTCTAAATGATTTTTGGATAAAGTTTTCGAATATGGCCAACTGGGCTGGAACTTGGCTATTTCTTAACCGATTTTAGTGAAATTTTACATGCGCGATGGAAATGGAATTCTAAAATATTTATTACGGAACTTGGGAACTATTTCTTAAACAGTTTCCGATTTCCATCGAACACGTCTAATTTCACCAAAATCGGTTCAGAACTAATCGAGTTCCTTCCTAACTGGCGATTTTCTAGAACTTTACCCAACAATCAGTTTAGAATCACATTCCCATTGGACAGGTCGAATTGCATAACAATCGGTTAAGGATTAGCCAAGTTCCATATATATTCAGTTAACGCATAAATTTTGAACAAATCGATCCAGAAAAAATGCGATAAGTGTGAATTTTTTTTTTGTCCATAGGGAACGAAAAAATAAAACAAAATATTTTCGCTGTCGAGAACGGAAACGTTTTTAAATGGGCATATCCAGTACAATGTGAGGCCTTACTAAAAAAAATTGATATTGACCACATAAAATGTTTAAGATTTACTTGTTTTTTAGTAAGGTACTGTCTGGATGTGCCCAATTTTCATTATTCTTTTCGATTGTATACAAATGTTGAAAAAGAATTTACTCTAAATTTTTAACATCAATCAACATTTTTGTTTTCGTTCTCTCTCTTGGTGAAACATAAGCTGTATTTCTTGACGTTTGATCTGATCCAGAACAGATCATGTTTCATGAATCGATAAGCCTGAAAACGCCTGCTCGGATCAAAATTTTAATCCAAAAACAAGACATTCTGTCAAAAAAGTACCGGGAAATGTTAAATAAAACACAAATTTTAAGTTCAATCATAAAAAATTATTTTGCCGCCCTCAAAGTATTCCCCATTCGAGGATATACACACATGCCAGCGTTTTTCCAATCATCGAAACATTTTTTATAGGCACGTTCCTGAAGGGGAGTTCGCGCAACGAATTTTGTTTAATGGCTTCAATGGAGTCAAAAAGGCTTCCACAGAGTAGCAATTTGAGTCTGGAAAACAGGAAAAAGTCACCTGGTGCTAAAGCAGACGAACGCGGTTGTTGATCGATGGTATTTATTGAGTTGTTGGCCTTATATTCGTTCAGAATCGTAGCTCGGTGTAATGGTGCGTAAAAAAGTCCAAGTAGTGTAAAATCCACGAGTTTTGCCCATAATTCCGGTCACTTTTTTCGCACCAGCACAAGAAATTTCGTTTGCAACACAAAATTTAAGGCAAACTCTTTGTTCAATAAATTCGTTCATCGTAAAAATCGCCGTGCACTAACTAACTGTTGTAAACAAACTGGTTGACAGATCGCGCTCAAAGTTGGCATCATAATGAAAGACAGTCCTTTACCAACCTAAAAATTAATATTAACTATTAATAAGTGATTTGTTTTCCATGTGTTAAAGAATGTTTTAGAAATTTCGAATGGAATTTTGATGGAAGGTTTTGGTTTTCGATAAAGGCTTTTGATGAACATATGTACATATAAAGGATTATACACTAAATATTTATTCCATGATGTATATTAATCTTACTTATAAGCATTGATTAATATGATCACTGTGTCGAAGGCTTATTACGAATAATTACGCTCAGTAAAACATGATAAAAAAACAGATTCCGAGAAGGAATTTTCTCTTTTACATCCCTCAATGTATGAAAGTTTCCGTTTCATACGCCGTTTTATACAATTTTCTTGATTTTTTTTTTTGGTAATAAGTTTAATGAGGCGATTTCTACAAGTTTTTTTTATTTCTGATGGTTTAAGCCAAGCCTCGTTTTCACTGTCAATATCCGTTTATACCTTTTTAGAATATTGAGCTTCAAAATAGTGTTAGGGGGAGACGTAAACGAGGTTGATGTTTCAATTTAAGTAATGGAAATGGACTACCAGATAATATTTAACAAGATACTACTAGATAGAATTTTAAAAATGAAACTATAATTAATGATTTACTTGTTACGTGATTAATCACTGCTAGTAGTGAACAATGTGTATATATCAATTTAATTATAATGAAAATGGTAAGAGGAACTAGATACAAATTCAAAAATGAAATTATTCCATAACTAACGTATACTATACTCATTATACATTTGTTTCTTCAATTATAATGATCACTGCTAGTAGTGAATAATGTGTATATATCAATTTAATTATAATGAAAATGGTAAGAGGTACTAGATACAATTTGAAAAATGAAATTTGTCCATGACTAACGTATAATATACTTATTATACATTTGTTTCTTCAATTATAATGATATCCATTATTCACTGCTAGTTTATCTAGTAGCCTCGCATTATTCACTACCACCAAGTAAAAGTTTCATTTTTGAAATTTTATCTAGTAGTCTTTTGCCATTTTCATTATAATTAAAGATATAATTGAGACGTCAAAATGTCACCGGAAATTATTTTAGGATTATTTAAAGGGTTTCATTATAAAACACAATATTTTTTATACATAGGTCGTGGACAAAGTATCGTATTCTACTCGCACATAATGGCTGTTATTCACTCAGATGATTTACGACACTCGCCTATTGGCTCGTGTCGATAAACTTCATTTTCGTGAATAACAGCTATCACTATATGCTCGTTGAATAATATACTATTAAATAAATAATTTTCTTGGTAGTAGTGAATAATGAAAGAAGAAACTACTAGATAAAATTTCAAAAAAGAACAACAGTGATTAATGATTAATCACTGCTAGCAGTGACTAATGGATATCATTATAATTGATGAAACAAAGTGTAATGAGTATATTATAGGATAGTCTTGGACAATAGTATATTATTCAACGAGCATATAATGATAGCTGTTATTCACGAAGATGAAGTTTACCGACACGAGCCGATAGGCGAGTGTCGTAAATCATCTGAGTGAATAACAGCCAATATATGCGAGCAGAATACGATACTTTGTCCACGACCGATAAAAAATTGTGTTTTATTATCAAATTCTTTAAATAAACCTAAAATAATTTCCGTTAACATTTTGACGTCTCAGTTTAATAATAATGAAAATAGCAAGAGACTACAAGATAAAATTTACAAAAATGAAATTTTTATTTGGTAATAGTGAATAATAGAAGAAACGACTACTAGATAAACTAGCAGTGAATAATGGATATCATTATAATTGAAGAAACACACGTATAATGAGTATATTATACGTTTGTCGTGGACAAATACTATTATTGTATCTATGATATTATGTTTATGAGGATATAACAACCGAGTTATTACAAAATTTAAATGAACTACAGTAATCGACTAGAGGTTTTACGAATAATTAAAATTTAAATTGTAGTGGAGCGCTAAAGTAGTAAATGAGTTCTTCAAGATTAATTTACGTTGGTATTTGGTAATGATTATTTATTTAGCTTCGTATTACCTGATTTCGGAAGGTGCCTTGTATGCTGCGCTCGTAACATATATATCGCTACCAGTGTCACCGCCATGATCGTAACTTAGTGCTGATGGAGCACGCGGAGGAGATCGTGTTGGTGGACCAGTCGCTGGTCCTCTTAGATTACCATTACTGTTGCTAAGATGGTTATTTTCAATCTGTTTTTCTATCCGTAATTTTCTTGATGGCGTTTTTGGCGGAGATGCTCTTTCATTTGCCACCTACAAAAAAGCAGAGACATTAATTAATTTATTCACGCCTTAGAGAACATTTAAAATTATTTAACATTTAATATGCCTACCGTATATTCGGACAGTGTTCTTTCGGAAAACGCACGATGTGATTCTTCACCATCGGTCGAATATCCTCGATTGGCGTGTGCATAAGGCGGTTCTGGTGTATCACGCCCATGTGTTGCTACGTAATGTCCGCTCTTTAGTCGTTTAACATTTCGTTCTTGAACTGATTTCAGCATTTCGATTAGCTTTCGATTTTTTCGTTGTTCACTTTCAATTGAATAAATTTTTTGATTTAAATTATTTATTTGTGTTGTATAATTTTTTTTTGTTTTATAAATTTACGTAGGTATTGTAAACTTCATCTTTGGCGAAGAGTTAATAACTTTATAACCTGTAATTAAAGTAAAATGAAGTCGAAAGTTATAATTCGGGGCTCATCAATAAGTTGTATATTTATTGTAAGTTTGTCTATAATCAATAGCTCTTTATTCGGCAAAATATACAAACATTGATTATTTTAGAAATGTTTTATCAATTTGCTTAGAACAACAGATGTAATAAAGTACAGATGTAAAGAAATACATTATTATTCTCCCACTGATTTTCGAAATACTTTTTCGTCTTCTTTATCAGTATCACTGTACGGTACAGTTATAGGTTAAGTTAGATTATACCTTAAATGCTGAATTTCGTCATTGTTATCATACCAAACATCCAACTCCGATGAACCTTCCACCGCAAAAAAATTAAACAAAAAGAAATAGATTGATTATAATGAAAATTAAATTCATCTTCTTGATATAGTAATAGTTTAATCTAGTTGATGGTGTTTTTATGTAATCGAAATGTTCGTTCGGCCCCATATTGTGAGTATATGTATATATAACATTTAGTTACGAAACTAAGCCATACATTTGAGTACATTTTTCTTTTTGCTTTTATGAGGAGGACGATATGACGCAGATTGACACGGTTGGTGGTTTACATAACAAAACAACATAGATACAAATATGTATATAAAAGTAATAAAAAACAGCAAAATATTAACAATGAACATGTGACCGAAACAGTTTATATATTGTCATTATTCTTTTTTATGTTCCACAGCCAAATGTTCTTACATTTACTTTACTTACTATTAATCTATCAAAGTTCTTACTATTAATCTATCAAAATACTAAACAGGAAGTTTACTGTTTCGAAAGCAGGAAATAAGTTCATGTGCATCCATTGCTATGGTCTGACGTCACCAGTGACAACGAAGCAAACTTTTATAAGCAAATTGGGCGTTTTATTAAAAGATAATTAATATTTATGTCAATTATCGGTTTAATTTGAAATATTTTTTAATTACTAGATCACCCTTTTATGAATACTTTAATTAAACAATCATTTTTATAATTTTTGAATAACGGAACTGTTTTTTTTTTAAATCCGAATTTTTTTTAAGACGAATGTTAGAGTCAAGAACATTTGGGTCTTAGAACATAGTAGGAGCCTGAAAATGTGCACATTCTGTAAGGGGTTCACTTACACAACCTCACTGTAGATAACAAATTTACATAATTTTTGGTTATGGCTTTTAGTGAATCATTTTAATTATAATAGTTATTTATGGTACTAGTGAGCAAAACGAGATATTATCCATGAGGGATAAGTTTGTCCCACGAGGCGATAGCCGAGTGGGACCTTTTCCCGAGTGGATAATATCTCTTTGCTCACGAGTGCCATACAACGTTTTATCCACTTTTGTTGAAATAAATTTCGTAAATTAATAAGAAATAGTTCCATTTTCTGTTTTCACACTGGAGCATTGAATTTTGAAATCCATTTTATCATAGTGACCGTTCTTTAAATTGTCATGGTGTACTTTAATTTAATTAATTTTTGGAATATAGTTTTTGATTCAATTTGACTACGAATAATTTTCCAATGACTACTCAACATTCTGTTATACTAAATATAACTCACGTTGCCCCTAGCAGCGTGGGTTATACAATAACAGTGAGTTATTTTACATTTTCCTTATTTGAAATCAGCATAGTTATCGGGCTGTTATATATCAAAAGTAGATAAAAGCATTAATTTCATTTTCATTCAATTCAAGTTTATATTTGTAAGAATTTCAAATTCGACAGGTTAAAGATCGAGCGAGCCTTTCAATTTTGTGATACGTGTTTGCAAATCTTACATTGCAATACCGTTAGTGAGTTCGTTAAGGTTGTGCTGTACATCGTAAACGTCATTAACATACAGTTCAGTAAAGTGAATTCATTTTGTATAGCGTAGCTTTAGATTAAAATGGTTAAGTTAATGTTGCTAATTTTACAAAACATTTGAAAACAATTTGCTTTCAAAAAAATGTTACCCGCAATTTAGGGGGAAAAATCGAAAAAACGCCAAAATATTCAAAGTTTTGGGACTTAAATGCGTGGAAGTAGTGGAATAAGTAAATATTTGTTTCTTGTGGTTTTTTGTTCTTTATTGGTTTATGCAACTTTGAGACTTAAATGGCATTGGTTTATGCAACTTTGGGAGCCAACACACTATCATTTATCCGTTGTAGCACTGAAGTGGTTCTCTAGTCACTATCATTTTTAAATATCTACTACCACAATTCAAATAGTATACGAGCCAAATCAAAATCTCTGTTTATGTCAATTTTGTAGGAAGATTATGATTTCATTTGCATCGTTGAGTCGTAGTTAACAGTCCATTTCTAACTGAGGAATATTTTCCGTCGTCTTATGCTGTTTTTCGGAGGGATATATATCTGCAAATGGACACTTATAACAAGGGTGGTGATATTGTAGTCGCAGTTTCTAATAAATATTCATCAAGCCCGGTAACGTTAGCTAATTGCGATGCCGAAATTATTGCTGTTCGTGTAAAATTCAATTCATATATACCCTGTCATTCAAGCATAGAAGTCTATCACAGGTTGGCGGACACTGTGAAATCTAATATTGTTCCACTTTTTCAGCCGAGGAAGACTGTCTTTTTATTTTTGGAGATTTTAACATACCAGATATTGTATGGGAGATTATTGATCACAATTTGACTTCTATTAACATGAACGACGAGATGGAAAACTTCATCTCTGAAATATTTTCATTGGATTTAAAACAATGAAGCATGGTTAAGAATAATAGTGGCAACGAATTGGATCTACGATTGACCGTTTGTACCGTTTGATAATGAGGTGACAGTTTCTGCGTCTGAGGATTTAACTGGATCGTTTATTTGTGCCGCGTTTATGAATGCCGCGAGCTGGCCGAGGAAAATGTGAACTCATGGAATTTTAATTTTAAAATGGGCGATTATAGTTCCTTAAATGCACTTCTGGATGTGTATGATTGGTCGTTTTTTATGCTTGTGATAATATCAACGAAATGTTGAGCGAATTCTATTGAATCATTAATCTAGGTATTGAGAGACTTGAAGGAACCGTGGTATAATAATGAGTTGATAAATTTAAAAACTATAAAAGACAAGGCTCACAAAAAATATAAACTACGTCCTAATGTTGTTAATTACAACTCGTTTGTTAAAATTTTTTCTACAATTTCTACAAAAGAAAATCGAATGGTTACCATTCTACGATATTTTTAAATGACCCGTTCCTGCGATATAACGTGCGGGATATTTGTAATTTGTTTGCCGATTTCTTTGAGAGTGTATATAACTCAAAATATAATGTTTGTAAGAGAGTGTATATAGTATAACTCAAAATATAATGTTTGTAATTTGAATAATGTTGTAAGGAAGTAGACATTTTCAATGTTCTTCTGGAAGTAGGGTTATCCCAATTATTAAATCTTGATATTAATGAAAGTGCCGGATTCGGTTCTATTCCAACCATTTTTCTGAAATTAACGGGTAATGCAATTTCTGGCCATATTGGAAGGAAATCGAAAGATCGGAAGCGCTCAATTATTAAGTCGATTTTCAAATCTGGGGCTGGTAGCGATATGGAAAACTATAGAGGTATTTGTCTTATTTCAGTTTTACCAAAGCTATTTGAGAAACTAATTGAACAGCATTTGTGGTTTCATGTTAAGACTTTCATTTCTCCCAGATAGCATGGATTTTTTCCTGGTAGCTCAACTGTTACTAACTTAGTTTTATTTACAAACTGTATTTCAATCGCACTATTAAATGGTAATATTGTACAGGTCGTTTACCGCACATCGCAGAATTTAATGCTAAACAACTACAAATGCAAAACAATTTGTTTTACCCGATTACCCTTACCCGCTAGTTATGTTTACTTTTTTGACGATTGTATTATTGAAAGTTTCAATATGTTTAAAGGTTTATGTATAACGTTTACTTCGAATCTTTCGCGTCATAAGCACATTGAGGGTTGCACTTCTAAAGCGAATTCTATGCTTGGGTTTAAAGGTTTAAAGGTTTTCCAAAGATTTTTAGGATCCGTAAATAATTTAAACTTGTAAAGCAACAGTTTCTCTCTTTTTAATTTTTAACGACGCGATTAAAAGCTAAAGAATCCTTAAAAATGCTTAAGGATCACCAATCCTATTAATACATACTCAAAACCTACAAAATATTTATATTTTTTTATGTATAGATATTATTATTTAAGAAAAGAATCAAAAAAAAATTGTTTTTACAATATCATATATTTAATAAAATCTTACATCCTCCTAAATGATATAACGTGAAATATTATAATGGCAGTACTGCTTATCCGCTATTATCTGGGTATTTTGAATCAACTTAACTGAATCAGGCAGCATATTAAAATTAAAGGGACAGTTACGAGAAACCATCTAAAATTATAGATTGCATGAAGCTCCCACCAGTTACGTAGTATGATTAGATAATCTAAGCATGATGGTATCGCCAAGTTAACTAAATTATATAAGTTCAAATTAAATATATCATTTATAAATATAATATTAAAAATAGTGTAGAACCAAGCAAGCCACCTTGAGGTACTCCAGTAATTCTTCTCTTTAGTAATTTAAAAGAAATTCCTCTAAACCCATATAGGTATAATTTTTCTAATGAAATGTCATCATCAATACAATGAAATGCTTTTCGTAAATCTTACAATAATGCACCTATATATGAACGATCTTTTAACACTTGACTAATTATATCAATGCGATTTTTGTAGTAATACCACTACGAAATTCACATTGAAACCTTTAAAAAAATACGTATTTCAAACGGTAATTGTTAATTCTTATGTTTAATGCTTTTTCTAGAAATTTGTCAAAATAGGACTAGTGAAATAGGGCTATAATTATTGATAAACAATTTAACAACACTCTTGAAAATCGCCATAACTTTCGCTAACTTTAAACATTTAGGATAAATTCCAATATATAATTCTATCGAATACCACAGACAAAAGATTTTTCAATGGGTGAATATTTTGCTTAAATATTCCAACAGAAATACAATCGGAATTACAATCTTTATTTATGTAAAGCTCATTAATTAAACTAAATAATTTATATAGATTACAGGAAAACAAATATTTTGTTCCTGTTTTGTATTTAAATTATTTAAAATTCTTTCCTTGCACTAGTAAGCACTTTATTTTAAACAAACATCACAAATACAAAAAAATATTAAAAACAAATTAAAAGTCAACCTTTCTTTTTGTGATATTAAAATTTTTTATTATTTTATTTAATTTGGAGACCGGTTTCGGATGTTCATCCTTCCTCAGTTCCTTGACTATTGTTTACAAGGTACATAAAATCGTTACATTAATTAGTTACGTCATAATTTTTTTTTTCTTTAAAAAATAAATAAACGTTAATTTTGCCTATTGCATAATATGAAATCATAAATTTTGTTTGGCCTACATAAAACTTCGGACAATCGTTACATAACAATTTGTAAATACCGCTGTCTTGTTCACAAACTTGTTTTGGCCTCAGTTTTCTCCGTAAATTATCTCTGGTTTTGCATGCCGTAGTGTAATTGTATCTGCTAAAAATTTTCTTTACTATATTGTATGTAGATTGGTTATATTCGACGGATATGTATTTTTTGGTGTTATTCTCATCTTGATATAACGTAGTTAGGCTATATTGTGACATTTTGCGTTTTATCTTCATGTTGAGACGGTATATGTTCTTCTCATTGAAAACATTATTTTTTGCTATTTGAATAATTAAATTTAATTCATTCTCATAATTCCTCTCGTTCATTGGGATGTTATTAAGCCGATGAAGCATATGGTTATAAGCTGCTATTTTATGCTGAAATGGGTGATTAGATGAGTTGTGTATGGTGTGATCTGTTTGTGTGGCTTTACGATATATTGAAAAGTCGTGTTTTTGATAAATGTTGGAAATTGTTAGGTCAAGAAAATTAATTGCTTTATCAGCTTCTATTTCTAAAGTGAATTTAATGTTGTGGTGTATACCATTTACATATTTAAGTAAATTGTTTATTTGTCTGTGCGTGCCTTTAACAAATAACAATAAATCATCGACATATCGGTGCCAGTATAAAATGATTTCTTTGAATGGATTTCTGGTGTTAATTACGTACTCTTTCTCAAAGTTATTTAAAAATATGTTCGCCAACGTACCCGACAAAGGGCTTCCCATTGGCAATCCCTCTTCTTGTACGAAAAATTCATTATCATGCTGGAAATAATTTTGCCGTGTGATGGTAGTGAGTAAATCGATAACTTCCTTGATTTTCTTTTTATAAATTCGTTTCTGTATTAAAATATTATAAACTATATTGATAGTTTCAGTAACCGGAATGTTTGTGTGGATATTAGTGACATCAAAAGACGCAAATTTTGCGCCATTTGGAATATTAACTCCTCTTAATAGAGACATGGAATTATACCATCTTTATAGCAGTAAATAATTTTTCAGAAGACGGACGTTTCGAAAAATAGAATTGGATAATCCCCTAATGTTCGATAATGAAGGCCCGCATTCCATGATTAAGAATTTCATTTACCTCCTCAGTGGCTGATTTCGTTGCATTATTGTCCCTGATTTCTAAATTGTCTTATGCATCTAGCGGAAAGTTAATTTAAGTTTTATCACAAGTCTCTCGAATGGGGTACCACATTGAACATCTTAAGGAAATTTCAATTTTGCAAAACACCATTCACCAAAACACCAAGAGCAGTTTATAGTTTTCAGCTTCGCATTAACACAAACAACTCGAGTGTATTTTGTTTTTCTTATATTTATCGATAATATGTTATCATTGGGATCTCTATTGCTTACATCCCTTTGTGTTAAATATTCTGCAAATAATTCCTAGTTATTTCTTATTCTGACCGAAGAAAAACATGCACATTAAAAAACCCTTGTATCTTTGGCTAGGTTTATGAAACGGTTTTTCGTTTATATGACAAAGTAAGTTAGTAAAAAAATTAAATATTTTGAAATTAAAGCCTATATGGTTGCCGTTAAGTTTTAAAATTTAATAACTAAATTAATAATAATTTAGTGAACAGATAAGAGAATAAGTGGAGCGCAGCAGTGCCAAGCAAACAGTGGCCCAGAGTAAATGCTGCGATGATTTGAAGTGAGTAAACAAATAATGATAATGGCTTAGTACCAAATAATTTATTTTAATTTTTCTGTCAGAATCCGGTAATGTTTTTATTACTACATTATTATTATTTGTTATTAATCCAGTGAAACCATCAATATATATTGTATAATTTAAAATTAATAAATATTTGAATTCGGAGGGTTGTCTAAATGATTTAGACAAAATCGGATCGTTCACGTTAAAGAACTCACTTTACTTGTCACGTTTTTTTATATTTTTCGGAATACAGTTGCTGGTCTCTATCTGTGGTTATTACTTTCTTTTACTCTAGTAAAATAAAGTATAGTCATCATGAAAATTTTGGACCTTGCGATTTTTAGAGATTTATTGGTTTTGAGGTCCCCTGAGTCCGAAAAAGTGGGTTTCGAAATGGTGTCTGTCTGTCTGTCTGTCTGTCAGTCTGTCAGTCTGTCAGTCTGTCAGTCTGTCAGTCTGTCAGTCTGTCAGTCTGTCAGTCTGCAGTCTGTCAGTCTGTCTGTGTCCTCTCTACAGCCCAGATGGTTTAACCAATCGAACTGAAACATCAGATTTAAGCTTTTTTGATAAATTGGAGGGCCCCGTGAATTTTACTCCAAATCGGCTAACCGGAAGTGGCCACTACATTGGTCCAGAAAATTTATTTTGCAAATATCTTAAAAAGTATAAGGTTTACAAAAAACTACTTAATATAAAATGTTTCCAAAAATTAGAAACAAATAAAAAAAAAATAAAAAATTAAAAAAAAAAAATTAAAAATTTAAAAATTATAAAAAAAAATTAAATTGAGTTGTGGCCAACACACTTTCTCCTACGAACAGGGAATATTGAGGCACTTATTACGCAAACTTCTTTGAAATTTATTATTTTGTATTACTTTCGCTAACGTAAGTAAAATAAAGTAATCATGAAAATTTTGGACCTTGAGATTTATAGAGATTTATCTGTTTTGAGATCCCCTGAGTCCGAAAAAGTGGGTTTCGAAATGGTGTTTGTCTGTCAGTCTGTCTGTCAATCTGTGTCCTCTCTACAGCCCAGATGGTTTAACCAATCGAACTGAAACTTCAGATTTAAGCTTTTTTTGATAAATTGGAGGTCCCAGTGAATTTGACTCGAAATCGGCTAACCGGAAGTGGCCACTTCCTTGTTACGGAAAATTTATTTAAGTTTACAAAAAATTACTTAATACAAAATGTTTCCAAAAGTTAAAAACAAATCAAAATAAAAATAAAAAATTAAAAAAAAAAATTTAAAAATTTAAAAATTTAAAAAAAAATAAAATTTCTCAAAATTCTCTGTTCGTAAAAGAAAGTCGTATGTTCGCCACACCTCAATTTTTATTTAGTATTTGAGGGATATAGAATATATACGTATAGGATTGAGGGCCGGCAACATTTGGATGTGTAGTTTATAATGATTTTTCAAAAGCTTTTGTTGTGAAATCCTAACCGCGAGTTAATGAACCTACATTAATTCGCATTCCAAAAAACTCTTTCGCAACATGAATAATTCATTCCAAATTTCAAAAAATTTCAACAGAAAATTTCAAAATAAATATAATTCGAGGAAAAATATATGTATAAAAAGCATTGGCCCAATTTAATGTTATTGTATCGTAATTACTAACTAAATATCAAGCCGAATTGGCAATTTAAAAATTCAAACTTTATAATGTTTAAGTAAAAAATAAAGCAGTATATTCAAGTTTATCGACCACAAAGTCTTATACATAAGTTGTTTTTCATATTTCATATTGCAAAGAAAATAATAATTCAATTTGTCTGATTAACAAAATTGTAATAATAAAAATAAAAATTTAATAATATTTGAAGTATATGTCGTGTATATAATAAGAATAAAGCAGTGTTAAATTCCTTATAATCATAGTACGATAAGTGTTCTTATTTTTGTCGAAAGTGAAACTTGCAAATCGTGTATTCATAGTGCGATTTTAGGTGACATTTTGTAAATAACTTTATAGTGGAAAAGAAATATCTACAGGTGGGTAATATACATTCTGTGGTTGATACACATACCATATGTATACATAAGATATAACACTCTTGATAAAATTAAGCTTAATCCTTATATACATATAAGCCAAAGAAACTAAATTGTTAGTTCATCCCTATGAAGTATCTGCAATATTAGCTTTCTGATCCGTCAAAATACGATAAGTTTAATGATTCTGGTTCTGATTTATTTCGTGAAATTTTTGGAGTACCGCAAGCTGTAGCTACCTTGTTAAACATTCCAATAATTTGGACGTTGCCTTTTTTGCGCAGATGATATGAATATATTCGCCCCGATTTCTACTATATTTGATTGTATACAATTCCAAAGTGATCGTTTAATCATTTAACAACAAATTTTTGTTGAATGTGGCTAAATGAAAGGTTAGTTACCATTTTATCAGTGTAATTTGGAAGAACTGAACGCGTTCTGAAGCAGTTTGTTGTGTACGCTCAAAATGGCATACTTTCTGAGCGAGTGAATACCTTATAAAGATCGTTGTAATTTATTAAAATTACTACGATTAGATCTCCGAAGAGATGTAGCATGCACTATTTTTTGTGAGCAATGTTTTGATGTCACTCCTACACGCATAGTTTGCGTCGATAACATGGTTTCTTACATAATATAGATTCGGTTTCTACAAACTGTGAATTTCCCGAAACAGTCTTTAAAATATCGCAAGTTCTAGTTTTGATATTTTTGATTTGAATATGTCAAGAAATTATTGATAATTAATATTTTTGTTATATGTATTATTAATATATTTGTATTAACTACATTTTTAATTCTGAATTACCGATTGTACTTTACTGTATAGATATGTTAAATGTTTAAATAAATAAATTCTTATACAGTAAAATTCGTTTATACCAAACCACCGAATAATGTTTGTCATGAACATACGGTACTTATGATTTTTGTTTCCCTAGAATAATGTAAGCAAATATGTGGTTAAAATGAACTGCGGATAACGAACAACAATTTCTGTCCCTTCAGTCGCTTACTCGCTTGAGCTTTTATTATAAACGAATTCTACTATTTGTTCGGTTAACAGCCTAACCTTAAAATCAGTTGATTGGTTCAATCATGACAAAATTGGTACGGATGCATACATATTCCTGCGGCCTCGAAACTGACAAAGGTTAATATCCATGCGGCCTCGAAACTGACAAAGGTTAATATTCACTTCATTTATATATTCGCAATGTGGAAAAATAGCACATACCTAGATATTGTTATTGATATTATTTTATTCAATTCATGAAATCTTTAGTAACATAACAGTTTATTCCCATTTTATGAGGTAGTAAAAAAATTAATCAATCAGGAAATCAATTTATGATTAAATTGAATCAACAAGATAACGAACTAAATATGATAGACATCTGTCTTATAAGATAGAACATAAGAAATCAAACCTTTAAATACCGGTTCCATAACATGCACCATAAAAGTTCACCATCCATCGCATGCTTAAGTAACCCACAACATCATCATCTTTAACATCAGATCCACAGGCAAGAATTGAAATTATTTAATTGAATTTTATTAAAATAAAAAAATTAGGTGTATCCCACTCCTCGAACGACAATTTTACCAAACAGTGTCCTTTATACATCACCAAATCAACTATTTAAATTTTATAAAGATTTTGCATTATGTTGAGCCGAAGCAAACTTTAAAAGATGTCACGAGTACTCTTAAATTTGACCCCTTTCCTAATACCACAATTGGTCATGACAATATAAATCCTCTTCCCCACGCGGCCAAATCACAGAGTTAGAATTAATGTTAGATTATTTAGAACTGAGACATGTTGAATAGCATCCAAAATCACATTCGTAATCGGTGGGAAACATCGACGCCCCGATATACAATAGGTTACAAAAAAAATTTGGGCGCAGTTTGGTCGGTTCTTAACAGGTAACGGTAAAGATATCACAATCTATCTACCCTAATATAATCTTCAATGTTCCAACGTATTTTGTTTCAATAAACATTTCAAAGACGTCTCTATAATATTAATTTAGTCTTCGATATGCGACATTACGCTATTTGGATTGTGTTAATTATAAATGCCAAACAAAATTTCGTGTCCCTGTAAATTATAAAATGTGTACAAAAATTTGAGTAACCTGTCTATTCGTAAGAGCTTCCAATACAAATAAAACACACATAAATATTTACACAATCCCAGTGAGAAGTTCTCTATTTAAAGAACTGCTTAATGCGATTCACTTGGGATTTGGTGAAGCTAAGACTCTTAACAACCATTTAAGTAAATTTTGTGGGAATGCGGACCTCCGATCCAGTTTTGATCCATGAAAGTACGTCTGAGCTGAAGTAAATTATTAAAATAAATTCTTTGATAAACTAAATTAAAAAAGCCCAAAATTAATTTTAACGCCCCAACGAATTCAAATAAAACCAAGCTCGTTAAGGAACATATTATATCTTCGCTTAAATGGAAATTTGTATGCAAATCAATAATGTTTTACATGTATTATTTTTTTACCCGAACCTGAACTCAACCCAATATATTTCTTACCACTGAACCTGAACCCCAATTGGAAGCACGTAGACCTTGATTTAATGCTTTTGACACGTTGTCAATTATGTAATCACAGATAAATTGAGATTAATTGCTGGAAATACATGTTTAAACAGATTCTTGTTTAGGTTCTGGAACATTCAGTACTTATGAATAATTTTTGAAAATAAAGTCTAATTAGTAACAATGGTTTGTTCATTGAAGTTCATATTTAAAAGAATATTTTAAAGTTTTATTAGCAGTCAACTGACGATATAAGTGTATTATTATTGAAGATCCATGTGGGCGTGTAGCCACTTCGCACTGCGACCTAAAGAATCTTTTGTGCTTGGACACTGCTTAATTATCCGTCCAGTCAATATTCAGGCTTTTAATGAACATGATAATACTGCCGGCTGGTACGCGATACACACTATCTGAGCTAATTCCTCTTCCTCCTAGATGTTTACTATACCATGTACATCTGCTAGAGAGACGGTACCATTGTTACCCAAGCAATTCGAGAGGGCAGCCTACTCCCGTATATTCCTACTCCTGATCCGTCTTCCATTTTGATTTTACTTTTAAGAGTTGCTGGGAAAGGAAAGTCGCCTGTCACCCAGCTTTACTACAGGAAGGCTAAATAAAACTGGAGGGTGCCTGGTATCAAGAGTCCGCATACTTTGGACTAATTAACCTGTCAGCCATTATTCGATCGACATATGCTGTTCCACCTTAGATTAGGGAATTTTTGTCAAGGATTTCTCCTTTAGCGTCGTACTTTAGCCTGGCCCAAATGGCCAAAATATGCCAAATGGCCGCAATTACCAGTGGTTGCCACGAAGGAAGCATATGCACTTGCGAATTCTGACCATGTTACCTATTACACAATTGTACCCATCACGCAGCTGCCTAATATATGACCAGAACAGCTCACTAGATGCCAAACCACCAAATTATTTTACGATATATTGCTGTACGATAAATTGCCTTACGATGAATTGTTTTACGATAAACTTTTACCTTAAATTGATGTACGATAAACTGTTTACGATAAATTGTTCCAAAGCCTAAATATCTTATATATAATAATATATGTAACTTGTCGTTCAATCTCAGACAGACAATAAAAGCACACAACCAAGTATGTATAAATTTCTTCCCGTACAAATTATTATAATAAACTAACACGTCGATTTTCATTTTTTTGCTTTTTTTTGGGTATGTACTTTTATTTCTTATTGTTTTGTGTACTTATTTTGTAAGTAGTAATAATGATCACATGAATAAACTGACGATCATCACGATCGTAATCATCATTAAGTGTTCACAACAGCAACAAACGAATTTTGTTCCGGTGGATGAACTTTTTAAAATTTAACTTTTTTTTTTTTTTTTTTTTTTTTTTTTTTTTTTTTTTTGGTAAAAGTCAATTACACACAATTTTATCATCTTGGCTCAATATTATGTTTTCATACTGTGCTTTAGTTAGTGAATAGTAGTAGTTTTAAATAAAATTGGAAATCCTTCTATTTAAAACATTTAAAAATCGCTCAATAATAGAACAAAAATTAAAATTGATATTCCAGTTACAAAAACGTTTATTTAAATAATTTTCCACTTAGCAGATTTTCAGTTGTTCAACTAAAATTAATATTTTTTTGTCAAGAAGAGTTATACTGTGTTTGTGTTCTACCATCGGTTGACTTCCGTTAACGAACAAACGTAAAAGTAAAATTAGTTTATAATTAAAGTAAGATATCAAAAAATAATAAAGAATGTCATGATTCCAAAAAATAATTTATTGAAATATCTACATATGTATATGTATGCTAAAAAATAAGGATTTATATTCAATGTACAAGGTTTTTCGTTAAGGGCGACGCATGTTTATTTTTTAATAAAAAAACTTTTTTTTAACATATTGAGCTGATTTTCATTTCAAATAAAAGTACAATAGGTACCATTAATTGTGGAACACAACATCATTAAAATGTCCTCCACGTCATTGGTCCTTATTTCTTTTTAAACGAAAATAAACAATGCATTACGGATAATGGAAACTGCTACCGTGATATGCTGACTGGTTTTTTGTGGGATAAATTAGAAGAATTGGACTTGGCGAAAATGTGGTTTCATCAGGACAGCGAACTCGAAGCTTGGTGAACGAATTATCTCCAAAAATTGACTAGGGAATTGGCCGCTTCGTTGGCTATGTCAAGTCAATGGTATATTCCAATAATTCACATACTTTAGAAGCTCTCAGAGACATCACCGAACGTAAAATTGCTGGAATAGATGCCGATTTATGCAAAAATGTTATGGAAAATTGGATTCAGCGCATTCACTCGTCCAATCGTTTCCGTGGAGGACATTTGAATGATGATGTTGTGCTCCACATTTAATGGTATATAATGTACTTTCTTTTGAAATAAAAATCAGTTCAATATCATATACAAAAGTCTTTTTATTGGAAAGATAATTATTTTTGACGCCTTTAATGAAAACCTTGCATATATATAAATCCAAATTTTGAATGTAAAACTTAATAAAAAAAATATTGGGTCAATCGAAGATGGATTAGAGGTACTGAGTTGAGCGAGAAAAATTATAAAAGACTTTCTTCTCAATTTTCATCTTCAATCGAAAATAAACAAGATTTGAAATATTTTTCCAGCCCAAGCAGAATTGTGGATAGAGGAGGTTAATTAACTTTCCAAAATATCAAAGATATTGAAAATTGGTTAACAAAATAATAGCGATTTAATTGCCATATTATATTGGCAGTTATATTGGATTATTTTGTTCCCTAAGGTAGAGTTTTGGGACCCTTGCTTTCCCTTATATGTATTAATTAAAATAACTTTTGTTTGTGTACTAAATAGTATAATTACTAAATTTTACATAAACCAATATGTATTCATTTTAAATATATTACTCTAAATTTATAAAACCCTCAAGTAGTTTTTTATCCAACTAACACGAAATACAAAATAAAAGAAATGTAGAACCAATAATACGGGACAAGATACATATTCATGTTTCAAGCTAGCTTTTTAGTAAAAAGATATAGAGTAGGTACTTTATTTAGTACCCAGCTAAACTTTGTATTTTGTATGTTTAGTTTCGCCTGGATTCGACAAGTCCCTACTAATTTGGCAACCCACTGTAAATTATTAAAAAATCATGGTTATACTAGAAAAATAGTGATATTTTTATTTTAACCCAAAGTACATACTTCATAATTAATAATATATTATAATATCAGGTGGATATTCTTTCTAGGAAATGGTCATTACATTCTCACATAAATGAGGCTCAATTTCTCGTATAACATCTCGAGTAGTGTCCTTCAGTGCTTGAATCGTTTTGGAGTATTCTCTTCTATGATCGCCTGGCTTCAACAAACCTGAGGTTTGTACTACACTTACAGTGGGAGAGCTCAGGCTTTTGTTTTCATATCACTGCTTGGCCGTCACGTTCAAATTTATTGATTAAATTATCAACAGCGTTACGAAAAGGAGCTCCGTTACGACCAAAACCCTACAAGCTTTTCGAACTGTGTTTGTAAAGTTTTTACCATTTCTCTAGTGAAATTTCACTATTTCAGTGTGTTCATAAAACGTATCGTGGTTCATTTTCATAGTTTTTACTTGTTAAGTATCAAGGTTTGATATTTGAAAAAGTAGAGCTGTGTTCAATAACATTATTATTTTTCAAATTAAACACAACTATAGTTACATTTGAGGCTGAACATTCTGTAAAATTTTAAAATAAAAAATATTTGATAAGTTTAAAAAAAGTTCAAATGATTTTATTATTTGACAAATAAACGGGAACAAAAATGAAAGTTTCCCACTCGCCTACATGTCGCCTACACTTTAATCAAAATTTCACGATAACGGATTTCAAGAATAAGGCAATGTAATTTAACAAATACTCGCCGGTATTTTTTCAACCAAAATGTAAGAATTCATATTCTTCATTTGTAACTTTAGTAAAAAGCAATTTAAATTTTCGATTGAAACAACGTATTTTACTTGAAAGTGACCGGTGACTTTATTCGATGCATTTCAAGCATAACCTTGGTGCTCGATAATTTCATCGTTGCTAAAGGAACTAACTAGTCCAGTCAATCTATGACAAAACCGGTCAAAATCAGAAATCGATTTAAACTGTGATTTTTTTATTCCGATAGATTTTGGGTTGTAAATTACATTTTTTCTAATTCCTTTAGATTTAGGGTTATAGGAGGAAATAACACGTGCTACCAGTTTGGTGTGGAACACCCTTAAAAATTGCAGAAACTCATTTGTTCACGACTAACGTATAATATACTCATTATATGTTTGTTTCTTCAATTATAATGATATCCATTATTCACTGCTAATTTATCTAGTAGTTCCTTCTTCCATTATTCACTACTATCAAATAAGAATGTCACTTTTGAAGTCTCTTGCTATTTTCATTATTATTAAATTGAGATGTCAAAATGTCACCGGAAATTATTTTAGGTTTATTTAAAGGATTTGACAATAAATACAATATTTTATCGGTCGTGGAGAAAGTATCGTATTCTACTCGCATATAATGGCTGTGATTCACTCAGATGATTTACAACACTCGCCTATCGGCTCGTGTCGGTAAACTTCATCTTCGTGAATAACAGCTATCATTATATGCTCGTTGAATAATATACTATTTCACCGCTTTTCTCCATTACTTTACACATTTTTTGGGTTTCATTATGTTAAATAAAACAAAAATGTTTTTTTGTTGCAATTGTAACAATTAAAAACATTTTGATGAAGGTTTTATCAAATTTGGTTAAGTTCCGGCAGGCTACAATGCCTTCCCTCCCAAATTTCAGTTAAAATCGATTTCGCTATAAAGTTACAGGTTAATTGGGCTAGATATAAAGCTACCATACGCTACCATACGCCGAATATTGGAATCATAGAATGCAAATGGTTGGGCATGTGTAGAACTAGGAAAACATATACATGTACAGCCGCGTGTACCGGTTTTTGTTCAATATATCGGCTTCCAGAAGTTGAATTCTTTTGTTTTTAATTTTTCGGCAAATTCTATTCTTTTTTTGGACTTGACGTCAGAAATTAATGGCCTCCTGCGTGGCACACGGCCATGATATCCATGTTTCCACAAAACTCTTCTAATACTTTGGGGGTGGATTTTGTATCATTTCCATTTCCGAAGCTAATTTTGAAGCGCTTGTTTTTGGATTTTCTCTCACCAAGTCCAAAATCTTTCGCTCGTCCCGATTGGAAAATGTTGCTTTTCGCCCTGTTCGCTGCCCGTTTGCAACCGATCGTGTGATGTTGAATCTGGAAATTATTTGGGGCACTGTCCCAAACAGAATGTAGAATGACTTCGGCCAACTACTTCCAGCACGTCTTATATTAATTGTTATTTGGCATTCTTCTTACACCGGCCATTTTTAAATAAAATTAGTTTTAATATCTAAAACCACCGTAATACTAATAAATAATAATGTCTAATCGAGACTTTTCTCTTTTTAAAATGAACAATGGACAAAAACGATATACTCGTACATACATATTTTGTTGTGTTTTTTTTAGTGTATGATCATTTTCGTTGCAAAGAAAACGAAATTTTATTTTAGGAAAGAATAAAAAAGTAAAGTAGCAATAAAAAAGAAATATCATATAACGAATCGAACATCTATAGTAGTACATCTAAAGAGAGCAATTGAATGTACCACTAACTTCTTCTTCTGAATGGGATCACTATATTTGCCAGAAAAAATCCAGAAATTGTAAAATCCAGAAAAAAAGTCCCGAAAAAAATCAGAAAATATATTTTGTTTAAAATAAATGAAAAAAAATCAATTTTATATGTGGTTCTATCAGTAGATGCGATATGAGCGATACAAATCCTTTGATCTGTGTCTGCAAGGTGGACGAATCATTAACCAATTTAACACAAATCGACAATTTGCTCCAATACATTCGTCGATAGCATACTAACCCAAAGAATTAAGCCAACCACAACACAACTTGAAAGATTTGTGTTAGAACTATCCGTAGACAAGCGATACAATTCCTTTGATTTGAGTATGAAAGGTTGACGAAGCAATTTCCATTATCATAAATATTTAGAACTCTTACGGAAAAACTCAAATTTTATAGACATTTTATAAATTTTAATTTTAACGTGCTCCGCACCTTGATAATAGTGTTTCTGGACTTTAGTTTCCTGAATTTTTATTCTGAATTTGTTTGTTTCTGGATTTTGTTGGGGGATTTTCAGTTTCGGTATTTGTTTTCTAGATAAGGTAGCCGATATCATTTTGAATAAATACCTAGATACAACATTTTTGAATAATAAATAATAACTAATAATAACTAATTATACTACATACTAAATAATAATTAATCTAGTAAGCTGTGACGTAGAGATGATTTCAAATTACATAAAGGTGAAAATGAAATTATTTTCTCAGTTTAGTCTACTAACTGAAGATGATTGCTCATTAATCGAAATCGATCTTAAGAAAACTAAACTTAAAATAAAAATTTCAATATAAGGAAGCAAACAAAATAAAAAATAAAATAAAAGAAACATTTGTTTTATTTTAATTAACTGTACTTATTTATACTACACATTATAAATTGGCTTTCTTGAACATCTAGATTTTGACCACTCATTAACAGTTTTAATTTCTTATTTCTCTGTAAGACTTATATGCACAATAATAATTTGAATGTTGGGGAATCCACGATATAAAATGTTACTAATTATAAAAGAATAATTGTTAAGAATTATAATACATAATCTAGAAAAATGTAACCATTTTTCTTCATTCATCAATTATAACCGTTAATATCACACCGCCTATATAAAGGGGATGTAACGAAATCCCGGTTTTCAAAATAACGATTTGTCAAAATCGTGTTTTTTTTTGTTAATCCTGATTTTCAAAATACCGGTTTTCAAAATCCCGGTTTTTAAAATCTCGGTTATGCAAAAATAAAAATCCCGGTTTTCAGAAAATCCCGATTTTTATTTTTATTTTGCGAGGTTCTATGAAATCCCGTCTCAAAATTAAAAGTTTCCTTCACTAGAATTTTTTTTAAAATATTTCTTTCAAGTCCAGGATTTTGAAAATCGGGATTTTGAATTCGGGATTTTGAAAACCAGGATTTCGTAGTACAACCCTATATAAATTATCCAATATTACTGAAAAATTGACATCGCGTCCCCATGACTTTTGTAATTACATAACTTTAATACTGACGTTAAAGATAACAAAAATAGTTATCTCTTCTTGTTCATGAGACAAACTTTTGAACTATTCTTCAAGCTTTTTCGGGCAGATCCAAATCTACCAGTAAATATCTCACTCTTGTAAATATTCATTGTAAACAATTTAAATAATTTGAAATATAACAATTATGAGACATATTTTAGTTATCAAGGGCCTACAATATCTTGCACAACCCAAATAATCGCGGATGCTTGGATCCAACCTTGTACTATCGTTTGCTTTATAAATGTTCATCATATTGTAAACAAAATAATATAAAATAAGAATAAATTCACGCAAAACAATAAAAAAAATTGATCTTATCGACTATAGCAAATCGCCTGCGGGCAAAATCATCCTTAAATTCTTATATAACGTTCCATTAAAATATGTTTAACTTAGGCATAGATGTAAGTATTTAGATAAGCTTATTTCGTCTGTCTCCGTTTTCAAAGAATTCCGGTTAAACTTGTTCTGCCACCATTGCTTTTTTATTTTTATTTTCTGTGCCATTCCATTTTCCGGAATTTTTTTGATTTTATTATGAGTTTTCCATACGAAATAATTACTTCGGTCTAAAAAGGCCAAAGTATTGAAATCCTGTCAAAAATGATCAAAAATTTGGTTGGTCCAAAACCACTTTCTCGACGTTTTGAAAGTCCCTGAGTCTAAAAAAGCAAAACAAAAAAAATGTCCATCTGTCTGGATGTCGGTATGTACCCATGGTATCTCGAGAACGGCTTGTTCGATTTAGAACTTTTTTTTTGCCAATCTGTTGACCGAGATTTGAAAAGCTTTTGGAACCTGTACGTTAAGAGGGTCGGATACCTGCCATACGAATTGACCCAAAATACCTGGTTATAGAAATATTTACCAATTTTTAATATATGCTGGTTTGAATATTGAGTTGGGTATTGAGTTTGGGGTTGAGTTGATGGTTAAGTTAGGGGTCAATTTGTGGGTTGAGCTCAAGTTGAGTTGGAGTTGAGTTGGGGTTGGGTTAAGA
Organism: Tipula vernalis; assembly: GCA_958295665.1. Lineage (NCBI taxonomy): Eukaryota > Metazoa > Arthropoda > Insecta > Diptera > Tipulidae > Tipula > Tipula vernalis. The sequence goes on along the minus strand of OY282560.1, from coordinate 245,078,581 downwards.
TATAGTGAGCAGTTCACCAATTTTTTAATATTCTGGTTTGAATATTGAATTTGGGTTGCGTTGAAGGTTAAATTAGGGGTCAATTTGCGGGTTGAGCTCAAGTTGAGTTGGAGTTGAGTTGGGGTTGGGTTAAGATATAGTGAGCAGTTGACCAATTTTTTTATATATGCTGGTTTGAGGAATGAGTTGAAAGAGAGTTTGCGGTTGGGTTGACGGTTGAGTTGGGGGCCGTTTGCGGGTTGAATTGGGGTTGAGATGGCAGACCAGTGTTTAGTAGACAGTTAAGCAATTTATAAAATAAAGTGAGTGTTTGTATGTATGTACAGCACACGAGTATGATATTTAAACAAATTCACACGCCTTGACCGATTTGAACCAAACCTTACACAAATATTGTTTAAAACATAAGAAAGGTCACTGTTAATATCTCAAACCTCAAATGGAACATTTTACATTTCAAATTGAAACACTAGCAAATTAAATGAATGGTCAATTAGAATGGAACTTATCTATTTCTTAACTGATTTTAGTGAACTTTGACTTCCACGATGGAAATGGGATTCTAAAATGGGTTATGGATGAAATTCTGGAATATGGCCTTGCCTATTTCTCAACCAATTATTATGAAATTTGACAAGTGCGTTGGAAATGGGATTTTAAAATGATTTTTGGATGACGTTCTGGAATATAGCGAAATATGATGGAAATTGCCTATTTCTCAACCAATTATGATAAAATTCGGCTTGTGCATTGGAAATGTGATTCTAAAATGATTTTTGGATGAAGTTCTAGAATATGGCCAAGTATGATGAGACTTGCCTATTTCTCAACCGATTATGATGGAATTTGATATGCGTGTTAGAAATAGGATTCTAAAATGATTTTTGGATAAAGTTTTGGAATATGGCTTAAGTATGATGGAACTTGCATGTTTCTCAACCAATTATGATGAAATTCGGCTTGTGCATGGGAAATGGGATTCTAAAATGATTTTTGGATTAAGTTTTGGAATATGGCCAATTATGATGGAGTTTGCCTATTTCTCATCCAATTAGGATGAATTTCGGCTTGTGGAAATGTGATTTTAGAATGATTCTTAAAAGAAGTTCTGGAATATGACCAATTATGATGGAACTTGTCTATTTCTCAATCGACTATGATATCGACTAGAACTTGTACATTTTTGAACTGGCTTAAATTGAATTTTTCAATTGCGATTGTACAAGGATTTTAAGATGATTTTTAGATAAAGTTCTGGAATATGGCCAAGTATGATGAAACTTTGGTATTCCTAAAACGATTATAATGAAATTCGAGATCTGACAGCAAATACTTATATGCTCATACTCATATTCGCTCTGACAACAAATACTCAGAAAACATAACCCAAAGTTTAAAGCGAATGATTAGCAAGAAAAGTTTCTAACGGAACTTCAATATTATTACGGAGATAATCTTGATCGTTTAGCAATTGAAATATTATGTTTAGGCTATCTTAAACAAACCTAGACAACATTATAGAAGCCATATTGACATATTTCTCACAACCTCGTTTAAAAATAATTTTTGGGTCACATTTACTTCTATTCGTTGGAGAGGTCAAAATTCATCATAATCGGTTAATAGCTAGGTTATATTTTTACTGACCAGAACATTATCCAAACATCATTTTAGAATCCCATTTCCAACACACATGTCAATTTTCATCATAATCGGTTAAGGAATAAGCAAGCTCTATCCTAATTGACCAGTGAAATAATTTGTAAGCGTTCAATTTGAAATGTAAAAGGTACAATTTGGAATGTAAAAGGTCAAATTTGAAATGTAAAAGTTCAGTTTGAAGTGTAAAATGATCAATTTGAAGTGTAAAACCTGTGTGATGGTATAATGATATGATGGCATGTTGGTATGATGGCATGATGGTATGACGGTACGATGGTATGATGGTATCATGGTAAGACGGTATATATATAAATAAATATATACATATATATATATATATATATATATATATATATATATATATATATATATATATACATATATACATATAAATATGATAGTACAATTGTGTGATGTTATGATGATATAGTGGTATGATGAACTGATATTATTGTATGATGGTGTGATGGTATGATTGTATATATGATACAACGTACGATGGTATGATGGTATTTTTTCTAGAATTACGGTGTGATGGTAAGATTATAGGGACGGTATGATGGTTCGATGCTATAGTGGTATGATGGTATATTGGTTTGATCATATGATGGTACGATTTTATGATGATATGAAGGTCTGGTGGATTGATGGTAATATATGTATCATGGTGTGATGGTGGGATGGTTCGACGTCACTATGGTACAATGGTACGATTGTATGATGGTTTAATGGTATAGGTCGTGGTGTTATGATGGAATAATGGAGTTGAGTTCCAATCGAGTTAATTTTGTTATTGGGTTGGAAAATAAGTGTAGAGTTGAGCAGAGGGTTGAGATTTGAGTCGAGCTAAGTTGAGTTGACGTATAATAAGGATTTAGTTAGCTTGCATTGGGGTGTGAGTTGTTCGGTTTGGGAATTATTTAAGGCTTGATTTGGAGTTAGGTTAAAGGTTGATTTGAAAGTTGATTAAGATTTGATTTAGTGATTTAATTGATGGCTGGGTTGGCCGTTAATTTGGAGATTGCGTTTGGGATTGTGTTACGATTGAGATAGAGGTTGAATTGTAAATTAAGTTGGATGTTAAGCTGAAGATTGACTTAAAGAAGTTCATGTCGGGATTGAATTGGGAGTTCAATTACTCAAGACCGAAGTTCTGATCACATTATGAGGTTTCAGGCCTTTATTTTTTTTTATTTTAAGTTTATGTATCTAAAATTTGATGCAATATGACATATTGATATTTTCGTATACGGGGAATTTTTCCACATTTTTTCCACAGTAGGACAAAATTTCCCTTAGTAGGAAATTCAACATAGTTGTAGGTGATTCACAATTTCCGAATGTTTTTATGAATTTTGACAGATGTTCATTCATATGTGGGAAATGGATATGGAATTCGACAGTAGGGCCTCCCATGTGGTAAATTCGCGTTAAATTTTGCATGCGCGCCCATTGTTTTACATATTTTATGTAACACGTATGTTACAAAATATCTACATATTCAAACATAATGTGTCAATAAACTTAGTCGGCCATGTTCTTTCATTAACAATAGATATTGAATCATAATCATAGATTATATAACATTGTAATTGTTATTTAGTTGATTGATTAAAAAAATAAATATGGTAAAAATAAAATACGGTTTATTAAATAAAAATCAATTAAGAAATACACCGTAAAACATTTTTTGAAGTTTTTGTATCATTTTGATCCGTCGTGATGATTTTTAAGAATTGGTTTCATATTTTACACTCACAATACATACATGGAAGTCGTTTTTGTTGTTTAACGTTAAGAAAAAACATAATAATTGAATGATTTAAATTATGAGATGAGAGAGATGATATGTATGGGTGTCTTATAAAAATAACAACAGGTAACAGAAATTATATAAGGTTTATTAGATTTATGTATTGTAGATACCAAAATCTAGGTCATCATTATGTTGTTTCGTTATAAATATGTTATGTCTGTATGTAAGAGTATGTGAGTAGTTATTAGTTTATTTCTGTATTTTGTTGTTACATTTTGAAAAAAAAAAAATACATTACTACAACCACATTGTTATAATGTATTATGATAAAATAATTATTTTTTAATTATTTAAATAATTTTTGAATTTGTTTACCGGAAGTTATGTTACATTTTTTGTTTGATCTATGTATATAGTATATCTTTGGGAATCTTTTGTATTTGTGTATATTACAAAATAAAGTAACCTAGTTACACATGTTCATTAATTTTGTTTGTGGAAGAATATCACGCCATTTTCAAAAGAGAGCAGAATCTGGGTGGAACAAAATATCAAAAATATATTTTAAGAATCTCGAAAGAAAAAACCTTTATTGGATCAAAATTCCCTCAATTTTTTTTAAATGTAACAAATTTTTGAAAGGTTATTTTAATTCGTTTTACACCTTATAGCACATGCGGTTACACATGGTCTATCGTCCCAAACGGGTACGCGACCAATGGCCATGAGAGTCGATTAAGTGTTCCACGTTAAAATGAAGTTGAAGTTTTCATTATTGGGCAAAACTTTGAAAAGGGATTTGATGATTTATAGAAATTCCAATATTCATAAAAATTTGAAATTATTTCCAAAATAGTGTTTTTTTTATTAATTATTCTCAAATTAAAACAGAGAGCTCTGGAAACAAGAAGACTGACTAGAAAGTATGTAACATTCTGTTGTTTTCTTATTGTAGTTGATCGTAGTAAATACAAATTTAATGGGGTCATCTGGCACTTCATTTTGTGTTTTCCGGGATTTTGTATTGTGTTGCTTTTTTACAACGTTTAAACCATTTTCTGTCCACCAAATGGCACAGCGGCTAAAGCGGGGTTTGGATCGGGACGTATCGGTTCGAATCTCAATGGGTATGGTACGCAAAAGGTTTCTGATTACGATTGTTCATGGTGATGAATACAACTATGACCCCCTCTTGGAGTGGAGAATTCATATTAGTACTATATACTGGCATAAAGCAAAGCAATGTGCTCATAGTCTACGCAAAACGGATCTATAGCCATACGTCCTCGATTTGGCTACTGCGTAATTAGGACGTAAAAACCGAACTGGGGAAGAGTTGGGAATCCCTAGAGCCCCAGAAAAGATAGGAAAAAGATAAACAAACAATCATTTTATACAAAGTGGAGCAAGAAAAACGTCCTAAAAGATATTAGGCCTGTGGTATAAATAAATTCGTATTTTTTTGAAAAAAATAGATTTTAAATGTTTTAAAAGTAAAAAATAAAAAAATATTTTATACGAACTAAATCAGAAAAAGAAGTTTAAAAAGCCGTTATACAATTGATATCTTAATTAGCTATTCAAATTATTTCTATGGTAACATGTTTCCTTTCTTCTTGACACACTCACGATTAAATTTTTTGCTTCGTTGGATAATCTTTAGTTAGACCCAAGTGAAGTTATGTATGTTAAAAAAGCTCTTAACATTCTAAGCCTGTAGAATTTATGTTGTTTTATGTCCTTTGTTGGGCTGCTGCCTAATTCATAAGACAGATGTAAGGGCTCATTTATCGGTTTCAATAAACCGTTATCAGAAATATTTATTTAATAATTGAAAGGAAAATTACCGAATTTACATAAATCTCGGGGAATAGCATCATATTATCTCCCAAAAAATATAAGTAAAGTGCTGGGTTAAAATGGAAAACATTATTAACTTTTTATTAACTGCAATGTGATAATGGTAGGCTGTCACATAATTTCTTAACACCATTGCCCGTGGGCGAATGCTGAGCGGCTGTGAGGGGTTTTCTATTTTAGGCTGTGAAACACAAATGAAAATATTTTTGAAAAAATTGTGACGTTTTCCTGTCCAACTTGCGCGAATGGCCCAATGTTAAGCTACAAACGATTAGGGAGTAGAAAAAACAGAAATTTTTGAAATATATTCTAACTTCATAGAAGTTACAAATTTTTGAAATTTTATTTTAATTAGTGATTGGTTAAATCGGTGTTTTAAATAAAAAAGCATACGACAAAATAAACAAAACAAAACAAAAAACACCGATTTAGCACATCACAAATTTTAATTCGTTTTATACATTAGAGAAAGGCCGCTGCTCCCAAACCGCCCCCCTGTCGATTTATTAAAATTCCAACATTTAAAGAAATTACAAAGTTTTTCAAAAATGTAAGTTTATTAATATGTAATTATTCGTTTACTAAAGTAAAGAAGCCAGTTAGTATTAGAACCTTTGCGCAAGGATGACGAGAAAACGTGACAATTTTTTCAAAAAAATTATATTTATATTATTAAATATTTAAATTTGTGTTTCACAGACTAAAATTGAGAACTCCTCAAAGCCGCTTAGCATTAGTCTTCTTGAGCGCAAGGATGACAAAAAATTATATATCATCCTTTTGTTATCATATTATGGTTGATCATAGTTAAAATAGAGAACTCCCCAAAGCCGACTAGCATTGAACCCTTTACGCCCTTAGCAGCCTTTTGTTTTCATAGTGTGCTTAGTAAGAATTCATATCGGTCTTCCATTTTTAACGGAACGAACACTTTGCTTTGTAATTTTTTGGGATTTTTATTTTTGCTATAAGACCGGTTCTCAAATTTGTTTTCTAGATTTTTTTTTAATATCACGGTAAATCCTATATAATTGATGCAGGTGCATGTTTTTCCAACCATTTGAATTTCGAATAGGACTTTGCCTAGCTTTTTGAACACTGTAATGGAGCACGGTGGGCTTTAACCAAATTAGATTAACATCCGCTTGAATTTTTTTTAAATTGCTTATTTACTATTTTTCTTAATTTCACAAATACGTATAATATACGTACAAATATTGTATAAAGAATTTTGTTCGAATAATTTTCAACTCTTCAAATTTAAGTGGTATAATGAAAAAAGTAAATAAGAGAATATGTTGAAAAATAAATCAGAGAACTGATGTATGCCATTCTGGTCTTTAGTCGATTTGAGAAATTTAATGTAAAAACTCATTGAAAAACAGTTAAACGTTTCTACTTTATATACTTCTTTCTTCTATGTTTAGAGTCAAACATTATGAGGTTCTAGAATCTGGTCAAACGATTGACTCTAACCTCTGCAAGCAATTAAAAAAAACTGGCCATAATTGATCAGTAGAAAGAGTGTTGTCTTCCATTATGACAATGTCAGACCACACACATTTTGATGACCCGTTTATACACCGATGGAATTATGAAACTTCCCGAAAAATTGCTAAAGGTCATAGATAATAATGGCCAATGTGTTCTTAAATAAAACTTATTTGGAATAAAAGAAAAATTTAATGAAAAATGACAAAAATCTCTCAATACTTTTTCGGCAATCTTTTTTTCAAAAACTTCAATAAAATTCGAGAAACAGCATAAAGCAGCCAACTTTATTTTTATTTAGAAGATAATACTTTCACCTACAACCTTTGATAAGTTTTTCAATCGAACACGACAGAACAACATAACTTTTTGAAAATAACATACATATTTTAACCTTCGCATGAACAGTATCTACCGGGGCAGATATCATAATTTTCCTTTCTCAATAACTCAGTGAGTTTTCATCCAATCATTATCCGTCAGCTATGTGAATAATTTTTCAATTTATTTCAGAAAATTATTCACATAGCTGACGCAGGATAATGATTGGATGAAAACTCACTGAGTTATTGAGAAAGGAAAATTGTGATATCTACCCCGGTAGATACTGTTCATGCGAAGGTTAAAGATTGTAATTATATACTACTATTTTCATATTTGATACTTTCAAAATTAGTACATTACAATTTACTTTCATGTTTTACTTACTTTCAGAAGTTGATTCCATTTTGTCCGATAAGAATTGGTTTCGATTTTTTGTATTATTAACAAACGCGTTGTTTACCAATTCCGTAACAATGTGGATACTACTCGAACAAAGGTCGCTTGTGACTAATATTCTAGAGCAGGTAGCAGGAAATCTAACTTTCTATGAGTTATTCTTGGATGTTAGACATGTACTTTAGCCAACCCAATGGAAAACAAAACTAATCTAGAAATTTTTTTCGGGACTTTTGGGCAGGTTTTTTCGATTTGGCCGCACTGTGCGTCGTTCAATGAATTTAAATTTGTGTTTTACTGCGTACTTTCCTTTCTATTTAAATAAATTAAAATAATATAAAATAGAATTCTTATGAATCAAACAGATTTGAAATAGCCAATTAATAATTTTTAATTTTTTGAATCTTAAATGTATTTATTATTAGGATTAATATTATTATTTATTTTATTTTAATTTAAAAAAAGAAATGTAATTTTTTGTAAATGTTGTGTAGTAACTTTGAACAAATAAATGGATGGAATGTAGTTAGATTGTGTGTCACAGTCTTTAGACAATTTAGGGAATTAGAAAATAAATAAATAAAAAATGTCAAGTTCAAAGTTATAATTCATTTTAATTAAACTTCTTTTTGCACCCACATTGGCTCTCTCTTACCCAAATATTGGTCATATGTCGATTGCACTCCTGAAAACCGCACCAAACTCAAAATTGGATTATTTTTTACTAAAAAAACGGAATGAATTTTCCACTATTTGATTTAACAATCACTGGTGATTCAAATTAGGAAAATTCATTCTGCTATTTTAGTGGCCTTTAACCTTTATGTGACTGAATATCAAAACACCTTTAGCAGACTGGAATAGGTACAAATGTACCCAAGTAAAAATATTAATAGAGAAATTGACTAAAAAAATATTAAAATTATTTCTGTTTGAAGAGAAAATGAAATATGTAAAATTTATCAATAAACAAACCTAAACTATAAAAAGGACGGCAAAAAAACGAAAAAATAACGGAAGAAAACAGTTATAAAACGTATACGAACTATCATTTTTTCGAGTTTATGTTATTTTCTTGTGTGATTTATAGTGCAAACCGATTAGTGAAAGACGGGTTAATTTTTATTTTGTAAAATCAATACATACATACATATTACTATGTCAAATTTCGGATTTGTGTTTGAAGCTGGGCCAAGTGGTGTTTTTGCTACAAGACGCCGTGTATCCGCGTAAGTTTTTATTCAATATATGTATATACATATCTGTTTAATTTATTGATTGTTGTTTGGGTTGAATGTTTTTTTATAGGTTGACACCTGCTGAAATACAGGCTATATTAGAGGAAGACTCTGAAGAAGAGCCATTTGTGCCTTCTGATGATGAAGAGTACATTCCGGAACCAGTAGTTCTTGCTTCAGAAGAACCTGATGCTGAGCACGACGCTGTTGTCGAACGAGAGGAATATGTTTCTGATGAAAGCGATGATGACGAAGAAACGCAGTTGCCAGATACAAATAATTTGACGGCTAAAGATGGCACAACTTGGAGTGCCTCTCCTCTCGTACAAACACAAACGTTGAGTCGTAATATTATGCGCGAAAGAGGAGGAGCAGCGAACTTCAGCAAAATATTTACTGCGAAAGAAACGTTTCGATCCATTATTTCCAATGAAATGATTGGCATTATTCTACGTGAAACCAATCGCAAAGGTCAACGAATTACTGACAGTCTCAACAGCCAATTATTTGAAAAGTATCCTGATCCGGCTAAACGACCAATTAAAAAAAAATTCGTATCATTCAAAGAAGAGGAGTTCGACTGTTTTTTGGGAATCCTAATTGAAGCAGGGGTCCACAAATCGAACAATGAGCATGTCTCAGAATTATGGAGGACAGATTTTTCGCCCCTTATTCGAGCATCAATGTCTCGTGATCGCTTCAAGATGATGCAACGATTCATACGCTTTGATAACGAATATACTCGTGCTGACCGTGCAAGAAGTGATAAGGCTGCTCCAATACGGGACATATGGCAGATGCTGAATTGCAATTTACAAAAGGGGTACAAACCATATGAATGTAGTACTGTGGATGAGCAATTGTTTCCGTATAGAGGACACACAAAATTTACTCAGTATATTCCGTCCAAGCCAGCCAAGTATGGAATCAAAGTTTTCTGGGCTTGTGATGCTTCAAATGCGTATCCTCTAAAAGGTGAAGTTTATACGGGAAAGCCTCCTGATGGTGAACGTCAAAAAAACGTCGGCGAACGTATTGTTTTAGATCTGGTAGCTGCTTACAAAGGATCAGGAAGGAATATAACCACAGATAATTTCTTTACCTCAATGGAATTAGCTCGTGTGCTTAAATCGTGGAACATGACTTTAGTAGGAACTGTCAGAAAAAACAAAAAATATTTGCCTCCGAACATGAAACCATCCAAATATAGAGATGTATTTTCGGCAAATTTCGGATTCAATAGAGATGCCACTGTATGTTCCTATGTTCCGAAAAAAAAATAAATCAGTGATCCTTTTGTCGACGATGCATGTGACTTATGATCTTTCTAATACTGCAACTGCAAAACCAGAAATTATAAATTATTATAATAAAACAAAAGGTGGCGTAGACACAGCCGATAAAATGTTTATGGCATACACAGTGAAGCGCAGAACTAATCGCTGGCCACTTGCGATATTTTACAATATGATAGATGTCGCCGCTTTAGCTGCATATGTTATATATATGGAACATAATAGGCATTTCAAAAAAACAGACCGGCGTAGACAATTTTTGAAGGATCTTTCAAAAGAGTTATGCTTGAATTCAGTAGAATCACGTTTAATCAAACCTCATGTGATTGGAAACCATTTCACACGGAATTCAATTGAATTAGTCCTTGGACGCGTAATTTTTCCACAATCAGTTACACCAGGAGGTAGTGTTGCCACTCGACAGAATTCTGGGCCAGCTGCTGTTGTTGGGCGTTGCTATATTTGCACTGAAGGAAATCGAAAAGATCGAAAAACACGGAAAAGTTGCTTTACATGTGGCAAACCTGTTTGCGCTGAACATTCGGTAAATAAACCAACATGTAATAAATGTAACTGAATAAAATTAGTATTTCTTACAATTTTTCTTTATTTTCATTAAAAAAAACTGAACATTCCCTTATAAAATACTATGGGTACAAAAGTACCCATTCCAGCCTGCTAAGGGTGTAAAAACTTTGGGTCACATGTTCAAATGGAAAACGTGAAAATTTGTTGTTGAATTTTTCAATACATAAAGATGTTGAAACAGTTTAAGATGTCGGGAAGTTTCAGGCACCTACGAAATCTGGATCATACAAAAATATATAGTCAAAAGTGCATTTGGGTACAATTGTACCCATCCAGTCACATAAAGGTTAAAGTGGTTGAAATATAGAAAATTGCAAACAAAATTTCAGTTTTGGAGTTGTTTTGGTTTTATGTTGGTAATTTAAAAGATGGGTATTTTTTAAAACGAGCCGCCGAGCTGGACTATTTTAACTACTTAACTAATTAAAAAACGTTATATCGTGTACCACCATATGCTTCAAATTCATTTTATGGTACAAACTTGAATTATATTTATGAAGTTTTACGTGTTTTTTTAATTTTTAGCAAACAAAAAAGTGAAAGTCTAAATATAGCAAAATGATTTGTGTATTTTTTGCATACATACAAATAGGTACTCGTATAATACTGGCATGAAATTTTCAACCCACGAAAAATATATTAGATAAATAAAAAAACAGAGAGAGCAAAAATTACATTCAACCTTGCTCAAGGGGCCTTGTCGAACTCAATTTTTCTGGTTACATTGTATTTGTTTATTGTTTTTTTCTGTGCTGCTTTTATTTGACTTGAATTTTAGAAATAACTTTTTTTTTGTTCTGGTGCATTATTCTTTTTATTTGTAACCAAAAAGAGAAACACCCTATCTAGTCCTTGAGATGGGGTTTATAATAGATGGACAAATGAAAACAAAACACAAAAACATAGCTTCTCATTTTAATTATTGTTCTTAAAATGGCTAAAATTAATATTATATGCGATGACGAAAGCGCACTGCTTTAATTTTACGTAAAGTACATTTTATATTTTTTTAAGACAATATGGTATTTGAATGATGAAATGATAACTAAAAACGTTTTAAGTTTCAACTAAGAAATTGAAATAATTATTTTAACTTGCTTTTGTTTTCTATTTTCTAATGAAACCGATCCAGGTCGCTTTAGTACATCGGTAGTATGTACATATTCATTTATTCATAGCTATAAAAATACATAATGTTTAGGTCGTTCAGTATTTAGTGAATTGTTTTACTTTGGAAATTTTAAATTAGGCACTACTTCGTAGAATTCGACTTTTTATTCTGTTTTTGAAAGATTTGGAATTTTGTTTTTTGCGACATACCTGAAATTCATTTTTTGAAATCTAACATCGTTCGATATTTGGTTTTTTATTCTCGAAGCGATGTACATACAATATGTGTATCTGCAATAAGAAACAGGAATAGTTCACAATAGCATACAAGATTTTTAGTTAACTTTTTTTTGTGTTTTGTTTTACATTAATTTGTTTGCTGACCACCAAATAATTATTGCAAAGCATGTTAGCTAGTCATTGAAAATAGATCGATTTTGTTTAGTAAAATTTTCTTTCAAGAAAAACATCATTCAACAAAAATAAAAATTAACTTTTATTTACATATTTGGAACACAAGCAGTAAAAAACCTGAATATTGTGTTTATGTTTAATGCTCTGTAAAATTGAACTAAACTTTTAAGTTTGACTTCTTTACGTTTTATGTTGTTGTATGTTGAAACGCAAATTAAATTGAAAATTACATTAAATGGTTGATTTAATGTTTTTTAAGTTGTTGTTTTATGTACTAGCTGAACTATATGGCGGATGAGAATTGAGGCTAGGTAAATTTTCTAGCACATACATATGTAGATTAAATGTATCTATGTTCATAGTTAACAATAAACATACTTGTCGTAAAGTCAAGGTGAATGAGACAATGAACCATACTAAATATTGAACCTGTCTTGTGATTGTTGTATAAGAAATAATCGTATAAAAATAAAACTAGTAGAATATTCGCACCTCTCGATTGAAGTCAATCAATAAACATTTGATAATAATTTTTGGTGTTATGAAATTATGTTAATTTTTAATTTAGAAACTTAATGGATGTTAGACATAACGGCCTACAAAAATTTTGTCCGAAAAATCGTAAATTATGTTTTTTGCTGATTGACGTTGGACTCATTTTTATTTTGTGCGACTTGATGTAATACGTAACTATCGAAGGTAGATAAGTCATTGGCTTATTGGGTAATAATTATGTCAACATTTACTTTTTTGAAGAAAATATGGAATGGCCCACGTCTTTTTAGACCAGCAAATATTTTTACTTAATGCATAACATATTCACTTTTGTGCCGCCTAAGTGAGTTATTGACTGTGTAATTGTGGAAAACCAAAGCAAAACGTTGAACTTACGTTAATCAGAACTATTACTAGAAGAAAATCTTGGCCTCTTGGTTAAAAACACTCAAAATTATATGTTAAATTATATTTTCATTACACATGTAAGCTTAAGTGATATCATGCTGGTTTTCCTAGAAGTAAGTAAATACAATCTATTATGAACATAATTTATGATTCAGAGGGCTTTAAATCGAAAATGAGAAGTTTTCTTTCGGCTTGGCTAAATTATTAAAACTCCCTTGACAACGCTTCTGGAATTTCCTCTGCAGAAAGCTTGCTTGTTGTGTAGATCAGGCGATGGTCCCTGATAATAGCCATTTTGAGTATTTCGTAGCACATTCGATCTTCACTTCTGTGGTCTTTCATGAGCTTAACCGCATTCACACAAATCATTTCGGTTAAATCCAACGGAGTCATCTAAAAGGCCATGTTGGTGAACGTCTAAACTTCGTCAGATGGGCTGAGTCGGTTAAAGTTTATCGTTGGGATCATTTTCGATAGGATCATTAGGAGGCGCTTACTAAAATGATGTAAATAAATCGACAGACATTGAACTAACCTAAATAATTGGTGGACCGATAATAAAAGTATGAGAGTACAACAATTCCAAATAATACTATGCATATCTTGTGAATATTTTAAATTGAGGGTTATTATTATTATTGAAAAGCCATGTGGGCGTTCGGCCACCTCGCACCGCGACCTAAAAGATCTGTTGTGCTTGGACCCTGCTTAATTATCCGTCCAGCCAATATTTGCTCTTAATGAACCTGATTATACTGCCGGCCGGTACGTGATACATACTATCTGAGGTTATTGCTCTCTCTCCTAGATGTTTACTGCAGCATGTAGTTCTACTATAAAGACGGTAGCATTGGTACCCATAAGGACTTCGGGAGGGCTGTTCCCTCCTTCCGTGCTATGGAAATTCGCTACATCCGTTTTAAAGGTGCAGACGAAACAGACGACAACACGACAATTAGTTTATTTACAATAAATGCAACTGATAAGGGTCCCGCGTTAAGCAATTAAGCCTTTATTATTCTTTGGTGAATAACTGCTACGAGGCAACTTCATCAATTATTAACATTAAGTTTTCAATAACGATGCTAATTGTGTAAATGCTAACCTCTTTTCTGAGAATGCATTTTACAACTTTCTAAGCTCCGTCGTTGTGTGGTATTTTAAGGAGAATTTGCGAGCTAAATTGAACTACGTTGGATCTCTTAAAGGATTTGACTTTCGAGTTTCGAATCAGTCGTTAAAAATATTTATTTCAATCCATTGAGCATAACACCAAAATGCCACAACTATACTTATGGTTTAGCCGTTGAACATTAATCGCCTGAGCAATACAAAATCCAAGCAAAGATCCAATCATACCGAAATTTAAATGGTTTCCAACCATGCACCGGCCTTGATAGAATTGTCTTTTAAGTAAGTTCATTGACGCCTCCAATTGGTTTGGATCTAAGGAAAATAAGCCATCCTAGAGCTTTGAATATTTTAAGATACACTTTAAGCCCCCGATATTATGAAAATGATTTTAAATTTGCGGTGACACTCAGGACTCAGCCCAAATAACTCAGAGGGTGCACGTTATCTTAATGCAAACCAGCAATCAATTTAAACTTAAATTCTGGACGATTTACTTTAAATTGGAAATAAAGTGAATTGGTCTTATTTCCATTTGAGAAATAAATAAAGTAGTTATAATTATTAAAACCATGTCGCAAAAGATTTATGTGAACACATTTATAAATGTCTATTGAATCATTTCAAGCCAATTTCAATGAGGCTGAGAAATCCCTGCATAAAAACGGGACACAGTATTTAAATTATATTACATTTCTGGTTCAAAAAGTCAATAAGTTATTCTATTTTGAGTTTGGAGGACGAACCTTACTGACATTAATTGAGCACAAGCAAAGTACATTTCTGTTAAGTTAATCACCTAAACCTGCCATGTATGCTTTAAAATATACCACGCTACACGGCGATACACGGTAATCTTGTTCAAGATTCCATATTTAGACTGACGTGAATGGTCACGGCAAACTCGCCGAAGAAAGCTAAACAAAATGGAATCGCTCTGTCACTGATCAGTTTGAAATAAATTAAATAGAGCGTAAAGTCGTTGACCGTAAAATCATAGCAACAGGAAAGACGGTAGCGCGAACCAGCCCGCTCCCCCCAACCAAACTAAGCAACAGCATGAGCAATACTAATACCAAAGCAATACCGATTAAACAATTTTAAGGGACGTATAGTATCAAACAAGGCGATCTCCATTTTTGCCAAATTGAGCTATTTGAAAAAAACGGTTTAAGGTGTTTGCTTAGGAATTGAAGTAAAATTTGAAAATTTATTTTATTTATAATTAAATCATTTTTAATAATTTTTAACAAATTTGGTTGTAGACTAATTATTATATTAATAAATTAAGTTTAAAAAATGGAGATTGCCGGCTTAACACAGATTTTCATAGTACTCAAATGTAATTATGTATTTAGTTATCCTGTTGTTTTCGTTTATTTTGCATTTGATGGCGACACGGTCGACTCATAGGGAAATATATGGAGTTTGCCGTGTTTGATGCCAATGATTTTTTTGAATTACAATTTTAATTGGAATTTGCAGAGTTTGAATCTAACTAATAACACGAATATATGGAGATTTAAATAACGACCTGTTTACTTCTGCTCTAAATAAAATAGAGTAGTGGATTTGCTTTTAACTGGGCCAACTCAGTTTTTTGTCGTTTCTGATTATGCTGTAACAGATATTTATAAAACAGACGTTGAGAATTAAGTTGTGATTTTCGTATTCGAAGGTGATTATTTTTGACCTTTCAATGATTATTTATCAATTGTTATAAGTTCAAACGTCACATTTTGCGTTGGCCCAATTGCAGTTTTTCCGCTAGAGGCGCATTTCGTACTTTTACAATTGTCAAATAAGCTCACGATGATTTTGAAATGTGGAGATAATATTTTATATTGCATGTGTATGCGTAGATTTTGGGTTGGTTACAGGTTTTATTTTTATTTTCTGGTCGGTATTCACACATACATGCAATATTATTTGCTCGGCACAGATGTTTCCGTAAGATGATTTCTATACAATTTTTTAGTTACTCTTGCCGCTAAAGATGTTTTCACATCAAAAATACTGTACGATTCACTCTAAATCGGAAATATATTCACTCACGATTCCCAAATTTTCGTAGACTATATTTCAATTGAAAAAGAGATAAAGCCAATTGAATTTATATTCGTTGACCTTATGGCACGGTTTAAAAATTAACCTAATTGTTTATAAATCTGTTTTTCAACTGAAGTTTTATTTTAGTTTTAGTTTTTTTTCTAAAGTGCATTAATTTGCAATTATCACCAAACCATTGGGCATTACTAAATTACCAAGTAAGTATTATTTCAATTTATAAAAAGGTAAATTTGAACTTGTTTAACATCCTCTATTTTAATATATTTCTTACCAAATAATAATAATAACGCCAAAGAAAAGGTCTTGCCACCCTTAGACGACTAAAACTGATATAGTGTAAAGTCTGCTATATACATATGTATATCTTCTATTAAACGTATTAGTTACAGCTTAATCACCGTTAAAGCATTTAGTATTGGATGGTCTGAAAAGTTTCCGCTGCTTTTTACTCAAATCTCAAACGCACGTAAAAATTGAAATAAACAATTATTTCAATTTTTATATTACTTTATTAAACTAAATATGTATATACCATTTTGTAAAATCATTAACCCGTCACTGTAAAATTTCTGTGATTTTTGGGTTTTCCACAGGTCCTTTTTGAAGTCACCAGTCAAGATTTTACACTATGAGGAGAGTTCTGCAACGAACTAATACTAGTTCGACAGTGCAAGATCCGAACTATACAGTGGGTGCATTAAAACTTTTCAACCAAAGTCTCTCAATTTTTGCCAAAGTTTGAGTTATCAAAGATTTGTGTGGTCTGGCGTTATCACAACTTGACTCCCAACATCATTGCCCGCTTCCTTTATATTTCCTGCTGTAATCTGGTTAATTGTTGACAGCAGAGAATAGAATCAATCGATTGAACAGGTTGTGTAGTACCCGATTTCCTTCCAATCCCGGCTTCGCCACATTTTGTACGGTCTCACCGCGCTTTGACAACAATTTTTCGCACATTTTTGTAGTACGTGATCGATTTTTCGTTACTCGCAATTATATATGTTTCCAAAATGGTTCGATTTCTTATCTTTACCAGCCATTTTTCACATCGAAATTTCCAGAACGAAATCGAGCGAACCATTCACAGGTTGTTCTTTCTGATACGGTATAATTACCATAAAAGCTGAACAATTTATTTTAGTAGCCTGCATTACCTTCCTCCCTTTTTCATAATTGAATTTTGAAATGTATCTAATGTCTCCTTTAATTTCACTTATTTTTAACACGGAATAACTTTACACTGAATAATTATCAAATTTTTTTATTCTATAATGTTCTATCTATATCTAAATGACATGACACCCTTCAAACAAATGAAATATATAACATTACTGATGTCTGTTATCAAAACGGTGTCAATTTTTTAAACCATCCATATGATCCTAAGTAAAGTATAATGGTTCAGCACAAGAATATGTAAAGACCAACGAAGGCTAATTTGTTTGACCATTTTTTTTTTTGTATAAATTTGACCCTAAATAGGTTTGTTGTTGATGGTAAATACTAGTTACAAATATAAGTACATAAACAATATATTCATAATAATAAATTGGTAATTTTTATACTTTGTTATAAAAAAACATTAGATGTACTTTCTATTAATGTCGTTTTCTTTGTATTTTCAAAAACAGAAAAGCATACGTCACGAACATATCTCCTAATTAATTTATTTAATTATTACCAATTGCTGCAAAATACTTTGTAATATGGATAACCAATCTATCACTATCATCTAGTATCAAAACAGGTCCAATCTTCGGTGGTGCGACACTAAACTGAGAATAATAACTATAATCTATTTGACACAATAACTTTCTTTGTGTACATATTTTGCAATATCTTATAAGTCTTTATAAGTATGTAGCACAATAGCTATACATACAAAAAATCTGCCAAACAATTTTATTTTATTTGTTTTTAATAATCTTTTAAAGATTAAATCCCAATTTATTTAAATTTATTGTTACAATTTCATATATGCAGATCATTTATACAACATTTTGCTTTCACATTTTGTATAGCGTTAATTTGATTTCCTATAATTTTCTAAAAATAATTGCAATAAGAGGATATTATTATGTGTTATTTCGAAATGGACGAATCAGAAGGAGAAAAACGTGACTTAATAATTAGATTGTGCAATGATCGTCCGGAGTATACTAATAAAAAAATTGCTAAATTTGTCGGTGTTTCCAATAATACGGTAACAAATGTAAAAAATAAATTTCATTTCAATCTTTCTTTATCACCTAAGCCCGGGTCCGGAGCAAAGAAAGGTGCTCGAAATAAAATGTTGGATTAGAAAATTCTAAGCGTCATTACCAAACATCCTTCGATATTTGTGCGGGATTTGGCCAGAAAAATCAAAACAACCAAATCGATGGTAGAACAAGCTAAAGTCAGAAATAATCTACGAACACATAAGAAGTCAAAATCCCAAATAAAACTGTTGAACAATTTAATAGAGGGATAGATCGAGCAAAGAATCTTAACAAATGGTTGAATGAACGGAAATATTCTTGTATCGTAATGGACGACGAGACCTACATCAATATGCATTTCTCGACACTTCCTATAGTCCCCAATATCACATCAGAAAAAAGATGAAGAACTGGACGAATCAATTACTACCATAGCTATTGAAAATTTTACAGATGGAAACGGGCATCTGCCACAAATTTCATTCGGTACACGTAATATTCGAAAGTATCACGATATTATTATACCAGGAATAATAAACAAAGCAAAATTCCAATCTACAAGTACACCTGTTTTTATGTGTTTCTATTATTTATCTTTTAAATTATCGATTCTAACATTCAATAAATTCTAAATAGTTACCACGATCTAGTATGTTAGAATACTCTAAACCATTCATTCGAAAAATTAGAAAAACTTCAACATTACTATTATAATCATGATAAGTTTACAACAAAGCCAGTTATGATTTAGGAAGCAAAAAGCTTTGAAGTTTTATCTACATGAGAATTATGCGCACTTAACGTAAATTTATTGTAATTATACCGAAAATAAATAAAAAAAAGGGAATTTCAACCTTTTTTATTTAGATTTAGTCGTGACTTTAAAATTGAGCGGGTGAATTTAAAATTTTCTTTAAGATAAGAACAAAGAATTAAGTAAAAGCATTTTACTTGATCAATCAAAATAACCAAAAAAAAGCCATAAGATAGCGTCATAATTTTTCTAAAGTTTTCTTTTGCCAATTTTTACATTATGTAAAAATCAGAAAACTTCAGTAAACGTTTAATAAAATTAAATTTTTTTTTGTGTATCGAGAAACAATATTATTTAAAAACCATGAAAGAAAACACGAGATGAAAATACCAAAAAAAAATTATCAAGACCGTTCGAAAATAAAAAAAAGTTACACTCTATTCACTCTAATATGAGAAGATAGAGTACTGTCTGTTCCTCCTTTTCGTCTTCAGGACTACGACAGTAGTTATGTGAGAATAACCCAAGTTTACTCGCATGCCCCCCTGTCAGACAGTGCCCTGTAATCACTCCGACAACCATCCTAACCTGACACCCCTGAATTGAGATCATCTGTTTAGACCTCGCCAAATCTAACTTTGGCCAGATTTGCCGAGTCATTACACCTTCTCCTGAAGCAGTCGTTTGCATGACGTTAGAGGCATTTCAATACCCCTTCTACATTTTGTGATATGGCCCATGATGCCAAGTCTAGCAAGCTCCTCGGCTTTTATATTCCCTTTACTGTTGAAATGCCTTGGCACCCATATTATATAGATGTTAAACTGATCTGCCATCTCGTTCAGAGATGAGAAACAGTTCTGAACTACTTTCGACGTGATTAGGTATGATTGAAGCGCTTGAATTGCAGCCTGACTTTCGGTAAAAATGCGAATACCACCAGCCAATATTACTTTATTCATTAACCAGTCTACTACTTTCTTTTACGGTAGTTACTTCAGCTTATAAAAGGCTACAATGGTCGGGACACGAAAGGAGAGGTCTATTAGAAGTTCCTCACATAACACTACAGCACCGACTTTCCCACCTCTTTTCGAACCATTCATGAAGAAGCTTATAACTTCTGGTTTCAGAACTGTACCCATCACCCAGTCCTCTCTGATGCAGGGAATCATATTCAGGTACTTTACGTCAAAAAATAGTGACGGAGTAGTATAGTCGGTGGTCTTAGGAATCTCTTTGTTTCACAAAATAAATGAGTGCCTTGCATTGTTACGAGAGACGATTCTATTAAAGCAATTCACAAATAATTGATCGATCAACATTTCGTGGGAATTCAATCTATTAAATGTTATAAACCGTCACAGAAAGAATTTATATTGAAATGTTGACGGTATTATTTGCCATCAGCAAAGTATTGGTGCTAAAGAAAATTTAGAATCTTAAATTTTAAATTTCAATCTTCGTATATTTATATATTTTTCGTATTTTCGTAACCTTCCAGTAGGGTGGGCGTCACGTGAGCTGTTTTGTTCATGCATTAGGTAGCTGCGTGATGGGTACAATTGTGTAAGGGATAACAACGAGGGAGGACGAGGCTGGGGTAGGAATATACGGGAGTAGGACAGCCCTCTCGAAGTCCTTGGGCTCCAGTGCTACCGTCTTTCTAGCGAAACTACATGCTGTAGTAAACCCAGATAGTATGTATCACTTACCGGCTGGCAGTATTATCAAGTTCATTAAGAACCTGAATATTGACCGGATGGATAATTAAGCGGGGTCCAGCACAATACATCTTTTAGGTCGCAGTGCGAGGTGGCTGATCGCCCACATGGCCCTCCAATAATAATAATAATAATAATAAAATTTCAATCTGAATAGGTTACATTTTGTCTTAAAGGCACCTGTGGAACAGTTTTTGAAATTTGTTAGGTATATTCTGCCGTGCTAAGAGAAAAAGTCACATCTGCCGTTTTGTAGTTTTGAATAATTTCATTTTTTCTGTTTATGTTTGCCATGTCTTACTATAAAACTTGACTACTAAATAACGTGATTTTATGGCATTTAATGAAGGATATTTGGCTTTTTAAAACAGCAGAAAAAATAGGTATTTATTTGCATAACCCAAATATGCCCCTAACACATTTTTCGACTTTTGGCGCTTGTGACTTTTTTTCTTAGCACGGCAGTATTGATCGTAGAAAAATATTTTTTTCAAAAAGTTTGATATTACCTCGGAAAACGGTTCAAACTTCGATTCAAAATTTTATTTATTGAATTTTGTTACTGCCGTTTTTCAGAAAACAATTTTGGCAGTTTTCTCTTCCACGGCAACTCCTTCTATTTTCGACTCGAATGGACCCAAAAGTTAAAACAAACTGCTTATTACTAAAACCGAAAAACAAAAATATATGACTGGAAGGGAAGGACGACTGGCTTGAGAAATATGATAATCTGGAACAACATTTTTTCAAGATTACAATACATCGTTAGAGGGAAAAGTAAAAAGCTTCTTTTAAATAAATATTTGCTTACTTTTTGTATTAAAAATACGCAAAAACTTTATGAACAACCTAATATTTAAACAAACAATCGATGTTATAGTAAAAATACACAAATCTTTTTTCCCTACATCATTTCCAATTAGGTTAGGTACCGTCAGCTGGAATAACTCGCCATAAAAAGAGCATAGTCTAAAGTAATAATATATAAAAGAACTCAATACCGTAAGATAATGTTGACGATGTTGTTAATGAGAACGAATGACGAAAGATGAAAAAGCAAAATTACAATACAAGCCGTAATTTTCTTTTCTTTTTTTATATTTTTTGTGTTATGTTTGAAAAATAACAAAAAAGCATACTCGTCCATGAATAAACTTTATATTTTGAAGTCTTTTTTTTTTTGTTGTTGAAAATTACAAAAGAATCTGGAAAGCAAAAAATAAAAATTCGCTTGAGATTAACTTGTTGCGTTTTAACGTTGAAAACGTTTATACTAGAGGTATTTATAGAAAAAGCAATCAATAAAAAAACCATCCAAAAAATGTAACAAAACACAAACCCTATAAGTACTGAGACATTTGTACAATAAAGGATGTGGCGTTTTTGATGTTAGAATTTAGATTGTTTTTGCAATAAAATTGTTTTACTTTCAAATAATTTCATTTAATAAACTTACATATACTACAAACAATTTTATTTAATAAACTTACACTTACTATATGCATACAACATACAGGCCGATTTTTTGGTTTTTTAAATCAGCTTAGTTAGTATGAGTAATTGAATAGAAAACAGACAATCTTGTGGCAGAAGCCCATATTTATGCGTTTTTCTGCTTTGTATTTTGTGTGTCTTAAAATGAAGGTCTGGACATCTTTCTTCCACCCGTTTTAAATAATGATTTTTATCTTGAGATCTGTATAATCATTTTTCATTTTGAAATATCAGAATTTTTGAATATTTAAATATGTATATGGATTTTTTTCTGGTCGTAAGCGAAAGACGTTCGTTATTATTTTGTTAATCGATCGTGCGGTTTGTATAATTTAACTTGACTTTCTCATTGAAGCTCTCACTGAGATTCATTTTGTTTTGTTTGACTTGTTTCCGAAATTTTCTTACGATTATATTTGTGGTATATGGTATTCCATTTTTTTAAATATTTTAAATAGTGTAGTTAAGTAAATATTTGTTTGACGGGTAAATGTTTGGTTAGGCGTACGCCAAAATCTTATGAATTATTAAATAATTAAAATACTTTTGTGTAAATATCTACAAAATTTTTTTGTGGGAATATTAGGTAATTCCGAAATACTGCGTTCAGCCAAGGATCGGTCATGGATCGCACCATTTGATTCGCTGGTTCGAAAAATTTCGTAACGGAGATGAGATCTTGAAGAACGGGAAGGTAGAGGTTGGGAATAGATCAACAATTTTAGTGATTTAAGGTCGGTTGTTCAATTTTTATATGAAGTTTAATTATATTTACAAATATGTTTTAAATAATTTATTTGTAGTTATGTTAAAATTGAAAATGCCTAAAACTTGTTGCCTCTTGTTGCTGCACAGACAGCAATAATTATTCTAATATTAATCAACTAACGAAACTAATATTAATCAACTAACGGTAAAAATACAAAGATAAATGTACCAACAAGCAACAACAATATTTATTTCGTTAGCAGTTTCGGAACGAAGCAAACAAATCTAAGTAGTGTTCAATCGGGCAATAGTGGTAAAAATTATCATGATATTTTTTATCACGTTTTGCTATAAAACGCTATCATTTATCACAAATAAAACCAAGTTTTTGGCTTTGAATTGTGGTGTGATAGTTTTAATATTATTTAGGAAGGGTATTGTTTATTATTTAAAAAAAAAATCGCGATAAATTAGTTTTGATATTGCTTAAATAAAGATGCTCTACAAAAGTGTGACGTATAATATAGAATAAAATATAGAATAAAAGAAGTAAGATTCTTTCGGCTTTTTATAGACAAAATATATTAAAAATAATGGCATTCACAACAATTTCGACTTGTTAATCAGAAAAAATGAAGAGCCCAATCATTTATAAATGTATCTACCAGAAAAAGTAGAAATATCAAAATCCCACCCGTACTTTAACCCGAGGTCAATACAAAGTGTATCGACTCCAAAAATGAAAACTTTCCTTGAGCTTCCTCTGTGGTAGTTTGGTTTCGTACTGATAAGTTCGTACAAACGAAAAGTTCGGTCTACTCATCAGGTAGCTACGACCAAACTACAAAAATAAAATTCTAACTTCATACATTATGTATGAGGCAAGAACGCATTGACTTAGCGAATTATAAAATTCACCAAATCAAAAACTCAAGGAAAACTCTCATTTCTGTGTGTTTTATGCCCACACAAATAATAGAAAGAGAAAGTTTTGTCTGTATTAAATCAATAAGATTTTTTTTTTAGAATAAAAGAAAGTAAAGTTAGGGTAATAAAAAATATCATGATATTTTTTATCACTTTTGCTCGACTGAACAAGACCAAAATAGACAAGATAGTGAATAAAATCATGTTAAAATTTCATGAGAGAGACAAATGAAACTTCGAATGTCAAAACAATCATAAAAAATTTTTCGTTCTGAACCAAATTCAAAATTCTGACGTTTTAATCGATAAAATTGAAAAATAATTATACAGAAGTCAAGATATCGTTATTTTAATCTGGTAAAGGAAAAATGATGTCAAAGTCTACTTTTTACATAAAACAAAATGGTATAATAGTATTTACTCATACTTGCGCAGTTTATTGTTACTTTAATGTTTAAATGGTATTGGTTTAATTGGTATTGGAAAATAATACAAACCAAAACATTCGAAAATTCTCTCTGTAGAAAGCCACTGATAGCCTATGTTAGTGAGAATATATACGGTTGTGGATACAGTGTATTAAGTAGTGTGTGTATAAAAACACATTTTTTTAATATGGTTTTTCGTACTGACCAATATACTTAACAGTTGACATTTTTAAATGTATGTACTTTTATGTGTATCTGCGTGCTAACAAAACAAGCAGGCTTTCATTAGAAAGCTTATCTATAATAAAATTATCCAAAATATTCGCATCAAAAAATTATTTTGTTACGTAAAGCACACCCTTTCGCATTTAATAATTTTGGCTTACTGATTTTATTTCAAAATTACAACCTGATTAATACATCATAAGGGAAATATTGTATGTATTATATTGTGCCTACGCTGTGACTTTTCCTTTGTCTGTATTTTGAAAAATAAAAGCGTTTACTAAAAATGAGAGAAATGCGTTTATTAAATTTAGAAATGATTTATAAAAATAGCGACTTTTTTATATAATTTTGATGTTTACATTTCTATGTGTTTGTGAAATTCGAATCAAATCTAACAAAAAATCCAGATTTGTTAAAATGATTCGGATCAAGAAAAAAATCAATTTTTTTTTTCGATAGAATATGAAATGCCATTTTATTGATTCAGATCAATTTTTTTTTTGTTCCGGATTAATATTTTATTTTCCCAAAGAATTCGACATAAGTCAATACACGTTACATAGATGGCAGCACAAATTAGGTAAAATCGAACCAAAAACTACCACCTGGGGAAATTCCAAGTTCAAAATTTAGAGGAAAAGCAAAACAAATTCACAAAATATTAAGAATGTGTTATGATTAAATAATTTTTTTTCATATTTTCTCGTAATGTGTTCGAAAAATATATTTTACACTTATTTTAATTTTAATATTTCTCCAATTAATATTTATTTAATACCAATGTAGCCTTCTTATATTTTGGCTATTGACATAAACGTTTTATAATATTTTTGTTTTTTCATTGAAATAGTTGTAGCTAAAAATCAACATTTTTACTATGGATTCCTTTGGTGAACAATGAACAATTATACCATTAAAAACGCTTCTGAAAAATTATGACCTATGATTATGGCTCTATACTCTAGAAAGCTCTGAGTTAACCCTTTCAGAACTTCTCCTAAACTAGAAAGCAGGAAAAAATATTTCTTCGGTTTTTATTGAAGTTTAGTAGAGTAAAAAAATATTAAAATATATTTGCCGGCGAATGTAAGTACATTGGAATGTACACTGGTCTATCGTAGATATTGGAAAAGCAAGCTTAACTTTAGAAAGGTGAAGAATTAAGACTCCCAATGCTTCGGATTTGTAAAAATTATTCAAGTTTTGGCAAACAGTACAAATGTACATTTTTTCCTTTGTTTATTTGTAAATATGAGCGAAATTTTTCAATGTGTTCGTTTACAGTTGTCAAACAAACATTGGACCGCCGAATTATTCCTTTGTATTTCAAAACAATATTTACAAATTAGGAAATACTAGAATTACTAAAGCATCAATTATGACCAATTGCAAACCTCTGAAATGATTGCACGTCAAGAACAAATTTTTATAATATTGGAATTTGTTTGAAGGTAACATGTCATCTTTGAAATATTATTTTAAAGTTAGTAGTTATTATGTTATTTCATAGATCATTAGAAAAAATTTTGATGTTGGTTTATTCAGTGATTCACTGTTAAAAATGAGTGAAATTAGATAAATGTTAAAATTCTACTTCAAAAAACGGAAGAAGGCAACGCAGGCTGTTCAAAAAATGTATGCAGTTTATGGTGATGATGCGATCAGAAAGAACAGCTCATGAATGGTTTTCTCGATTTCGTCCTGGAAATTTCGTTGTCAATGGTGTGCCTCGCTCCGGCAGACCAATTACTGAAAAAGTAGAGGAAACCAGTCAAAAATTGGAACAAGGCGTGCAAGCCTTCACATCGCTAAGGAACCCAACATTCACCATCAAACAGTTTTAAAGCATTTAACAATGACAAATTTAATGAACCGAGTTTCCATCAGCGAATCACTGTTGAAAAGATACGATATCGAACCATTTTGAACCAAATGTACAATTAAGGATGATTAAAATTGAATAACGTACCACAATAATGTACGAAATAGTTCTTGGTGCAAGCTTGGTGAGGCCACACAAACGGTGACAAACCACAATTAATGTTAAGGAATTTGATGTTTTGTGTTTGATGTTATTGGAAGAGAATTGTGTTATAAAGTACTACAACCAGGTCAAACAATTGATTCTGTTCTTTATTGTCAACATTTAACCAGATTTTAGTAGGAAATTAAAAGAAAGCATCAAAAATTGATCAGCAGAAAATGAGCTATGTTTCTTCATGGCAACACCAGATGACAAACATCTTTGATGATTGCAGAAATTAATGAAATTTTAATGCATCTAGTCCTGATCTAACACAGTCAGACTATCGTTTGCGTCGTTCACTCGTTCAGAACCCTCTATGCTGTATAGTTAACTTCAAAAGAGACCTGTGGAAATTGGTTTATTCAGTTTTCACCGAAAAATCACAGACATTTTAATATTATTTATTTATTACTCATTTCGTCAACATGACTAAAAAAAAATGCAATTAAGATGCGGTGTACTTTATGAGTTCGAAACAGACACAAACGTAGTGCAGGTAAAAGAAAACTTATACAAGGTACTTTGAGGGACCTTAGTAATAGCCCGAACTTACCAAAGGTGGTTTGAAAAAATTCTTTCCGATGACTTTTCTTTGCAAGATGAACTCAAGCCACTGTTTTAAATCACAACAAATAGAAAGAGAACCAAAATCATTTAATTTAATTTAATAAATGAAAGAACTTTCCCTTACAGCTAATAATTTATATATTCTGTAAAATCCCAGAACTTTTCCACAGTCTCATCTTAGAGGATTGTCATCTTAAATTAGTTTGACAATCTAAAACAGTCCCAAATACACTAAACGTAAATTAGTTTATACGAAGGTTTCTTATACATTATTATAAAAATATACAACAATATTAAGTTATTTGAATGATACGTGCATAGTAATATGCATTATCTTTCAGTTCAAATGTATAATACAATACATAAGGCAGTACATGTTTTTCAACTATTAAGTTATAAACAGAATAAGAGCGACAACGATGCTTGCTAGCGTAACGCAAGCATACGATGCTAATGGAACCAATGAATTACCCCTGGATTTTTGAGTCGTTCTGCTCAACAAGAAACAAAGCAAAGCCAATAACCAGCGTAAATTCGATGGTTTGAAAAGAAAATTAATTGAGGTAGTGAGATAATACTTGAGGTTATGTTGTATTTTATGATATTTAATTTGGTCGTCACGCTGGCCTCTTGTTGTGATTAATAAGACAACTTCGCCGACATGGAGATGTATTTTGCGGTCGTTTGTAGTTATCGCTCTTGTTCTGTTTGTACCTTTAAAAACTCATATACCTATGAAACCTTACAAAACGTACATAGCCTTACAAAAATACAAATAATATTTTCACTTGTATGTCAAGAAACACCTATAAAATGTTAAATTTGTTCAGTCCTTACAATAGAAAATCGCCTTACAATATGACTTAACTTAGTGGGTCATTTTTTATTTTTGCACTCTTAATCAGTTTGGTTATTGGTTACCAAGTTAACTCGACAATACTTCTGTCCAGGCAAATCACTGGATTGTATTAAAATTGTTTGAAAAACTCTCACTATTTGCAGATCAAATTCTATTAGCAAAATGAGAGCTTTTACTTAACGTAACTAACACTTTATTTCAGGAAATTGCAACGATATCGTTATAATTTTTTTTAAACTTAAACAACAGTAACTTAAACAACGTTAACAGCTGGATTTTAAAAATATTATAAATTGTGAGCTAGCTTCCAAGTTTTTTTTAACGTTTAAAACGTTTATGTTAAAGTGAACGATAAAAAGAACGACCGGAAAAATATAACAAAACACACAGCCAAGGCTAGGGGAACATGTTCAACAGTGACACACCATGACACACGCCAAATTTTCCCACCCACGTAACTTCGTTTTTTGGTTCACCTTACTTTCGGAAGATGCGAAAGTGAATTAAACAAAAAAAAAAAAAATGGACGGGGCAGAGAAATTTGGCGTATTTCACAGTTTATTGTGTGTCACTGTTGAACATGTTCTCCTACTTAGCGTTCTTGATGATCTGTATTGCAATAAAATTGTATAGGTATATTCAAATAATTTTATTTAATAAGCTAATGTCGTTTTCGATACACCAAAAAAAAATCAATCTTTGACGCAATCGATTGATTTTTGTTCTGTCAAGTAATTCGATTCGCCCCATAAAATCAAGCCGTCGAGCAACAATTTTGCTCGATTACAAATCTCGATTTTTGGCAGATTTATCCCTCCTTTACTTATACCAACAATTAGTACTGTTATTTTCACTAGAATTGCACTTTGTTGTAATTCTCACCTCAAATATTATATTCAATAATATTTTTTAAGACGTCAAACACACACTAACATATATTAAAACGGGTAATTGGATTTTCTTGTGCGGTTCGTGGATTGATTTTTGAAAGAGGTGTAATATTTTGCTTACGGTAGATACGATAATTGTTTTATATTTTTGCTTTGTAATTTTGAAATAAAGTCAGTTAGCTAAAATTATTCGATGCGGAAGAGTGTCTTTGTGTAATGAAGCAACTTGTTGATGCGATTATCTGCGGTGGGAATACTCTTCTAATAATAATAATAATGCTCTGGCTTAGGTATATGATATAAATACTGATTGGTGAAAACCAATGTATAGAGTTTTAGGCAGTTGACCTTCCAACTACCTAAAATCCTGGATTGTTTTTGTTTTTTTTAAGTTAATCACCTTAATATCCTTTGATGTTTTGGTTAATTGACTTTTTGCAGTTTATAAACAGATAATATAGTGTTCCAAATAGTTTGAGTAATTATTGCAGTAATCCGGATTTTATTTCAATAATGTTTAGGAATAAAACATCTTAACTAGCTTATGTGTTATATGTAGATATATTCGATAAACTACGCAATAAAAACGAAAAGCACACTTCCCGGATTGGCATCGAAACTGAAAGCATTTTGCTTCTTAACCACTTTACTAGCCAGCACAAAATTAGATTTCCGCCTGACTCTTGTGTTTTATAATATAGCCATCGAACTCATAATTTTTATTTATAAATTGTTTGGTGCGGTCGTCACTTAAACTAACAGCGTATATCATCAACATGAATGCTACTATTATTCGGTTGGAAATTATAATGAAAAATATTTTCTGATATATTAAACCTAAATTAATTATTAATCATAATCCTACAACATTTTCATTTATACAGCATGATATTAAAATTTTGATTTACAATATTACAAAAAAAAAAAAATTGTAATTATGTTTCAATTAAAGTATAACTAATTATACGGAAAAATGAGAAAAATGAATGAAAATTCATCGATTAATTTTTAAAATTAATTATTATAATTAATATCGTAATTACTTTATATTTGTAATCGAACGTATTCTAAATGTACTGTAAATACGAGTATAATAAAGAAATGAATTTTACGTGAGTGGTATCATGGTGTGGGCCATTTTATTATAATAAAAGTTGTATAATATCAAGTACATTGGGTGCTAGTTGCGAGTAAATTTTGCAGATTTATCTCAAGACGTGAGAACAGAAAGACGAAACTATAATTCAATGCTAATTTATTATACCTAACAAAACAACTTAAAAATTGTTGTAGGTGGGCCTTGATGAAGCTGATTTTTTTTATACCTACATACTTACTAATTCCAAATGATAATCATACATCAGCGCATATATTATAAAATTTGTCCTTCGCATATATTTAAAGTATGTATAGTGTGTATTAAATCAGAAATAATATTACAGCTATTTAAATATTTTTATGAAAACAGTGCGTTGGTTAAAACATTTATATATTTGTATTAAAACTAAATTAGCGCTGAACTAGGCAGACTAATTCAGTTTTGCATTATATATGCACATAGCACCTGATTACAATCGCTCCGAACATGATGTCATTTATGTTCAATATAAACTTGTATTAATATTTCAAAAGAGAGATCACACCTTAATATTTTTTTTGTATCAAAGAATCGCTCTGTGTGATTCAAACTTCGATCGTGAATACATAAATATTATTGTAGTAACGTTATATTCTCCTTTATTCACCTTTACCTATATATTACCTAAATATATTGTATTTCTTATTTATATTTTTTTGGTAACGCCAAGGTTGCAAAATTTTATAAATAAAATATGGTTGTCTGCTCGTTTTGTGTACGTACTTATATTTATATTAAAAAACTTGTTGAATTTGTAATCCGTTTATGGTTATAATTACAATTATATTATTCACCAATGTAAACTATTACACTACTTTATTGGTTATGCATATAGATTACGTAATGATCACAAACTTTTTTTTAAAGATATTCACATAATGAACTTCACAATTATTGAATTATTAAAATCACACAAACAACAGCGCTTTTTTTTATAAAATTTCACTAACGATATAATATGACCGCATATAAACATGTATTTTTGTATTTTGGTATGGTTATTCCATATTTATTTATATAATACAAACAACGAAATAAAATAAATCCTTGAGTATAATGACGTCGCCACGATAAAACAACACAATAAATTTATAAGATGGACAGTAAATTTATAAGATCGACAGTTTTCTTTAACACAATAGGCAGTGTTTCATTTGCGATCGTTTGCGAGCAACTAAAGAGAAATATCAAATGTGTACGATCGATCGCGGATTGTTTTTTTTTAGTTTTTTTTCTCCATTTTTCTTATGATTTTGCAGGTTTCTTGTTTATTTCTTTTCTATGGATTTATGTCTTTCTTGTTAGAGTTTTAATCTTTTTTATAAGTTAATTTAAATAATGGGATAGTAAAAATTGAAGCTGCAGTCCTTTTTTTTTTGTAGAAGGCAGGATGTACGTTATAGGTCCTAAACACTTAAACTAATTTTAATAAAAAAAAGAAACTATTTCAAAATATGTTCAAATAACTGGTTTATGCTGGAAACCGTTGTGCATATTTCTGCATGCATCGAAATTAGAATGCACTATTTATAGTACACATTGGTTGCTTTTTTTTCAATGGTAATACATAATTTTAAGAAAATATTTTTTTTTTCGACAATTGCCATAATACAGGATACAAATTAATTAAATTTTTACAAAATGAGCCATCAGTCATATAAATAAATATAAAAAAATTGAATATTAAAATTAAATATACCAAATAAATGCCGAAAAAAAAATCCAATGCAATAATATGATACACATCGGTTTCCAGCATTAAGCGTTTGAACTAGATTCCAATGAAAAGCTTCATAACAATGATGTTTATAACAGCTTCAATAAAAATCTGACAGTATGGATTCATTTTCAACCGACGATTTTATTTTTCGTCAATTGTTCGAACGAAGATAAAAAAAATTATTTATTCTCGGTTAATTGCAGTCTTTTTAGTATTTTTTTTCTTTGACTGTTCTCTAATTATTTATTTGTTTATATTAAAATAAGACTTTGTACAACAGCGAAATAGTAAAGGTTATAATTTATTTTTTAAGGTTCCAGTAAATTTTGATTGAAAATAAATTAATGTTAAATAATTACAAGTAATTATAATAAAATTTCGTTCTTCTGTACCTACAGGTGTACGGGTGTACGTTAAATCGACCAGAGTCTAATCGCTAAACTTTATGTTGAAATCTGCCTTTGAGGGGAAAGGAAAATAAAGAATGTCCCTATTGGAATGATTGCTGGGTCAATCTCAGTGTCAGTGTGATAGTCACTTTTATCTAATATTTAAATAAGAAATAAATATTTATTTTGTTTTTGGATACGACGAAACATCACTAGAACTAACTCAAACCAAAACAGATTTTTACCTGTTCCAAAAACCAACACAAATATCTTAAAAAAGGCACGCTGTTCTCTCATATGACAGATATTGGGGCCGATTCTGTCATTCCATTTTTAAAATTTTACGTTATTTTTTCGGAATAACATTGTAAAATAGTATTCTAATGTTCAAAAACGATTTTGTGTTACAATCAAAAGACAAACATATTAAATTTGACTATTTTATCACATTTTATGAAATCGAACATTCGAAATACATACTCTTGTGTATGTATTTCTTTATTTCTTTAAATTTTCGGAATAAAACATTTGTTAACACCGGGAGCGTTCAACGGTGTTGCTAAATAAAAAGGAAATTAGATTAAATATCAAATTCATGGCCAAAGATAATTATCTCTATTTGGTTTGTGACTTCAAAACGGTATCGTTAAAATCCAGAATCCAACGTGTATCTACAAAATCCATAAGGAAAGTGTCAAATTGTATTAAAGTTATTATTAGATATAATTCAATTTTATTAAACTTAGCTCTGTTAACAATTACATGCAGTCATCAAATTATATAAATAATCAATATTGACTAAATTATTACTAAATTATTAATTGTTATCAATGATTAAGTAACTAGAAATTATGTAAACAATTTATTTACTTTCCATTTTGACAGCTACCAATATTAAAATTAAATTAAAAATCATGAAGTTGGTAGACCTCTTTTTCAAAAATATGTACTGCTGTATTTATTGACGAGTTCTGTATTGTTGCAGTTTTGTTTTGCATGCTTTAGCTAAGCGTGTTCCATTGGCGTGAGCAAACTACTCACAAGTGCTTGTATCTACTCGCAACTACTCATGCTCAAGTGATAGTGTAGTTGTTAGAAGTAGTTACGCAAATAATGAACGGCAGAGGGTTTTAGTTTAAAAAATTCAAATAGATGGTTCTATACCAATTTTGGTTGTGTAAAATGTCATTTTTTAACCCTAATCCGACCACGGTGTGCCTTTTTGGTTCATTTGATAAATGGATCGATTTTCAAAATAATGTTAATTTACAGTCAAATTCTAACGTTTAAACTCTTAAGACTCTCTTAGCTAAGACTAAATTTGGAAATTTTTTTTTAAAGACGAAAGTCTTAATCGGTATTCTGGCGGTGATAGTCTTAAAATTATATACTAAAAACTCTCCAAAGATTGTGTAGATCTGTCAAATGGTATTTTTTCTTTTTTTCCTAAAATTTTCTGAAATTTTTGAGATATATTTGTATTTGCTTTTGCTTTTCTTTACTTAAATACCATTTTTATTTATTTAACCAGAACAAATTTATTAAATTTTCTGCCTGTATTCTTATAAATTCCATTTTCATTCTATTTTGTAATCCGTCCATTTTGTTTTTTTTATACGTGTTATTCTGTTTGTACACTGCAAATTTCTTTGATATAAAAAATATTTTTTTTTTATTAATAATTCAAATAAGTAATTTAAATTAAAAAATTTAAATAAGAAATTTAATCATAAAAAAAAAAAAATGTTTATAGACATGTACATATTAAAAATTAAACCCGGTTTGCGGTTGACGTTCGAAGAGGATAGACGTGTTTTTGTCGTCCTCTTCATAAATTTAATTTAATTTAATTTTATTTATTTATTTTGTGAAGTATAATTTAATTTAATTAAGTTTGTGTTTATTTAGTTTATTAGTGTAGTGAAAGTGAAATTAGTGAAATATATATAAATAAATATGGATAAAATTATGTAATCCATCGGGATTGCATTTGACAGGCAATGTTTTAGTTTTAATTTTATAGCGAGGGAAATCAAATTTTTTGATTTCTCGCTTAATAATGCATGTGTTTAATATTTGTGTAGTTTGCGCATAAAATTTTAATAAAGGGTATGTCATTTTGGATCAAATTAAAATCAATTTATTAATATACGCAGTAAAACTTAAATTTATATTCATATGTAGACCTGTTTTTTCTTTTTACCAATACTTGAGCATGGTTTTATTCTATTTTATGTGAAATCGACACAAGTATATTTTTGATATAAAATATGCAGGCATAAAACG
Source organism: Tipula vernalis (assembly GCA_958295665.1). NCBI lineage: Eukaryota > Metazoa > Arthropoda > Insecta > Diptera > Tipulidae > Tipula > Tipula vernalis. The sequence goes on along the minus strand of OY282560.1, from coordinate 245,044,001 downwards.
GTGAAGGAGCGAGAGTTCGTCGAAGAGGATAGACGTGTTTTTTCTATCCTCTTCAAAAATTTAATTTTATTTTATTTTCTCTTTATTTTTTGTTTCTTATGTAGTGATATGTATTTACTTTATATACATATGTATATACATATTAATTTTAAATTTAATTCTAATTAAATTCAAGTTTAGTGTAATAATAATCAAAGTGTAGTGAAAATAATTAAAGTGTAATTTTGGAAAATGCAATCCACCGGGATGCATTTGTCAGGCAATGCTTTGATTTTGTAGATAGAAAAATTAAAAGTGCATGATTTGGTATTTTGTGAGATTGTACATAAAATCAAATTTCAATTTTTAATTACTAAAATCTGATAATTGGATAGTATTGAAATAGATTTTAACTTAAATAAAAATACTGCCTAGTAAATTTTATATTAGATTTTATTTTTACGCACACTTATTTGTATTATTATGTTTGATTTTGGGTACAATCAAAACCAACACTAATGTAATATACGTACAATACAATCGACACTAATACATACTTAAAATATGGTATATAACAGCGCCAACAATATGTTTATGTAGCTGTCTCGTTCGCTCTTTGCACGGATTCTGATACTCAAACAGTTCGAAATATCAATTGATTCTATTTCAAAAGATTAGGTTAAGGAGAGTCGAATGGAATTCAAATCGAACTATGAAACACGCTGTATCGTTCTCTTGTACACTCATTTGATTCTGTTTTGGTATTAATTTTGCGAAAATGAGTGAAACATAATACACTGTGTTCTCTGCTAATCGATATAGTTCCCTTTTTAACATATACGGATTATTTTATACTTCACCCGTTTTCATAAAACTACTTCGTAATATATTTATTCATTTCCAATTTACATGGTGTAAAAGGGTGATAAATTTGAGGAGAATTGAGAAGGAAACTAATATGAAATAAAAAATGAAATACAATTTTTTCGTCAATTGATTCTTTTTAACTTGGTTGGAAAAGCTGTTCGAGAGGCTCATTTTCAATCCCTAAATTAAATTTTTGAATATATAGTTAAAAATTTTGTTCTAAAATAGCAAAAAATATCTTCTGCTGAAAACACTGATAGTATTAAATTGTAATTTAAATTAATGTTACTGCTTCGTTCAAATATTTATATAGATTGAAATATTATACTAATTAAATGAACAACATCGTACGTTATCTAGGATAAGGGAAATTCCCTTTTTATATGATATTGTAAACTACATTGCATTGCAAAAATATTTGAAGTATTGACACAAAGGAGGATAACCATGGAGGTTATCCTCCTTTGTGGTATTGATGAAAATGTTTCAACACTTTTTTGTCTGTTTAATTTAATTATATCAAAGTGTCATAGTTTGTTCAAGAATTTTTGTCTGATGGTGTAGTTGATATAAATTATACTTAATTATATATAATTGTTAGATCGTTTCCAAGCTACGGAAATACTGGTGAATTCTCGCTCAACATCCAGAAACTCCAAGCATCCAGCAGTTATGTAGCATAGAAATTGTATTGTCTTGTGATATCTATTTTATTTTATTTATCACTAACTAATTTATATAAGTTAATTTCTATTAATTAAGTTGTAAATAAATTTAGTTTTCAGAGATACCCGGGAAACTCTATTTGATTTTTATTTGTAAATATCATATATAGGTACATGTAGTACTTAACTAAATCATTGATATTCTAGACTTTTTTGCGTAGTATCATGATCAATGTTTAAATTATATTATATACTTTTATAAATAAATAATTAACTTCAACATTATTATTAATTTCCTTTTTTCTAGATCTGTAGGAAATTGCCGATTAGTTTAAATTTAATAATATGATTAAATATATATTTTCAACTTTTTATTTTTAAATCTAGTTGCAGTAGGTAAACAATTAATTAACTATCTACAGGAGAACAGTAATATATATTAATTAATTTAGTTTAAAGAATATTTAACGGTTTCTCTTCCTTAATTTGCTAATAAATAATTCAATTTTCAGAATATAACATAGTTCCAGAATCAATCATTATTGTGGGGATTAAAATTAATTCTGAATTTCAGAATTAAATTTTAGTTTGGTATTATGGTGATTTATTAATTAAAATTAGTTTTTAGAGTTGCCTGGGAATTTGTATATTAATTTTATTTGTTGATTCTTGATATACTTATAGTACCTAACTGAATTATTGATGATTCGAGGCTGTTGTGGTACTGTAACATTATCATTTTTTAATTATTTATTATAAATTTTATAAAATAATTGAATGTTTAATTATTTATTTTCCTTTTTCTGATCGGTAGAAATTTATGATTAGTTTTAAGTAAAATCTTATGTTTAAAATGGTGTTTAACGTTTATTTTAATTCTTGTTGCAGTACGTAATAATTAATTAATTAGATATAGAAGGACCATGAAAAATGAAATAAGCGGTGTCATAGTAATTTTTGCATAGTAATTTTAAATGTTTCTTAAAATATTTTATTAGATAAATAAATGAAAAGCGGACAGGGGAAATTACAATATTAATAATTTTTTAAGTCCTGATTTAGATTTAGGGAGTCCTGAGTATCCGGCCCTGAATTCCAGAGAAATGATCATCTAATAATGTAGTTAGATTGTGCTGTCTTGTGCTAACCTATTTACTATATATTGTACTAATAATTTACTAACTATCGATCGCATTGGTGTCAGTAACCGGGTCGAGTCTGTCCCAACTAATAATCCTATCCAATCCTTCGGTTTTGTTATATGTAAAAGGGTGTACGGTGTGTGCCCGGGAGTCCGGGAGATCCTTCTATAATGCTTGGCCGTACATTCTTAATCAATCAATCAATCAATCAATAGTTCTAAGTATATAGGGATTAATTTATAATTTGTTTCAGAGAAGTTAATTTAATTTTAACTTAACTAATTTATTAGTTTTAATATGTAATATATCGTGTTTTGTTCATTAATGTATATTAATTAATTTAGTTTAAAGAATATTTAAAGGGGTCTGTTCCTTAATATGTTAATAAATAATCCAATTTTCAGAATATAACATAGTTCCAGAATTAATCATTATTATAGGGATTAAATTAATCCTGAGTTTCAGAATTAAATTTTAGCTTGAATCAACGCTCCAGGATCAACAAGTAGTAAATAAGCTGTAGTTTAGAAATTGTGTTGTCCTGTGCTAACTATTTTACTATATAATTACTAACAATTTACTAACTATCGGCTATACCTAGGTGTCTGTAACGGGACCGATTCTGTCACTTATAACTATCCTATCCTATCCTTCGGTTTTGTTATGTGTGAAAGAGTGCACGGTGGATTCGGCTAGGGGTGAACATGATGCTGTCACATTTATGTGATATCGCGGGTGGTTGTGCTCTCCTTGTTGTAATGGTGCTTAGGTATCTTCAGTAAAGAAAGCATTCACCTGTGTTATAAAGTTGGTGTGACAGTTTAATGACCACATCACTAACACGGGATTTCTTGCTTCATAAGCTTGGCCGTGTATTCATAGGTATCAATAAATCAATAATATGCAGGCATAAAACGGTATATAAATATGTTATGCTGGTATGCGTACACGAACATTGATATAAATTATAATAATTATCGTTGATATTCGTTTTAACGGATTAGCTTGTATACGACGTTTGTGTTGGTTTTGAATAAACTGGTAATTTTTGTTTTGTCATAAGTATGTCGCAAAACATCTATAATTCTTTTTCAAGACGAATTATTATTTGATATTGTCTGATAATGGGGTACATGCTCGATATAAATACATTTTACATTTTTAGTGAACTGACATGCTCTTTCTCAACATGGAAGCATTTTGAGTAAGGCGAAGAAGACATCGAATCCCAAGAAAATTATTTCGGGACAGAGGAAATCCTTTTGAATGTCACGACGAAATATTTTTTAAACGGTATCGCTTCACTAAATTGGCGGCCGAATTTATAATTCAGCTGCTATAAAATAACTTACAAAGGAGAACCGGTAGGAGTAAAGCAATACCCCCTTATCTCACGGTAAACTATCTAATTTTTTTTAAATTTATTTTAGAAATAAATATACCTTTTAAATTGTAGGTGCTTACTTCTTTAAATATATTGGGATCTGGAAATTTTCAGTTTCTAACTGGAGAATTGAATTATCACCAAATGCACCAAACCCATCAACAAACGGGGAAATTGAATACAACAATCATCATCGAGCTTCCAGAAAAATAATTGAACAATCGTTCGAGGTACTAAAAAGTAGATTCCGGATTATTTGTAAAACTGGAGGTTTTATGTGTTATGGAGTGGAAAAATGTGTACAGATAATTATGGCCTGCGTTATTTTACACAACATAGCAAAATTAAAGAATGTTCCAAATGTCGAATTTGAGCTTCAAGAAGATTCATCAGATTCCGAATTTGAAAATTGTATTGAATTCGACGAGGATTTGCCGCTTCAACTCCGAGGGAATTTAATAAGGCAAACGTTGATTATTTTAACTTTTCAAACAATGCGAACTAAGAAAAATCAATAGAATTTAAAACTATACATACATGTTATTATTTCTAAAAATTCAGTCTTTTATTACGTACAAAAATATGTATCACATTTCATAGTTATGAATGCACTTGCGAAAAATCGCGTTTAAATCCAATATAAAATATATGTATATATATATATATATATATATATATATATATATATATATATATATATATATATATATATATATATATATATATATATATATACATATATATGAGGAATAATTTAGTATCAGCATGGTTTGTTTTGGCATTGGCAGCCGAGTTTACCAAAAATACCGCGAAGCAGTTGATTAATAATTTTTTGTCTCTTTTAAACGAAGCTTTTGGACCCGTAAATTAGAATCGGCGATCTAAATCGTCAACGTCACTTCGTGACCGTTTTAATGTAGACGATCGGCAAGTGTGTAACAAACTGAGTGGCATCGCCGGGGACCTAGATGAACCTGGTTCCGTAATAGTGCCGTTTGTTACTGAATATTTTCTTTAAACCTAATTAGAGCTTTGACGTGGTCATAATTTTGCCGGCTAAGGCTCAGGGAGTGGGGTGGGGTTTGCCAAAGATAAATAGAATCTAGTGGACCACGAAAATAGGATTAAAAAAGAAGTAAAAAAAAGGCATAGGACGGAATGTACGGAGCAAATACAGATCAACCTACCAAGACAGACTACTCGCCACTTACCTAATCATCCTCACAATAGAGCTATCAGCCTCTCATCCTGAAAATCAACAAAGCGGAAAATTCAAGCAGAACGAGAAAATTAAATTAACCATTAAAAGAATTGAAAGTTAGTTAACAAGACAATAAGTATATTATGAACTAAGAATGAAAATTAAACTAGGCAAAATACAATAAAAAGAGAAAAAAAATGTGAACAATCAATTATTCTCTTAGCATTTTCTTACACTACCCATGACGTCATTAAACCCACTAACTAAATTATTAAATAATAATTCTACATCTATCGAAAACTATCGATGTTAAGAAGTATCTAAACCTAAACCAACACTTGAGAAATCTCAAGATAAATTAAATAAAATTAAATAAATGGAAAAAAAACAAAAAAAAATCTTAGCTTATATAATATACAGAAGTAGATTAAAATGGTCAAGTTGTCTTCGTCACTTTCATGCGTCACATTACGCAGAGCAGATCCAATAGCATGAATATGAAGATCCCAGTTAGTATGATCCTCTTGGATATAGGAGCGAATGGCCGATAAAATGATTCGATTAGCTCTTTCCGAAGCATTCGCTTGAGGCGAGTACTTAGGAGTTAACACTTGTATGATACCATACTTGATCAAAAATTCGCGGACATTTTGGACGTGAACTGCTTACCGTTATCACTAAATATCTGCTCAGGAACAGAGTAAATGTTCAATATACGATTTTCAAGAAATGTTATTACATTTCTACTATTTGCGTCTCGCATGGGTTCTAGGAATACGAAGCGACTAAGGTGATCTAGGACTACGAATAAACAGGTGTTACCTTGCTTTGAGCGCGGATAAGGCCCCATAAAATCTATGTAAAGGTTTTGGAAAGCCCTTGATATCTCAGAATGACAACCCATTGGTGGTCGCGTTACGATGTTTGTAGCTTTGCTAGCTTTGCATATTTCGCAACTAATAATAAATTGATGTACATCACTAGCCATTTTAGGCCAATGGTAGTATCGTCGTAAAATATCTAATACTTTACGAACACCTAAATGAGCGGCATTGGGAGGTGAATGGGCTTATTCAATTAATACAGGAATAAGCGGATTTGGCACATAGATTTTCCATGAAGGGATATCAGAAGATACATCTATATCAGGCTTAGGTAAGATGAGTATTTTAGCATTATTGATTGGATATAACTGTAGGATTTGTTCGAATAAAATTAATGTGTTTGAGATATTCGGGATCCTGAAAATAAACGGAATCAGAATCTAACGGTCGAGAAGGGTCATCCATAATTTCATTCAGCGTCAATGCCCACGCCTGCCGTGTGAGCGCATCGGCTACGATGTTATCTTTTCCTTTACAATATTCAATTGTAAAGTTGAATCCTTGCAGTTTTAAACTCCAGCGAGCGAGACGCCCAGAGAGCTCCCTTTGTCCCATTAACTACTTCAAACTTGCGTGATCGGTGATAATGGTAAAAGAGTCGCCCTCTACATATTGCCTGAACTTCTCAACACTCAATACAGCCGCGTAGCACTCCAGCTCTGTGATGCTTTAGTTACGCTGCGCTGCATTAAGTTTTTGAGGAATAAAAGTAATAGGGCGTTCATCACCGCTGGGTGACCTCTGAAATAAGATAGCTCCTACTCCAGTCGTAGAAGCATCGCACTGAATAAAAAATGGACGATTCCAATCCGGATGACTGAGAACAGGTGCAAAAATAGCCAGTTTCAGCTTCTCAAACGATTCCTGGGCAATGTCATTCCACTTAAACTTCTTGTTTTTAGAGTACTTATGTATAAATCGTCGATACCAGCCGGATATGCCCAGAAATCTTTTGAGTAGCCGGACTGTCTTAGGAATAGGAAAAGAATAAATGGCGGAAACTTTAGATGCGTCAACTTTGAGAACTCCATCACCCAAGATATACCCGAGATATCTAATCTCTTTGGGAAGAAACTAACTTTTGTCTATATTTATTCTTAGACCAGCTTTTTTCAACAATTCAGCTACCTTACGGAGTAGCATAAGAATGTCTCGGCGGCTATCAACAGATCGTCGAGATAAACGAAAACCAGAGTGGGCAGTTCGTGAGGTATCACCCGGTGCATCAGCCGACACATAGTTTGAGGGGCATTGCAGAGTCCGAAAGGCATAACTGTGAATTGGTACAAGGGGCGTCCTGCCACAGTGAAAGCAGTCTTATCCGTCGACCACTCATCTAATGGGATTTGCCAAAAGGCGTCTTTTAAGTCAAGGCTTGATATAAATCTAGTCTTATTCAGCCGCCCTAGCAATCCATCAATGAGAGGTCGAGTATATTTATCTTTGGCAAACCCCACCCCACTCCCTGGGCCTTAGCCGGCAAAATTATGACCACGTCAAAGCTCTAAATAGATTAAAAGAAAATATTCAGTAACAAACGGCACTACTACGGAACTAGGTTTATCTTGGTCCCCGGCGATGCCACTCAGTTTGTTACAGATGGCGCCCAAACCTTCACTTTTAACTCTCGTTCGATGCACTTTAGTACGAGATTATTATTATATTATTAATAGATTATTATTATATTTAGATTAGTTATATTAAGGTGTATTATGAATTCTTATTATTATTTATTTTTACAAACACCACCAAAAAAAAAAATGACTTATAATTAGTTTGGTACAGAATTTAATGCCTTTTCATTAATGAGGTGTCCGTTTCCAAAACTGCCTATTCGCAGCTAAGTTGTTTTTTGGTAAAACGAAAATTTCTTAAATGAAAGTTTTTTTTGAGTTATAATGTACTTTTATTGCTTTTTATTGTTCCTGAGGTACTTAAGAAAAAAATAAGCCAATTTGACTCGTGGGAAATTAATAACTAATTTTTTAAACGACTTATTAAAACCAAAATGGAGAGTTTTGGAAACAACTAAATTTTTAGATTGTTTTGGAACAGCAAGAAATGTTTTTGGGTAGTTTTGGAAAAAAAAAACAATTTATTTATTAAGAATTCAGTCTCTATTTATTTTGTCAAATAATTCAGTCTCGAAATAAAATATACTAAATACATAAAATGTATTGTACATAATTACAATATAATATTTAGAAAATAACACAAACTCATTTTATTAAGTTTAATAACTTAAACCAAAAAAAAATCACTTTAAATTTGCATTGCATCCTGTTCCATAACATTAGACAATATTTCGTCATCTTCGTCTAGAACATTAGGAGTTTCAGAGGCATCGCAGTTATCAATAACATCCTTATAATATTTAAGCGATTGGCAGTTTCTCCAATCCAATCCGAAATGTTTGCTCAACAATTTATCAACATCGTCGAATTTCGCTTTCTTCACCTTGGCTTCTAGAGGCACTTCCATTGGAACTATATTGCTAGCATTTCGAAACCTTTTAAAAATCGATTTCGGGTTTCCTAGCTCAACTCTATAGTTTACTTCCCCTTGAATATATATATATTATTTTCACTTTTTCGTTGAAAAATAAATTTTTTGCAGGGCGCAAATTTAAAATGCCAGTTATTGAGGGGCTTGAAAACCTGTTGGGCTGTCGATTTCCAATCGTAAACTAGAAGATCCTCTAAATTGAAAACCGTTCCGTGATCTTTGAATATATCAATATATTCTCCGGGCTGTACAATTGTTTCTTTCTTTTTAACTATCTTTTCTATGCGTCCAAAAACTCGATCCGGTGGGATAAAAGAGTGTCCTGCTACTGGAAAAAATATTGTCACTTGCGTAATTTGTACTGGAGCGTTGTTCAGCCATTTTGTTACCATAGAAATCATTGAACGGTTTTTATTTTGCCCACCACATCCATCACAAAAAAGTTTAACTGAAGTGACACTTTCATCAAACTGAGTCAAATTTAATTGATAGTAAACCGCAAAAGCGATTTCATTAGACCCTTTGGGTCTCTTTGCTTCATTCCACGTAAAACAAAAAACATTTTGCCATGATTGGTTAGATTTTGAAGAACCTTTGCATATAGTGAAATTGTACTGATACAGCTGCCTTGAAAAATATGTCGACTGATCTGGCAATTTAGGCAATACCATGTTTTTTTGGCAATCGAAAGAGAATGCAATTTCATGGTCGTTTTCCTTTCGCAATTCTTCGTAAAATGTTTTTGCTCTCTGTTTGTGAACGTATAATTCCGTCATCGCTACAAGGTCCACTGAATTTTTACAAGGTCCACTGAATTTTTTATAACTTCTTTGAGGCACAAACATTTGGAACATACATCGGTTGATGGAGAGGCAAAGCTTAGATTGAATCTGTTCAAGAAACATTCTCTGAATTAAATTGCTTCCACAGTATTTTGATGCTTAACTCACTAGGCAGATACTGTTTATTTATATTGGAATTTCGGCAATAATGTGATTGTAGGGTTTGCAAATCACTAATGAATTTGATAACTTGTTCTGTTCTGTCCTCATGCTTTTGTGAAAATCTTTTACCACCGCGATTTTCCTTCGGTACCATGCTGGCTGTTTGAAAATTCCGGCAAATGCGTTGCAGGCGGAATCTCGATATTTTTAAAACTTCTAATATAGATTTTTGACATACCTTAACGACTTTGTATGTTTTTCCATAAAGTTTTGGGATATGATAAGTAGTTGATACGTTTTTCTTTCGACTTTTAGTTCTAATGGGAGCAGTAGTTACACAATGTTTGAGTAGATAGTAATCTTGCTCGATTTTTGATTTGTTATCATAAAATTTTTGATGAAACCTCCTTATATCTTGCATATATAATGAGCTGCAATAATAGCTTGAAGAAGTTGGATGTTTGCAAAATGGTAGAGTCGGCAAGGCTTTTGCGGAATGCCTAATAGTAGCCAATAATGTTATTAAGATTAATTCGCTTGATAAATTTTAAAAAGGACATTTACCTTAGATGTTTCTTCTTTGTCTTTAGCCAATTTTCTTTAACTTGATTTTTTTTTCTGCCTTTTCCTGGCCCACATAATTTTGCCTTTCCATCAATACGATCCGATTCTTCTGTATTCATAGTTATTATTGTATGTATATAATTAAAATTATTTTCAAAACTTGAACTGTACAACTACACTCACTTAAGCACAATTAATTCATTGAAAAATTATTCAATTTACGTCATAGAAACACGTCACATAAATTTAAAGAACGGTCACTATGATAAAATGTATTTCAAAATTCAATGCTACAGTGTGAAAACACAAAATGGAATAATTTATTATTACTGATTATTTACATTTATTTCAACAAAATTGGATAAAACGTTGTATGCTACTCGTGAGCAAAGAGATATTATCCACTCATGGATAATATCTCGTTTTGCTCACTAGTACCATAAATAACTATAATTTAATAATAGTTATATTATTACACATCCGACGCGTACTAATTTGAAAATCCAAATGAATAAAATCCAATTTCATTCGAAAATACTGTTGGATATTAACGGTATTACGAATCATACGGTAGATTTAAAAAAACATTTAGAGAGTTTTGGAAATAATTGTGTCCTTGAGTTATAGAATATATGCAGTTTTGGAACAAAACACAAAACGTAAAAATAGAGAGTTTTGGAACACACGTGTTTAACAATTTAGAGAGTATTGGAAAAGTTCACATTTTTTTTCTTGATTTTATGGCATAAAAGATGGTTCTGGCACATTATTTTGGATTTTGTATTGTAGCCCACTCCGAGAGCTTTAATTTGATATATAACAAGCGATTATTTCAAAAATGTGTTTTAGGCAGTTTCGGAAACGGACACCTTAATTACACTATATATGCACTGTACACTCCTTATATTTTCTAACATTAATCCTAAGTTAGATTCAATAATTTTTTTTTTTATTAATCGATTAACTTTCAATTCTTAATTTATATACATTTAATTTTATTTTTTTACTTGTGCCAATTCAAGCATGAAATTGCGATATTGGCGATCGCTCTTAATTTTTTAATTTTTACTACCTAATAATTAATTATCTTCTTATTATCCAAAACTGACTGACTACCGCGAACATTCCAAATTTTGTTTTCTTTTTTTTCAACATCAATACAATGAACTCTCTCACTCCAACATTTGAAACGGGATAATCCAGTTTCCCTAACAAAAAATAAATCTTTCCCACGATTATTAATTCTTTTCTCCCAGTTGTAATCCATTACGTCATCATGCAAATAATAAACAATTTTGAGAGTCAGGGGTATTGAACCTTTTAAACTATAAAACGACGAACGATGGTCTGTCGTTACAAGTGGAACTTCTATTTATAGTTCCTAAGTTAGTTTTTCCCGTGATGACTATACATTTATTACCTCACTATTCGTGACAGCCTTAATTAGTGAAACTGTGTCTGTTGCAATGTGTCTACTGTGACGATTGAAACCTAAAAATATACATACCAAATAAATAGGTAAATAAAACAAAAATTTTAAAATGATAATTTACTTCACTTAATGAATCCACATTATAGTTGAAACCATGCATTGCATTACTGCCCGCTAATTGCACTATTAGCTCTTCATAGGGCTTAAGTTGGAGAGGTGGAGCACCACCGGTTCCTTTTTGGTGATTTTTAATTTCCGTTAGCTTTTTTTCTGTGAGGCTTTTTAGATCAATAAATTTGTTCCGGAGCTCCTCACCAGTTCTCGGAATGACAGCCGTTGCGGAAAACTCGTCAGCCACTTCGTTCCAAGCATTAGTCAGAGCTTCACCAAATAAATTGGATTCGCCTCAATATTAGAAATTTATTTAGATTCAGGCAAATTTCAATATAAACCCAAATTAAACCTACCATTAATTAATGTTCTTCGGGTTTCCAGTATTTTGAGGAAGTTCATTATTTCTCCCTCAACGAAGTTCGGCTTACGTTTTTTAATTTGAGTACTCATATTTTTATTAATTTATATTTATTTTTAAATTTATTAGTGTAAAATAATTAAAAGTTAATGCATTTATGTTTTTAATTCAGCATTGTGCTGAATATTAATTAATATGGCGGATTTGCTAGATGTATTGAGAATGTCATTTCTAGCAAACTTGGAAATGGATCGCAAATCCGCCGTCGCATATTACTTTACATTTATTTTCATACAAACACATATTTACTTTTTATTTGTACACTCTTGACAAAAATATTGTGCATGTTCAAATTGATTTTTGAATTTAATAAAGAAATAATTAAGATAATTTAAATTTAAAAGGTATGTTGATGTTGAACATCGGATTGTGCTTTAATATTTTTATATTTAACGTGTAGTAAAGCATTGAAATATGTAGGTACGCTTATTCGTATTTTTTTAAACAAAAATATGCGATTTATTGCTCTACGAGCATAACAAAGATATGGTATACATCTTTTTCCTTAAATGTCAAACGCAGTGGATTGTCGAAAACATCTGTACGACGAACATATGACATCTTGTTTTCTGACTGTATTATCGGCCAAGTGGTTTTACATGGTTTGTGTTAATACTTTCCTTTCTATTTTAAATATTTCGCCTCATTAAAGTATTAAACCATGTGATACAGTATTTGGATATAAAAAATATTGTTTAATAGTGCGCTTAAGATTGAAGACGTAACACGTAAGTAATTTGTTTATACTCTCAATATTTCACGTCTAATAACAATTTTATTGCAGAGTACCAAAACGTATCCGAGAAGTGCAATCTGAACAGCAAATGTATATACTTACATAAGAAGCTACTGATCGATATTTATCATCGTATTTTGGGGTTCAAAAATTATATGGTAGCTATGATGAATACGAATTTAGTGCCGGCCAAAGTTATGGCCCCGTTTTTGGGCGTACGTGCTTGCCAGAGTCGAGGTGTTCGTTATAATATCAAAGGGAAGTATATGAATTCATTTTCATCGCCACGTAAAAAATTAGTTTTTGTTTGTGGTATTTTAAGCGTTTTTATCATATTAACCGTTTGCTGTCCAGATCGAGCATTTCCTCAAGATAATGACACTATTAACCGCGGTTGTTGTTATACCTCGAAACTTTATTCCTGATGAGAATTTAATTTGGTTCCCTGAACAATTGATGACAGCCGTTCGGCGCATGTTCATTATCTCCCAGTATCGGGTCGTGGATTATCACATATGTAGAGTACCATATCAATTCGGACAATTGTTTCAAATGAAAGCGGTAACTACTAGTATCTTTAAATTAGCTTAATTTTATATTAAATTCATGTTTATTTCCAGATTCACCTTGTTAACGAATTATTAAGTCCGCTAGTTACGCCATTTGTAATTTACTTCTGTTTTCGGTCACGGGCTTTGGAAATTGTTTATTTTTTTCGCAATTTCACATGTCAGAACGATGAAAAGGCATTGACTGATAATGAAAGCAAATTTGAGGTTGCTCTTAATAAGAACAGTAACGTAGGAAAGAATTTTTCAGAATCGGGAGAAAAATCAAATATTATTTCCTCAAACATTAAGTTGTCCGAAATCAATATTCCACCCTTTGATGGTAGTTTAGAAGATTCGATTCGTTTTAGAGATTCATTTGCGGGAATGATCATGAATAACGGCGCAGTAAAGTGTATTGAAAGAATGTGGTATTTGAATATGTTTGTGGTAGGAGACGCAAAAAAGGTTATAGAAAAAATAAAGTTTTCTGAAGATGGTTTTGAGTGTGCATGGCAAGCTTTGCTTGATAGGTATGAAAATAAAAAATTATTGATCGAGAAACATATACAAGAGTTATTTAAGTTACAATTTGTTAGCAAGGTCACTGGCAAAAAGTTGCAGAATTTAATTGATAATTGTGAAATTCATTTGCGGTCGCTGCGAAAGTTGGATTTGGAGGTCGATCAGTGGGACATGGTGATAATTCACATTGTAACCTTGCGTTTGGATGAGGATACTCGTAAATTATGGGAAGCTCAGCAGAAAAAAGATGCTCTTCCTTCTTGGAAAGAATTGTCTGAATTTTTGCAAATAGATGTCGTGTTTTGTCAACAGTAGAGACCCATAGTAAGCCGCCAAACCTGTTCAAACAAAAATCAAATTTTAATTCACCTAACCAGGGTACTATTAAATCTTCAAAAATGTTTGCGGTTATCACAAAACGATAGTTGTCCTATTTGTAGAAAAAGATATCATAATTTAGAAAATTGTTTTGAATTTCGTAGCTTGTCGCCTGAAGAGAGGCATGAAAGAGTTAGAAAAGCGTTTAGATTTTTGAATTGTTTTAGTGAGCAACATTTGGTAAGAAATTGTTCGTGTAATCCATGTTGATTGTGTAAATTGAAACACCATGTGCTTTTGCACAGGGATATGTCATTGAGCCGCAAAGCGGAAACCCAGTCGTTAAAGAATCATAAATTGCTTCAAACCGACATAAATTCAAAGGTAACGGTAACGGACAACGAAATTTCGAAATTAAATTTTTTATGCAAAGAAATTGTGCATCGCCAGGTAATTTTAACTACTGCAATGATTTTAATAAAGGACGTAAACAATAAATATATGTTATGTAGAGCATTATTAGATTCGGCGTCCCATAGTAATTTTATGATGTAAGGGTTGGCGCAAAGATTGCAAATCAAATCACAAAAAGATTTTAATAATATTTCGGGAATAAATGGTTCTAAAACAGAAGTATCTCATAAAATAGAAGCGTCGATTCAATCAAGGGTTGAAAAATACAGTAAAAAATTAAATTTTTTAATAGTTGATGAAATCAGTAACGGGTTACCCTCCCAATTTATAAATATTTCAAGATGGTGTTTACCACCCAACATTATATTAGCAGATCCGGAATTTAATATTCAAAAACCAGTAGATATTTTAATAGGAAGTGAATGTTTCTGGGACATTGTCAAATCAGACAAATTAAAATTAGAAAATGGTTTGCCAGTTCTTCACAACACTCTCTTTGGATGGGTTGTTGGTGGAAATGTGGGCGTTGGATGTGAAAACAGCAATTTCTTTTTAGCTAGTGTAGTTAATAATAATAATAATAATAATGCTTTATTCAATGTATAAGCCGTGGCTTTTGTACATCACACATATTTACAACAGCAGAAAATAACTTAAAATTAACAATAAATATTTCAATATCAATATAACAATAATTAGCAAATATACAACAATGGACATATATACATAATTAATTACAATATGTACAAGAACTTTGATATTAAGTTACTAATTTAAACATAAACTTTTTAAATCCGTTAATGGAACTTATATTTTTTAATTCTGTAGGCAAACTGTTCCAAGTGATAATCGCATTTATTAATCCAGAGTTATTGTAAACATTAGTTCTACTAACTGGCAAATTAACGTTCCTTTCTCAATGACCTAGAAAAATGTAATTTATCATGCAAGTACAATGGTACACCCGATTTAATTATTCGACAAATAAAGACAGCAGTTCTATAACAGTAAAACTCAAACAAGTCACATCCAAGGATTGAATCTTTAAATTCGGAAACATGATCAAACTTTCTAAGGTCATGAACATATCTCACACAATTATTAAACGTAACCTCAAGTAACCGCTTTGAGGAACTAGCACAATTAGAAAATATCACATCACAATAGCTGAAAATAGGTATAATTAAACTTTTCACAAGATATATGCGTAAGTCAACTGGACAAAACTTTTTTATTAGTCTGAGTGAATATAAACCGTAATTAACACGCTGGCACATAGAACTTACATGATCATTCCAAGTAAGTTTTGAATTCAATAGTAATCCTAGGTTATTAACCGTTGGAACAAATGAGATTGTATCATTGTTCAAAAATAGCACAGGTGCAATATTATGCGAATTATTTCTAGTGAGCAATAAAGCTTTACTTTTAGTTTGATTAATGGAAAGTGAATTATTTTTGGCCCATGACGAAATATTCCTAAGATCTGCATTAAGTTGGATAACGATTTCCCCCAATTTGAACAAGTCACCACCAATATACAGTTGTAAATCATCAGCATAAAGATGAAATCGGCAATTTAAAATATGCCAAGGTAGGTCATTTATATAAATGGAAAAAAGTAAAGGGCCTAAAATTGATCCTTGAGACACATTACATTACTTATACCAGAATGATCATCACCAAGCTTTACGCATTGTTTACGATTACTCAAATAAGAAAGAAGCAACAAAATAGCAGAATCTGAAAAATTATAATATAACTTTAACTTTTGAAGCAAAAGGATATAATTAACACAATCAAACGCTTTAGAAAAGTCTAATAGGACTAAAATTGCAAATGAATTACCTTTATCTAAAATAGCAGATATATCATCAACTATATGCACAAGTGCAGTAGTAGTACTATGGCCAGATTTGTATCCAGATTGGAATTTGCATAGATAATTAAAGCTATTGAGATGCTGAAGAATTTGAAGTTGTATAATTTTTTCCAGGACCTTGGATAGGGCAGGCAAAATACTAATCGGGCGAATGTCACAAATATTCGAAATTACATCCTTTTTAGGTAGAGGAATAATCGATGCCACTTTCCACAAATTAGGAAATACTGATTTGGTCAAACTCTGGTTAATGATAAATGTAATTTGGGACAGAAACAAATCAATAAATAATTTTATTACTCTGAAGTTTACCATGTCATATGCCATCGAATCAGACTTAACAGTACGAATTGCATTCAATACCATAAGTTCATTGACACAATCAAAAACCAACCCATAACTACCAGAACTAATAAAATCAAAATCGGGTAAAGGCAAAACACCTATAGATTCGTTAAGTTTACAGATCCCTACCAAAATTTCATCAGCAGAAAAGTCAATGACTGCTTCAGTCGACTTACATGAAATACCTAGTTTCTTTAAATTGCTCTAGGTTGTATTAGGTTTGTGCAAATTCCCAAAATAAAATATATTTTTAGCTTGATTGATGCATTTGTTGGTTTTATTTCTAAAAGATTTAAATGATTCAAAATCGAGCTCTAATCCAAATCTTTTATATTTTTCTAAGCCAAATCTCTTCGTTGCATTAAATTCAAAATATGTGCATTTAACCAGGGAGCAGTGGGACATTTATTTATACTCGTTTTACGAGGCACACAATTAGTATCTAATTTTAAGAATTTTGAATTGAATTCTACAACTATATCATTCACATCAGGATAAAAATAAAGATTTGACCAGTCTAACGAAAAGAAACAATTTACAAAATTGATTGCATTGATTGCTTTATAATCAGGAACAACCGTATATGAAATTTTATCCCTGGTACGAAATTTTATCCCTGGTTTTATCCCTGAACTTATAGCAGGCAAAAATCAAGTCATGATCAGCTGCCCAAATGAAATAATATTATGCTTATCAGCCTCATACAAAATTATCAAATCCAATAGGCTTTTATCCAATCTAGTCGGTTGTAAAGGTAAATAAAATAAATTATGTAAACTCAAGCAGGCACTTAGTTTATTGGTAATCAACATATTAAAGTTTAAATCACCACAACAAATAATTTTTTCATACTGAGATAAATATTCAGAAAAAATTGTTTGTAAATTATTAATATCATCAGTACAAGCAGGAGGCGGGTTATAAATAACCAAAATAAGAATTTTACCAAATCGCCCAACAAGCTCAGACGCCAAAACTTCAACCTTACCAAAGGCACCCGAGAACAATTTACTAACCCTCAAAGTAGACCTAAAATAAATACCAACCCCACCCCATCGCTTATTATTAATACGATCAAAACGTATTAGTTTATAATTATTGATAAGGAGCGACTTGTTTGTAATTTTGCTGTTAAGAAGAGTTTCAGTTAAAGCAAGAAAATCAAATTTGTATAACTCTAACAGAATAGTAATTTCATTAAAATGTTTAACCAAACTACGGACATTTAAATGGCCAAATTTTATAGAACAATTTACATTTACCTGCAGATTATCACTTGGAACAATTTTACTACAATACAAGTTGTTAGAATTTAACGTGTTGTATTGTTGGCTGCAGTGGTTGCCCGAAACTTCACTCGTGGAGGCAATGCTGTCCGAAAATTTGTATTACTAAATTCCCGAATGTGTACACCAGTCGGCCAAGTATTTGGATCAAGAGCCTTCACCCGTAAATCTGCTTTTATGCCCAATTTGTAGCAAACAAACTCCAGCGGTTCAATGTTGCGTTCTTTGGGAATAAGTTTAAATATTTTGCAGTCCTCAACCTCCAAGCATGTTTTAGCCATATTAGATATATCATTTTCATTAGTATGAGGATCAAATTTGGAAAGGTGTAACCATACTGTCGGTTCAATGACCTTTACCCCAAAATTTCCGGAAAACTGTCTGGTACCACAAATCGATTTTCTGTCCCGATGTTGAGGATTTTTATTTTCAACGGCGGGCACAGCAACACTGGAACTCATTGTGGATGATGTCACCTCAGCAAAGGTTCTCGTAGAGGACAAATGATTTTGCATGGACGAATGATTTTGCATGACCGCAGGTACAGTAGATATAACAAATCTATCCCCAGTTTCCATACATGTTTCTTGGTTCAATTTGGCACAATTTGTTCGTGTTTGATCGGCTACAGGCATAGCAATCGCATCTGAACAATAATCGGTAATGATGCAATCGGAAATGTGAGATTCCGCTGGTCTATTAATATTATCCTGTGCTTTCTCCTCGAATCTTTTCATTGGGATTTCAATTTTTTTTAATGATCCCATTATTTGACATAAAATTTTTACTTGTTCACTGTAAATGTTTTTACAACTTTCACAAAACCAAAAAATGCTGTCTGAACCACAAATTACATCGAAAAAGTTTTTCCTCAATCCAACACATTTATAGTGGGCAACTTTTTTACATAATCCACTGCACACTAACACGTTCTCAGATACACCTGGAACAGCACACTTCATACAAATGTTCGACTCCATATGATTATATAAATAAACCACACAATAACACAATAACAAGGGAACAATGAACAATGAACAAGGAAACCGAATCACACTAAAGTTTATGTTACACACTATATACACAAAATATTTACAGACACATACTATTAAATTATTATTTGTACAAATCATACAATTTTATTTTATATTAAATATTTTTTTTTTAAATTGCAAAATTATACACAAAAAAAAAACAAACGTCCATTCAGTTCAAAGCTGGCTTGATTAGTTAATCAAAGTTTAGTAGATAATAATAAATTATTAGAAAAATTTTGGGAAAACCGAGCAAACGGCGCAGTGGTTAAAGCTGCGGCGGTTGGATCGGGAGGTACCGGGTTCGAATCCCTTTAGGGGCGGGATGCAAAAGGGATTTTTCATCATCTGATTACGATCGGTGATGATGGTGGGCGAATGTTCGTCAAAGAGGATAGACGTGTTTTTTCTATCCTCTTCAAAAATTTAATTTAATTTAATTTTTATTTTGTTTTATTTATGTAATTTATGTAGTGTTATGTATATAGTATACTCTATATACATATAGTATATAAAGTTTAATTAAAATTATAATTTTAATTCTATTTAATTAAGTTTTTAGTGAAATAATAATTAAAGTGGAAGTGAAATAATTTAAAGTGTAATTTTGGAAAATGCAATCCACCGGGATGCATTTATCAGGGAATGTTTTATATTTATTGGGTGCATGTTTTTAACGTGGGTGTGGTTGTACATGGATTTTATTACTAAAACCTAATAATTGGATCGTATCAAAATAGTTTTTAACGTAAATTAACATACGTCGTAGTTAATTTCATATTCGATTTATATTTACGCATAATTGAATGCGTTCTTGCAAGCCAAACAATGGTGTTTATACATACATACGCATAAACATTTTTGTGGGTTTCGGTATGGTTTCGGTTCTTGGTTTATATGTTATGTACAAAGTATAATAGACAGAAATACATTACAATACGCCTCGTTCGCTCTTTACGCGGATCCTATTAGGGAAATGTACTATTTATTATTGGTTTTTGCTATGTACTAGTTAAGCAAAAACAACAAAAATAGAGAGACTTTTTTGTGGGTGTTAGCAATGCCACTACATAAAAAGCCATGACACAAAAATGTGTGGTAGTATGTGTTAAGGGTATAAAGATTTTTATTTTTCTATGAAACGTATAAAAATTATATTGGATTTTCAAACACATTTTTTTATATCGTCTCTATTTTCAATTTAAATCAACATT
The DNA here is from genome assembly GCA_958295665.1 of Tipula vernalis. Taxonomy (NCBI): domain Eukaryota; kingdom Metazoa; phylum Arthropoda; class Insecta; order Diptera; family Tipulidae; genus Tipula; species Tipula vernalis. Next base: position 245,023,600 of record OY282560.1, on the reverse strand, counting down.
TCTATTTACAAATATAAATAATTTGATCAAATATATCGAAATGTAAATTGTGAACAATTTTGATTGAAATTAATAATCATTTATTAAGTAATTTTGCATTTTTATAAAAATATTTTTTTCGCAAAACATCGTCGTGCTTCGTGTTCCTCTAAACATTTCATTTTTCATAATAAATTTATTATGATTAGAGGAACACGAAGCATGACGATGTTTTGAGAAAAAAATATTTGTATAAAAATGCAAAATTACTTAATAAATGATTATTAATTTCAATCGGATGGTTTTTAGATAAAGTTCAGAACTATGGCCAAGTAGGATAGCACGTGGTTATTTCTTAACCGAATCTGGTGAAATTCGACATGTGCGATCGAAATGGTATTCTAAAATGATTGTTACATGTGTTAAGAATGAAGTAAATTTTGGTATATTGGTTTAGAATTGTCACAATGAAGTTGACTTCAATTTGTTTTATATAATTTTGGTATGTGGGGAAGGTGGACAAAAAAAGAAAATGAAATGTCACTCGTGGTATAGTGGAATAGAACGAAACGAAGAAAAAAAATACAGTCCATTACGAAGAATATATTAAAAATTAAAGAATTAAATAAAATAACTTATGTATGGAAAAAAATACGAAGGAGTTTTTATTAGAGTTTTGAAGGCATAGAATACCAGTGGATTTTGTGGAAATTCAACATGCTGTTCTGGAATATGGGCAATTTGGATAGAACTCGATTATTTCGTAACCATTATTATGGTGGTTTGGCCTCTATTGGAAGGAGGCCAAAGTTAAGTAGATTAATCTACCAGCGCAGTAACTTTCCAGTTGGGTGTGCATCATGTGAGCTGTTCTGGTCATGTATCAGGCAGCAGCCTGATGGGTACAATTGTATAAGGGGTAACCTTGTGTAAGAACTAACGCCCAATGGCCCTTCAATAATTATAATAAAAACCATTATGATGAAATTCGACATGTACGATGGAATTAAGATCCTAAAATGACTTTTAGGTGAAATTCTGAAATATGGCCAAGTAAGATAAAACTTGCCTATTTCAGAACCAATTTTGATGAAATTCGACATGTCCGATAAAAATGGGATTCTAAAATGATATTTAGGAGAAGTTATGGAATATGGCCATTTAGGAAGGAACTCGGTTAGTTCCAAGCTGATATTGGTGAGATTTGACATGTGCGATGGAAATGGGATTCTAAAATGAATGTTAGATGAAGTTCTTATCGATTAGAATGGTAAAAGTCCATAAAGTGATAAAGTTCACAAATATGGCCAACTAAGATAAAACTTGGTTGTTTCCAAACCGATTCTGGTGAAATTCAGAAGTGCGATGGAAATGTTATTCTAAAATGATCGTTACATACAGTTCTTGAATAAGGCCAACTAGGAAGGAACTCGGTTATTTCTTAACCGTTTATGATGAAATTCGACAGGTAAATACAATGGAAATGGGATCATGGCCAATTAGGAATTAACTCGGTAATTTTTTACCCGAGTATCATGAAGTTCGTCATGTTCGGTGAAATTCAGATTCTAAAATGATTGTTAGATGAAGTTGTGAGACATGGCCAATTAGGAATAACCTTCTTAATTTTTTAACCGAGTATTATGAAATTCGTCATGTTCGGTGACAGTGGGATCCTAAATTGATTGTTAGGTGGCGTTCTGTAATATATCTAAGTATTATGGAACTTGCCTAATTCTTTACCGATTTTAGGATTCTACAATGATATCTAGGAGCAGTTCTGGATTAGGAAGGAACTCGATTATTTCTTACCGATTTTGGTGAAATTCGATGATGTCCGATGGAAGTGGGATTCTAAAACGATTGTTTGATGAAGTTCAGAAATATGGCCAAGTACGATGGAACTTAGCTTTTTCTCAAACTATTTTTTATGAAATTCGACATAAATGAAGGAATTGGCATCCTAGATGAAGTTGTGGAAAATAACCAATAAGGATTAAGTAATCAAAATGATTGTCTTGCTAATCCTTCACTTTAATCTTTGGGTTACACTTTTCGAGTATGATTGCGGTCAGAGCGGCAAGATCGACTGTGTTTGACCTGTTTTCGGCTCGAACCTGTATTCTTGTTGCAGTAAGTAATAATTTTTAATTGGATTTAAAGGACCATTAATAAGGAAATAAGCGCTGTTATTTTAAATTTTATTTAATTATTTTATCAGGTAAATTAATGAAAGACGGACAAGGGTGAAATTACAACATTAATAATTTTTTAAATCCTGTTTTAGATTTAGGATTTTGGGAGTCCTGATTATCCGGCCCTGGATTCCAGAGAAATGATCATCTAATAATGTAGTTAGATTGTGCTGTCTTGTGATAACCTATTTATTATATATTGTACTAATAATTTACTAACTATCGATCGCATTGGTGTCTGTAACCGGGTCGAGTCTGTCCCAAATAATAATCCTATCCTATCCTTCGGTTTTGTTATATGTGTATGGGTGTACGGCATGGGCCCGGACTCCGGGAGATCCTGCTATAATGCTTGGTCGTACACTCATAATCAATCAATCAAATCAATAGCTTGATAAAAAAAAATCAAGTTTTCCTAATGAAAATATTACAATTGTACCTTCACATAATTATATAAGAAAAGGAAAGAAATTTAAATTAAAAATAATGGTTTACCATGCTCAATTTCTCAATTCAATTTCCAAAAGTCTAATTTATTTAAGTGTAGATGGAAAGTAACATTTAAGCAGCTTCATTGACATAAATACATGTTGTTTGAGGAACCCTATGCTCAGCACATATAGCTTTTATACAAGAAACCCAATGTAGGGAAATAAACCTGAAACAAAGGAAAACTCGAAAATCTTCTGTTTCTTGTATAAAAGCTGTATGTGATGACTGATGAGCATAGTGTTCCTAAAACTAGACGTATTTATTGCAATCAATCTGTCCAAATGTTTAGTTGCCAACTGCACTAAAATGAAATTGATTTGTTTCTAATAGGATAAAATTGGTCACACCACCTAGGACTTTGGAAAAATAGGTTTAACAGTAAACTTTTATTTTGATGCAGCTATTAAGTACATAAAATAATTTTTATTTTACATATATACTCGTACTAGTAGTTTTATGAATAAATTGAAATAAAAACGAATAAAAAAAATTAAAAATGACGGAGATATGACCCAATAAGTAGGACTCTCTTTTGAAAATCCTTGCTGATGGTGTACTTATTTTCTCTGCCAGGCATTGCCTGAAAAATAAAAATAAAATTTATTATTCTTTAGAAAGATAATAGCTAAGACGTCACGTAGGGAATTTTTTTTTTTGTAGAAATGCCAGCTGTCTTAAGAATGCTCTAATTTTTATCGAAATTTTGAGTTTAAAAAATTTATAACTTATGAACATGGCATCCAATTAAAAAAATCCTGTCACGTCTTAGATAATATTATAAAGAATATGTGTTGTAGATTTTAACAAAATCGGTTGAGTAGATCTTGAGATATCTTGTACACTAGTTTGAAAGAAGTAGTTTCGAAGAAAACGCAAAAAAAAACAGTACAGTGTCAGCGTTCTAAAACCAAATATTTCAAATTATTCATAAAACTATTGTGTATTTGGTGTGTAAAAGTAAATTCTATTTTTCTAATAGATTGTAACGAAAATTTTTTTTTGTTGTCACGGTATCGAACTATCTATAAAGGATAATGGATCATGATTCCGTTAGCAGAACACGAATTTAGAGGTCCGGTGCGGTATCACTGGCGGGCTTAACTCAGGGTGGGGCGTGGGGTTTCCGGACATAAATTGACCGCATGGAAAACAAGGATGGGAGAAGGACAAAGAGTCTACCGCCCATGTATCAGCAGAAAAAAAAATTTATATTAAATTTCCCGCCAACAATGGGGGACCTCGACAGAAGAAAACGGAATTGAAATGAAGAGGCTAAGTGATGCCCCGCCGAGCGCCGAGACGAGGAACCGGCACAATCAACACCACCGAGTGGAAATGGCTGGTATCTTCGTCCCCCCAGCTCAGCGTGCAAGGGACAACATGGAGGAATGGTCCAGCAGAGTCACGACGCTAGCGCCGGAATCCGCTCGAGCACCCGTCCCTGATGTAGCCGGACAGCAAATTAAAAGAGACACATTTTTGACAGGGACCACGAGGACGAAACGATAAAAAAACTAGAAAAAAACCCACAATATAAATTTAAACATACTCTCCGATAGGGTGGTCAGGGAATCCTATCGAACGCCTCATGGCGAAATGGCCTATTAAACTACCTCCGTTCCATCCGTATCATCAAACCATCAGACCATACCTCATTCTTCAGCTCATCCCTCAGTAAATAAAATTCTTCATTAAAGTTCAATTCCATTTTAAGGATAAACATAATAACTTTTATTTACAATAAATCAAAACAAAAAAAACCCACACGTGCCGAGTATGTCTTGCGGGACGCCCACAACCGCGCCCCGCTCCAGCGGTCCTTTTTGTCCACTCCCACTTCCGCCCGGATGGACGTCCTTATTGGCGTGCTTATCGTATTTATTTTTTGTATTCTTTCCAAAACCAACAAAAATGTTTATACAAGACGTCTCGTTCGTTCTTTACACAGATCCTATCAAGAAAATGTACTCTATATTATTCGTTTTTGTCATATAATATTTAAACAACAACAAAAACAGATTTGTTCGAAACATTTATCTTTTTTTATTTCGTTTACCCTCCATTAAAAAAAGGTAAATGCATTTACCCAATTTACTCGAGAATTCGATCGCAGCCTATGTGTGTAAATATGAAACCGGAATTTTTTAGTAAAAAGTACACGTTCAACGTATAACAATGATTATGAGTAATTTATTCAAAGTATTGGCCGTTATTAGTTACAGAATTTTCCCATCTTTCTGGCAATTAAATTTTGCTTTGTGTGATGGTGAATTATCATAAAGCAAAATCACTTGTGATGACACGTAAAAAACATGCGTTATTGTATGAAAGTTGTCTGGTTATGAATTGGATGTTGTTGACAAAAGTCAAAAGAAAACAATGGCGCCGATGACGTGGCTTGTCAAAAGGTACATTGACAGGTGGCACCATTTATTGGTAAATTCCGGTTTCATATATACACACCTGGTATTTAAATATGACAAAAAAAACTGATTTCTTCGTAATGTATTTTAGTATTTGTGTACCTATAACATGTACTTTTATATTACAAGTTGTGATTTGTGAAACGTCAAGGAGTAATAGTAAATTACTGGTGTAAAATATCTTACTCTCTTGGAGAGAACAGCCAAAAAATTATAATTCTCTGAGATAGTTACCTTAAAAATGGGGAAAATGAAAACGTATTAATAGAAAATTAAACGGAAAATGCACAAAACTTAATTAGGATATAATTCGAGTTACGTCATTTTAATTCTTGAGCACATATTATAAGGAAATATCCCATGGAATCAATATTTCCAATTTTCCCCAAAATGGCTTCCTATAACCAGAAAGCCATCACAATATTAAAAAAATTTGGTAAAAATTTCAAAATTTTCATAAAATATAGATTGTTTTGTTTTGTCAACATCTCAGCCCATAAAACACAAAATTTATTTTCTTTAATAAAAATTTTCTAATTTTTAGAAATTTTTTTAATATTATGATGGCTTTCGAAACTTCCAAATATTTTTTAATAATTTTATCATTGTATGAATAACAATTTTTCAAAAATTGAAAATGCCGCTTTAAAAGTTCCGACGAACATTTTGTATGGCAATTATATTGTAAACGCTGCAAGTTGAATCAAATTTAATCAAGTTTAATTTTCAAAAAATGTGCTGCTTCTCTCGAAGTTGAAAATCGAAAATATAATTTACAACCTGGGGCCTATTTAACCAAAAACTTATCACTTTGCACTTAGCTTAACTGGTCATAAAAACTTTGCAAATAAAACTTCGTTGCTATTCCTCTTGTATTAAAGATTAGTTAAGAAATAATCACTTATAGTTGTTAATTTTCCGAAATAACATTTATATAGGTAAACAATAAATTATTAGAATTTTGAGTTTTTACAATCAACGCAAATTAACTTACAATTTCGATCATGGAAACTGTTAGTGCTAAGTGTGACAAAACCAAAGAGTTATTGGTTTTTTATTGTTATTTGTTTAACATTTTTTTATGTTTTTTGCTCGAGGAAAATTTGCATTGCATTTTGTGATAAGTATAGTTAATACTCGTATAGCGCACATACATACATATATGTAAGTCGTAAAAATGATTCGACGTGAATTATTATTCGTAAAAGATAAAATAATTGGAAATGTTTGCCGTAACAGGATAAATTTTAATATTTCTAACGAATTTTCGTTTAAAGAATCGTTCCGAATAAATTACAATCAAGCAGAATATATTTTACAAAATATCGTAGATGTAATTAGGCACAAAACCAGTAATAATAAAGCGCTGACCCCAATACAAGAAATTTTACTATGCCTTATGGTGTGGGAACCATGCATGGCGTTAGAAAGGAGACAGTATGCACCACAGTATATCGCGTTTGTGATGCAATAGTGAAACATTATTTCCAAATATTTTGTGTCGGCTGGAAAACGTCACGGACATTGCTCCTAATTTTGTGGCTAATGGAACAACACATAAAAAGAATTCTGTGGATAATGGAACAACACATTAAAAGAATTCTGTATCATGAAACAAGCGAATGAATAAGAAAAAAATTTAAAAAAAATCCCACTTTGTTTTTAATGTGAATCGAATAAAGTAAATTTTATCTAGTTTGTCATGAAAATAGTGTATTATTCAACGAGAATATAATGATAGCTGTTATTCACGAAGATGAAGTTTACCGACACGAGCCGATAGGCGAGTGTCGTAAATCATCTGAGTGAATAACAGCCATTATATGCGAGTAGAATACGATACTTTGTCCACGACTGATAAAAAATTTGTGTTTTATTATCAAATCCTTTAAATAAACCTAAAATAACTTCCGTCGACATTTTGACGTCTCAGTTTAATAATAATGAAAATGGCAAGAGACTACTAGATAAAATTTCCAAAAATGAAATTTTTATTTGGTATTAGTGAATAATAGAAGAAGGGACTACTAGATAAACTAGCAGTGAATAATGGATATCATTATAATTGAAGAAACACACGTATAATGAGTATATTATACGTTAGTCGTGGACAAAAACACATTAACGTGCAAGTGTAATTCTACTGAAGATTTGCTAAACGTTCATTGTACAGAACTGATTATCTCTTACACGCTACAGCGTTATTTATATTTCATTATATAAATCACTTTAAACCTATAACATTAATATCTAAATCGCATCGACGTTTGCTTAATATGTATTCGAAACTAAACATATAATTTTTATACAATATCATACGTAATTTATCTTTACGGAACAAAACCCTTAAACTTATCAACATATATTTTCGCTTAGCAAAATTTTGTAAAGTGATAGGTGATAAGTTGCTAAGTGTGATGGTTAAATACGCCCTATCTATATTTCCTTTTATTTTTTCATTATAAACATATACAAACGTAAAATATTCACCCCTATTATGATTGTCGACTCGATCGACAATCGACACGACTCCATGTTGCCTTTTCCTTTTTCGTATTGTTTTTATCAAATGAAAAAATGAAAACGCAATACAGAGTCGTTTCGAGTGTCGATCGACTCTTGAATCATAATTAGCCTGATTGTTTCGTTTTTTACTTTTTGGTGTATTTTATAAAGTATTTGTACATGGCGGCAATCACTAACACTAATCCCCGATGTATATTTTTGTATTCTACGTACAGGAACAGCTTGGCATATATTATAAACACATTAGTTTTGGTCTTGGTTCTTTATAAAGCAAAGTCAATTCAAAGTCAAACGCAAATCAAAGACAAATTTATGGCAGTGAGAAATTAACAACAGAGAATCTGGTTTGAAGAGAGTAAGAAAATAAAGTTATTACAGTTCTACTGTATTTTCCAGTTTTTGTTGTTTTATTTTTTCAAATTAAATGTTCTTAAGACGTCTCGGTATTTTAAACCGTTTTTGGTAAAACACTTTTTTTTTCTGTAATATGGGTTACACCTTTAATCAAACGTACTCGTACCTTACTTTGCAATAATGCACTTATCTTAAATAACCTAATGCACTATTTTTAAATAACGGAAGGGGAAATAATGTAATTTTCTTTACGATTTTCTGTTGTGTATGATTAAGTTTTTGGAGAGTTTCATAGAACGAATCAGTCAATTTGTCACCCAGGGTTTAATCGACACAATCGTTTTTTTTTTTCATCAAAGGAAGGAATTTATTTTTTAAGGTAAAATCAGAGATACCTAGCAAGAAAAATTGTAAAAGCACAGCATTTAAAATACAATATACTGTTTTTTGTCGTAAACGGAGAAATCAACGAAACGAAACAGCAGCAGGTAAATATGACAACGGAAAAACTAACACATTACATTTTTTAGATTCGTGTTTAGAAAACAGATTTTTCCATTAAATTTTATTCTTTTTAACTTTCAGTTTAACCCTTTTTACCATAAAATGCATACACATAAAGATATATATGAATATGAAACAACTGTGACGCAAAAATGCATGCTATTCATCCTTTGTTGACATCTGCGTCTGCCTTTATATTTACGTATACAATAAAACTCTATATGCAGAATTATCATATGACTTAAAAGAGTTTTATTTTTATCCACTCTTAATGCCACCCAAACTCATAAGTTTTGAATCTAAACATCTGCCTCGGAAAATTCTTAATTTTTATTATGTATTTTAACAATTTGCCCAGAGGCAGACGTAGTCATATGATATAGTTTCAATTAATCTTTTCTCTTACTTTGAAGTGCGCTAGAATTAACAAAGCAATGACTTCCAAGCTTAGGACCTGGATTTTATTGGTTATCAAACTATCTATGTCTTTACCTGTTATTACGAAGTGGGGTCGTATCATATAACAAAAAGTATCACAAGCTCTGTATCTATAAATTTAGTTATATATAGGTTAGGTTAGGTTAAGTTGGAGTGGCTGCTTACGCACACTTAGACCGGTGACGGTCCATTGTGATACCACAGGATGTATCCTCTTTTACCCCTATTGGAACCATTTCGAGCTACTTATGTAGCGTAAGACGTCCCGCACTTTAATGTTTTCGAGATCCGAGAGGCAGTCCATCCTGAACTTACCCAAGTGTTTGTGCCTTCTGAGAGCCAATGCTGGACACGAGCAAAGGAAGTGGACCAACGTCTCTTCCTCCTCTTCGTCCAAGCAGCTTCTGCAGAAGTCATTAGCCTCCAGACCCAGCCTTCTTGAATGTTCTCCAAAAAGGCAGTGTCCCGTGAGAATTCCTACGACCGTTCTTAATTCACGTCTGCGTAAGGATATTAATGCCCTAGTGCGCCCCAAGTCGAGCTTTGGCCAAACTTGTCTTGCAACTCTACAGGTGAGGGTGTTAGACCACCTTTCCCCCGCTGAGGATAGCGCCTGCTTCCCAAGTGCTTGTCTCAGCGCTGTGATAGGCCTCCCCAGACTTGCCCTTTCCGGTTGCAGCTGGAGAGTCGTACCATGCCTAGCAAGTTCATCTGCCCTGCAGTTCCCCATGACGCCCGAGTGACCTGGGACCCAGACTACCTGGATGTTGAAATGCTCACCCATCTCATTTAGAGATGAGTGACAACTCAACGCCACCCGTGACGCCAAAGACACCGATTCTAACGACCGGATCGCCGCTTGACTGTCCACATAGATTGTGATATCGTCTGAGGATAACACATTATGCTTCAACCACGTCATGACTTCCTCAATCGCTACGACTTCAGCTTGGTACACGCTGCAGTAATCAGGGAGACGAATAGAAATATTTACATTTAATTTGTCACAGGATACTCCAGCTCCTACTTTGCCGTCTAGCTTGGAGCCATCTGTGAAGAATTGCAACGCTTAGGTTTCCGATAACGGTCTATCCCTCCAGGATTCCCTTGAAGGGAAGGAGGTCCGAAATCGCTTCTCGAAGCGTAGAGTAGGTTTAATGTAGTCAAGATTCGCCAGCTCATCCTTCAACGATCTGACGATAGTAGAGTGTCCTATACTAAGACACCTCCACTGAGAGACGGCTACAAGTCGTACAGCCGTATTTGCCGCCATCTGTTTGCCAAAAGTGTCGACCGGAAGAAGGTGCAACATAACCTCTAAGGCACTTGTCGGTGTCGACCTCAATGCCCCGCTAACAAGCATACAGGCCGTTCTTTGCACTCTCTCAATCTTACTTTTGTAAGTTACCTTGTCCAGAGCTGGCCACCAAACACCCACCCCGTACATGAGTACAGGTCTCACTATGGCGGTGTAGAGAGAGTGTACCAGCTCCGGCTTCAGACCCCATCTATGACCAATGGCGTTCCTACAGGAGTACAAAGCAATAGTAGCTTTGTTTATTCTCTCCAACATGTTGGGCTTCCAACTAAGCTTACTGTCCAAGATAATGCCCAGATATCTAGCTCTATCAATAAAAGCAAGTCTCGTGCCATTTAAGGTAGGAGGGACAACTACCGGGATTTTGTAGTTCTTAGTAAAGAGTACCAGCTCTGTCTTGGACGGGTTAATACCAAGTCCACATTTGCCAGCCCATTTCGTAACGATGGTAAGCGCATTCTGCATTACGTCTACAATCGTGCCCAGGAATTTCCCGGTAACAGCTAAAGCTACTCAATACCCTCGCGACTTCAATACCCTCTCTCTCCAATTCAAGTAGTAACCCGTTTACCACTATGTTCCAGAGAAGAGGGGATAGAACCCCCCTGCGGAGTTCCCCTAGTTACTCGCCTCTTGAATGTGGAGTCCCCCAACTTCGAGCTAACAATCCTGCTTCCCAGCATATAATTGATTAACCCTATCAGAGGAACGTCCACCTCCAAAAATGACAATCCCTCCTTGATTGCCTCCGCTTTCACATTATTAAAGGCGCCTTCTACATATATCCAGGAAGGCCACCAAACAGAATTCCTTCGAATTAATCGATTTCTCAATCGTAGACACCAAGGCGTGCAGAGCAGTGTCCACAGATCTACCCTTTGTGTACGCATGCTGAGACGATGCCCACTTCCTGGCACCTATTTTATCTCTGATGTATACATCCAGCAGCCTTTCCAATGTTTTCAAAAGAAAGGATGATAGAGTTATTGGTCTTAGGTCCTTAGGATAGACATGTGAGCTTTTCCCCGCTTTCGATATGAACACCACATTGACCTCCGTCCAGTACCTAGGAATATAGCCCAGCTTCAAACACCCTTTGAATATAGCTTCCAGGTAGGGAAGAATAATTACTGAGTTGTTTTGAAGTTCCGCTGGTATAATTTAATCCGGACCAGCCGATTTAAATGGTTTAAAACCCCTCAGTGCCCATAGGATCCGTTTTCTGGTTACGATATCCTCTGTGGTTACTGACAGTGATTCCTGATGATTGCTACGCACCAACAGGTCTTCAAAGCTCCCTGGGAAGTGTGTCTCGAAGAGAAGCTCCAGAGATTCTCCACTAGAAGCTGTCCAAGATAAGTCCGGTTTTATCAAAAAACTAGGACTAGATGTACTTTTGGAAAGAATCTTCCTAAGGCGGGAGGTTTCGGATACCTCTTCCATATTATCACAGAAGATTCTCCAAGACCTCCTTTGTGCCTTTCTTAATTCTTTCTTATAAATTCCGAGTTTCTCCTTATAGGAGTCCCAATCCTGAGGCTCCCTTGTATTTTTGGCTCTATTAAAGGCTATCCTACAAGCCTTACGATAGGTTCCCAGTTCCCTGGACCACCATACCGGTTTTTGCCTACCCCTAGGCTTAGCCAATGGGCAGGCAGCGCGAAAGGATCGGTTGCATGCGCTAGTAACGCTAGCCACCATGTGCTCCAGCTCCCCAACGGTCGTCGGGGGCTCCATAGCCCTCGTCGGTAACATTTCCTCCAATAATTCCCCATATTTGCTCCAGTTGGTCCTTCTAGGGTTCCTGAAGGCTTCCCGGGTAGCAGGGTGAATATCGAGGCTATAGGTTAAATATCGATGATCAGAAAAGGAGTGTTCCTTATCCACCCTCCAATTTTTAACCATATGAAGAATATTATTTGAGGCAAGGGTCACGTCTAGAACCTCCTGCCTGTTACTAGTAATAAATGTGGGTTCCCGCCCAATTTTACACACTGAAAGGTTAGTACTCATCAAATTATCAAAAAACGACTCACCTCTTTCATTAATGTCTGTGCTTCCCCAGATAGTGTGATGCGCATTAGCATCAACTCCCAGTACCACACCTACCTTTGATTGTTCCGCTTTACGGATCAGCTCCTCCAGGTTATCCGGAGGAACCTCCTTCTCCCGGTCCATGTAGGCTGAAACTAGCCAGAATCTACAAGTGCCTACTTCCAGGCTAACTGCAGTAGTGTCACCATTGCTGTATTGAGAGAGAAGGAAAAGATTAATATTATTTTTCCCAAGAATACAAGATCTGATCTTCCCAGACTTACTAGAGGATATAATTTTATACCTCTTGGTTCTGAGGCCACAGATCCTGTTGTTGTTAATCCAAGGTTCTTAGATTAATATCACATCCTCACCCGAACTAGTCAGCCTGAGGAGTAGAGCTGCCGAAGCAGCCTTAGAATGGTGAAGGTTAATTTGTGTTATCTTAATCATAACCATTTAACCTCTACCTATCTCTATGGTATATTCCTGCTACCGCAGGAATATTATTTCTCGGTATTTTGGGATGCGCCGGATCAGCCCGTCTCGCCACCCCTCATACCCTCTGTAGAGGACTTGTCAGTGCCGACCCGTCTGGCCTGGCTGCCGACAGCCTCCTCCATCGGTACACCAGCTCCTTCGCTTATGGGCCCCTCCTTATGCTTTAAGGGAGGCCTTGTCCGACCGAGGTCGCCGGCTTCACTCTCCCCCATACCCTCAGCTTCTCCCCCCATGCTGCTGATACCCCCTTCAGGCCTGGGCGGGTTGCCACCATCCTCCGGTTGGCCTCCCGTACGCGCTTCCGCCCCATCCTTTTTATAAACGTTGAGAGTAGTTGACCCGAAACCGAAGTCAATTACTCCCTTCGTTTTGTGCAGGAGGGCAAGGGACTCCTTATTTATTACCATAATTGATAATTTCGAGCCCCCCTTCGCCTCCTCCTGCTTGACGATCTTCCAATTTCCGGTCGGAAGACTCGAGTTACTGGCCTGAATGATTTCCAAAGCCTCGTCAGGGCTAGCCGGTTCGGATGGCAGCCAGACACGTGCCCTCGGCCTGCTGGGAATTTCCTCCCGACTAACTGCCGCAAGCTTTGCGCCTGGCCATACCTCCCCTACTTTGGCTATAGCCTTTTTATATAGATCCACAGATCTAGAGTCCAAGCATGCAGTCATCTTCACTCGCCCTTGATACCACCCCGCATTTCTGCAGAATGGGGGAGGTCCCGGATTTTCACCCAGGACCTTTAGAAAGGCGAGGTTGAGTGCATTATACACCAACCTCCATTTTTCGGCCGTTTTGCTCCCATCTTCTTGACTTTCGTCAATGACGGCTAGCATCAACACATGCTCCCTCGGGACATCGCTGAACAGCTTTGTTCCTGAGTTGCAGCTCGGCTTCCTTTCAGTCACCAACTTGGCCCGCTTGCTGTTGACTACTTCCACCTCGTCCTGGAACCGCTGTCTTTTCGACACATGGTCCCTTTCCGAGCCTCCGCAGCCCACAGTGCTCCTTACCCAAGCTACTGATGTTCTTTGCTCTTCCGTAAGCTGCCCCTCGGGGGTCGCAGCCCACTTCTCGAGAATTCGAAATGCCGAGCGGCGATTCCTGTATCGCCTTTTCGCCGGAGGAATGTCTCTCGTCCCACTACCCTGTGCTGCGTTGGTACCGCTAACTCCCGGGACTTTTGCCCTAGAGCCAACCCCCTTTGCAACTTTAGAGGCCCCACCCGTCTGGTTCGAGGTACCCCCATTCACTGATACCGGCTTTTGAGGAAAGCCGGTGCCCTTTGTTTTTTCGTTGTTCGATCTTTCCATCTGATTCCCACGAGTATCGGAGAAATAGAGGTCCGCCTGCGCAGAGATCCGAATACGCAGGTAAGGCTAAATACAACTGGAGGTCGCCAGATATCCAGAGGGCTCCGTTAGCGACTGGGCTTTGTTAAATGGGCCCCCAGCCTAGTTGATCATCAGCACGGGTCGCTTAACACCTTAATCCAGCCCATTAGGCTCGCTAGCACCGCGGCCTCCCAGCACCTCCTTCCCTTCGCCCACATTCTCTCCCCCTTTCACCTATTCACATGGAGAGCCCAATCCAATGGGATCCATTCCATTCCCCGGGTCACCCGTTTATAGGGGTACCCCACTCATCACCCGCGGAGACTCCGGAGGTGCAGAGAGGACACGACGCCCAGTCCGCCGTGGTTATTGGTCGATGGTTTTCTGGCGCCATCTGTTCGCCTTTCCATGCTGGGCATCATAGGCCCTCAGAATTTAATGAACTGAGGTTAACCACTCCCCAGTTCCCTGAGACTCTCCCACCAGCTGGACTGCGGTTGGGGGCGTTTTATTTAATTCACCGCTAGCCTACCTATCGATAGGCCGTCCACTATCCACCACCTGTGACCCCCCCGATAGCTGCAGTACGCCACGGGTTAGTTATATATAACTAAATAGACATGTTGAGAATGCAATTACGAGTAAAAGCTTTCAACGAATATACGTATATGTACCTATGTTCTTGCTATATTATTGTATTAACCGATCGAACCAAAAGAAAGTGATTTCAACCAATTATTCTACTTTCTAAATAATAGCTGATTTTCAAAATATGGGATAAAATCGTAATATTTTAAAACATACTCATTTTATGGCGATAGTTAGATTTATGTTTATTTATTTATGTTTCTGTAAACCAATAAGAAATTACTATAGAATGATTGCGCTCCTGGTGAGATCATTTGCACATATTATAAATAAATATTAAAACAATTAATAATTTTTGAACAACAAATTTATATTACATTTTACTTAGTTGTATACATACACACGTTACACGTTTTTAGTTCAGCGCGCTTTTATAGAATAACAAAATTAAAACAAGGCAAACAAATATACACAGTCGGATTAGAATTATTATATACCGTTGGTTCGTCAACCTTTCATCCATCAAACTCCAAAAACACTTTCAGGTTGAATATACCTCGTCACATAAACTTTCAATTGTTTAAACGCCCGAAAATCAATTTTTTTTTTTGCTTACTCCTACGTACATCGACATACCATATGTGATTTTGATCTCACTAAACTTGTCAATTTTAAGAATTTTTAAATTCATAAATAAATCGTTTCCTGGTTGTCGTCCAGAGATATACAAATTGTATTTCTAAGTTATGTCTGTACGCCT
The DNA here is from genome assembly GCA_958295665.1 of Tipula vernalis. NCBI lineage: Eukaryota > Metazoa > Arthropoda > Insecta > Diptera > Tipulidae > Tipula > Tipula vernalis. The sequence continues at coordinate 245,008,151 of OY282560.1, read as the reverse complement.
AGTTTTCTCTCCTCTCAATAATGATTCAAGTCAATTGTTATGGGTTAATTAAAACGATAACAAGATGTAAACATATTACACAAAAGAATGAAATACATAAGAAAAAAGTTAAGATATCTAAAGTGACAGAAGCGCGGATGAATTAGATAATAAGCCATTTCTGTAAACTATCGTCAAATTACTTGAGTCTATCGTTTTGAATTATTTTTTGTACATTCAAAATATGTAAAACATGATGATAAAAATGTGTTGTTTTTCGGAATATGACATTTTGGGGGTTTGTTGAATACACTTATAAGAATGCGATTTCAACTATTTTGAGATCACCTTTTGAAGTTGGAAACCAAAAATACTGGTTTTAATTTACTTTTTAAAGATATTTGCAAGAAAAAAGTATGATCTCATATTAGTATGGGGGAGATCGTGTACCAAGTGAATTTTAATAATAAAATTTTATATACAAAAGATTTGTATGGGATACATGTTCTATAATGGTGGGCAGTTTACCTAAATTTGATAATAAAATAACATTACACAATTATCCCAGATGATTTCTCCTTTACACATACCAAATTAATCTGTATCATAAATACATTACCAAGTACATATTACTAAACATAGCTGTACAAATAAACAATTGAATATTATTATAATTACATAAAATAATTCTTATACCGTGTGTTTTATACTTTCTCTTTTTAATTATTTTCGAATAAAGAAAAAAATCCAAATCATATTGTACAACAGTCATGTGAGATGATCGCCGTAAATTTACAATAAACCTCACGAAAAACAATAACCATTATTTCTAAGGACAATGACGTCATTGATGATAATTTGAATTTTTTCAGGGGTTTTAAACAGTAAAGTATTTCATGCGTATCACGAGGCCGCCTTAAATACATTATTGTAAAATAGTAGCATTTTTTACCCCTAGGTTACATAGTATATTGGTGATTTGAGAATAGGCAAACGGCTTTTTCTAGCTTTTCTAATCTAGAAACGTCGTTTACAGTATGCAAACATATGTTCACATCGATCAAAACGTTGCAGATATATTTTAAAGAAAATATAAAACAATAAGTTAAAGTAATTAAATAAATAGATATATTATATTTTATGCGATTCAAAAAAATTGTGAACCCAATTTTGGACATACAGATATAATTTGGAAAAAATTGAGTTTAAAAATCGGAGAATATTAATTTTTGATGAAATTTGAAATACGAATATATTGTGGTCACAGACAAATTACAAAGAGAACAGAAGCTAATCTAAAATTCAGCCATTCCACACGAGTCGCGCTTACGCTGTTGCATTTCTTCGTCTCTTACCTCTTTGGACTGTTTTTGATGGAACGATGTTGTACACACTAATACATTGAAAAAGCAATAAACAATTTTTTGCTATTCTATGAAATATGACCATTGAAGAAGTAACATAAAAAAATTTAATCATATGTTTTCGATTTTGTTTTAGGGTTTTCCGTCGTTTTAAACGTGGTTTAGGTATAAATTCGATTGTTTTATCCGCTATTCATTTGAAATATGCCCATTATCGGGTAAAATAAATAAGTTTAATGGGAAGCATTATCCCCTAAAGTTTTAAAATTATCATTCTTGTGTAGGAATCAGCCACGATAAATAGAACCACGAACAGTTTTCAAATGTTTAATTGAAATTTTTGATTTAAGGCTGTTTGGTACTCATTTTACCAAAATAAGGGTATTGTAAAAATCAATTTGTGGCTACAAATATTTATCAATTGACATATTTTTTTTTTATTGGCAAAGCTTAAGGTATTTTTGAGGGATTAATACAGGATTATTTAAAAATTATCTACAGTTTATCCGTAATAAAGATTCAAAGTTGACGAAATTTTGGATAAAATTGCTTATGGAAAATTCAATTTTCTTAACTTTTTCCCGCTAAACCATATATATTTTTTATATTGACCTATGCAGAAAGATATTTTTGAGGGATTAATTCACGATTATTTAGATTAATATTAAAATAAGAAAGATATAATCAAAATACTAAGAATATCGATATATTTATCGATACGAAAAAATTGAGTATCGATAAATATATGTTTTATTGTCAAAAAGGGTTATGATCCCGGCTAATTTTTGATTTCCTTTTACTCTACGAGATGGCTAACCTTAAATTATGGTAAGTTTCTAGGATGTTATCGTTTTATAATAAAAATGATGAAACAAAAAATTATAATTATCTTCTGTTCGTTTCGTTGTTATTGTTGTAACAACATAATTTCTTAGTGTGAACAGAAAAAATTGATGGCATCAAATCGCAACCAATTTGTTCTAATTAATAAAATTATTGTGTAATATTATAACGTGATAAGAAACAACTTTGATTAAATATAAGCGAAATCTGAAAAATAATAGTTATATTATAGTGGTGATATTAAACATTTTGTTATAAAGACCATATGTAAGTCTATTTTTTAAATAATAGTAATAACGGTAGTGATACGTTTTTATAATACATATATAGGTATATACTAATTTTAATAATAACAAATAAAATACTAATTGATAGCCATAGTTTAATTGTTAAACAGTTCAATAAAACATGAAACAAAAATTGAATTTTGGTAAAAAAACGGAATTTTCGTAACAGAGCACGCATTGGGTACGTACATATTATATTATTAATTACATATTATATTTTTTCATTATATTTATATTCTGCAACAGGAAGAGGAAACGCTGGGGAAGAAATATTGAATCCTCCAATAATGAAGGTTTTGACAATCAAAATTGTATTGATTTAGACAGTTTAGAGGATGTAACAGTGAATCAGACAGATTTATTGACTACTGAAGAAGAAAATAACGATGGCGGTTACGTAGATGTAATAATTATCAATGATCAAAATTCAACTGACTGTATTGACAGTAATAATAATAATGCGACTAATTCAATTGAAATAGATAACAGTGATATTTTAACTGAAGAACTACATGTTCCTAATAGTATAAAATTAGAAGGAAACAGAATTGTAGATATTGAGTTCTTTTTCAAAGTTTAGTAATAATAAGCAAACATAGCACTGCTTTCGGGTGTACACTGAAAAACTTGAAGATTATCGGTGAAAAAAAAAATAGGGCTAGCTGCTAAGTTATATTTTCGATGTAATATGTGCAATATGAAATTAATTGTATCAACTCAAAATAATAATGACTCCAAATCACTGGACAATTTGAATTATCAGAGCGTATTGGTAGGAGTGTCAACAGGAATTGGATATTCGCAAACAGGGGAGTTCTTTGGAGTGTTGAACATTCCATACACGTCATCTCGGAGCTACCAAAAGGTCCAAAAACGTGTTCAGGAGGACATAAAAAAAATAAGTGATGCAGAAATGTTTGAAGCAGCAATGGAGGCAAAGCAAATAGCTATAGAACAAGGCGATTTAGCTGAAGACGGTGTCCCACTAGTCACCGTATAAGCAGATAGCTGTTATTCCAAGAGGACATATGGAGTTGGAAGCAACTATTATACTAAAAAGATAATTTGGACTGCGGTCCGCAATAAATATTGCTTCATTTGTCAAAACGTTAAAAATCAGAACACAGTCGTAAAAGAGAATGATTGTAATCAAAATTATTGTGGTCCAACAACCTGTATTGAAACGTCCGCAATAGTTAAGGGTTTTTGCAAAAGCGAGCAACTTTATGGAGTGCGATATAATAAAGTTATTGCAGATGGTGATGCAAGCTTTTATGCTAATATATTAAGGGCGTAACCGTATGCGAATACTCATATTGAAAAAATTGAATGCCGAAATCACCTTATGCGAGTGTTTCGTAAACATGCAAGGGAACTAGCTGCAAATACGAAATTCAATCCATCTTTTCGGAAGCTGTTTTTAAACGGACATTTACGGTGTTGTGTTGCTGTTCGATCTGCAATCAAATATCGTAAGGTACAAACTACTTCTACCGCAGAAAAAATTAAGTATCTCGCAAACGATATAAAAAATGTTCCGTATAATATTTATGGAAAACATACTGATTGTGGCTCCTATTTTTGCCACCAACAAAAAAGTGAAGTTACAGAAACTTTCAAGACATTTGAAAAATCGGGAATGATCACTAACATAACCGATCTATTTAAAAGACTAAAATATAATTCAACAAGTTTAATTTATGACGTAGAGTCCAATGCTGTTGAACGATTCCACTCAATCATAATATACAACGAAAATAAATAACCGAAATAGTATATAATTTTAATCTGGAAAAAAGAGAAATAAGCAAAGTCGACATACATTTATATTTATTTTTCATCAAAACAAAACAAAAATCAAAACGATATTTTTTTTATTATAGACACAATTTTGGACATTTAAATATCGATACAAAAACAGAAATTTTTTTTGAGTACCATACAGCCTTAATGCACTCACAAAATTACCACTAAATTATTTATCGTTCTATATAAAAGATTAAAATTATATGTATAAATATAAATTTACACTGAAAAAAATATGCGGTGTTAATTTGTTTTTTATCCGAAAAAGTATTTTAGTTTTGCCCAACCGAATAAAATTAAGCACGCATCAACGGATAAATATTTTTAACTATCCGAAAAGATAAATTTTTAGAAAAAATTCTTTTGGATTTAATAAAATACACCTTCGGTGTTTTCCTAATAAAATACACCTTTCGATGTGTTCCTAAACATGAATATTTCTGTTTGGTTTTTATGCGGTGCAAAAGTTTTTATCCAAATGTATTTTAATGTATGTGAAGTTAGCCCGAAAAATCGTCCCGAAAAGGCTTTTTTTAAATTTGGTGTGTTTCCTTGCTAAAATCCATACTAGCCCGAAAAAATAATTGAATTGTATAAAATAATGAATTCCATCCCGAAATTTGTAGTACTTATTAGCATTAGTAGATAACCTTAAGGTCTTATTTCCAAACCGTGTTCTTAGTTTTTATACCTTGTTCAACCCACAAATATATTTCCAGCCCCTGTAACAATGTTGACTTTCACCAAATTTCCACATAGTGGTACAAAGCACAAGCATGCTAAGTTTATTGCCAACTTCAAAATTTAGCCCATTACCATACGATGGGGATCAGGAACATTTCTGGGCCAAGATTCAATCAAATATTTTCTTTAAAACTGCTCATTATTTCTACTACTATATCTCTATTCACAGAGTTTGCTAGACATATTGGTATACGAGGCTAGCTTGGTAAGCCCATTACCAAGTTAAAACATTTAGCCCATTACCATACGATGGGGATCAGGAACATTTCTGGGCCAAGATTCAATCAAATATTTTCTTTAAAACTGCACATTATTTCTACTACTATATCTCTATTCACAGAGTTTGCTAGACATATTGGTATACGAGGCTAGCTTGGTAGGTCCATTGCCAAGTTAAAACATTTAGCCCATTACCATACGATGGGGATCAGGAACATTTCTGGGCCAAGATTCAATCAAATATTTTCTTTAAAACTGCTCATTATTTCTACTACTATATCTCTATTCACAGAGTTTGCTAAACATATTGGTATACGAGGCTAGCTTGGTAGGTCCATTGCCAAGTTAAAACATTTAGCCCATTACCATACGATGCGGTAAGGGTCATTCAAAAAACAAATTTGAATTTTAAACTAACTTGAAGAAACATTTGGAACACTACTAGATTGAATTTTTTAAATTGAAAATTAAAGAAAAAAGTTAGTTATAGTATGTTGATCGAACTGAAATTTTGCCAAAAAGTATTGTTAGGTGACAAAAGTCGATGTGCAAAATTTCAGCGCGAGAGGATCACAAGAAGTGGGTCAAATTTGAACTTGAAGATCGTAAGGACACTCAAGCAAGCAATCAAGCAGGTGAAGTTAATATAAAGGATATAAAAATAGGTTATTGTATCAAGAAAACTGGAAATAAATGTTAGAAAATATTTAAGGCTTATTTTATTTGAATCACTTTTTTTTGTTATATACACTGTTAAAAGATTTAAACGCGCATAAATATATGTAGGTCCAAACAAGCTAGTCTCGTATACCAATATGTCTAGCAAACTCTGTGAATAGAGATATAGTAGTAGAAATAATGGGCAGTTTTAAAGAAAATATTTGATTGAATCTTGGCCCAGAAATGTTCCTGATCCCCATCGTATGGTAATGGGCTAAATGTTTTAACTTGGCAATGGAGCTACCAAGCTAGCCTCGTATACCAATATGTCTAGCAAACTCTGTGAATAGAGATATAGTAGTAGAAATAATGAGCAGTTTTAAAGAAAATATTTGATTGAATCTTGGCCCAGAAATGTTCCTGATCCCCATCGTATGGTAATGGGCTAAATGTTTTAACTTGGCAATGGACCTACCAAGCTAGCCTCGTATACCAATATGTCTAGCAAACTCTGTGAATAGAGATATAGTAGTAGAAATAATGAGCAGTTTTAAAGAAAATATTTGATTTAATCTTGGCCCAGAAATGTTCCTGATCTACCTGACCTAATGTTCCTGACCTTCTAGAGTATAGAGCCATAATCAAAATGACGTATTTTTTAGAAGCTTTTTTAGTGGTATAACTTTTCACTGATTTCCATAGGAATCCATAGTAAAAATGGTGTTTTTTAGCTTCAAGTTTTTCAATAAAAAAAGCAAAAATATTATAAAATGTTTATATAAAAGTTTTCTACATATCCTTAAGAACAATATACAAGAAGGCTACGAGTATATTGGTATTAAGTAAATATTAATTGCAGAAATATTAAAATTAAATTATTTCTAAAATATATTTTTTCGAACTTTCATTTTAAAAAATACATCAAAGTTGCCTCTGACAAATTAAAATAATACTTGCTAAATTTATCTTTAGTTTTACTAGTGTACGTAAGATGTCTTAAATGTTCACAGAAAATTACGAAAAAAAGTTATTTAATCACAAAATTATCACACGTTCCTATATTTTGTGAATCTGTTTTGCTCTTCCTACAATTTTTGAACTTGAAATTTCCCCAGGTGGTAATTTTTGGTACAATTTTATCAAATTTTTACGGCAATCACTGCCATGTATGTAATGTATATTGACCTAATGACGAAACGAATCGTAGTAAGCTTTTATTTCAATTTGACCAGAATGCCGTTTTTATGAATTTTTTTTAATATTTTTGTTTAAATAAATCAATTATTACAAGAAAATGAAAACGATTCACTTAAACGATATTCACATATATTGAAATTCAAACATTTATGAAAGAATTTCAGAAATCATAATTAGGAATTTGTAACGTTTTCATTTAAAAATTTGTCTTAGGAAAAAAAGTGATTTTCCATATGTTTTGTGTGTTTTGCTATGAAAAGTTTCGTTTTTTCCTCGTTTCTAATTCCCTTATAAAAGCTCAGATTTTTTGATTACGGCTCTATAAAATACAGGGTGCTCTGCCCTTACTCATTGAATTTTAAATTTTAGTCATGGTGAAGAATGTCGAAACTGAGTTGCAATCGTCCGAGTCTTATATATAAAGGATATATAGTCAAAAACATTGTTTTTACAGGTTGTGTGTTTTTAGATTTTCTACAAACCAAAGAACTCTGCCCAATTTTACTACTGCCCTCGTATACCAATATGTCTAGCAAACTCTGTGAACAGAGATATAGTAGTAGAAATAATGAGCAGTTTTAAAGAAAATATTTGATTGAATCTTGGCCCAGAAATGTTCCTGATCCCCATCGTATGGTAATGGGCTAAATGTTTTAACTTGGCAATGGACCTACCAAGCTAGCCTCGTATACCAATATGTCTAGCAAGCTCTGTGAATAGAGATATAGTAGTAGAAATAATGAGCAGTTTTAAAGAAAATATTTGATTGAATCTTGGCCCAGAAATGTTCCTGATCCCCATCGTATGGTAATGGGCTAAATGTTTTAACTTGGCAATGGACCTACCAAGCTAGCCTCATATATCAATATGTCTAGCAAACTCTGTGAATAGAGATATAGTAATAGAAATAATGAGCAGTTTTAAAGAAAATATTTGATTGAATCTTGGCCCAGAAATGTTCCTGATCCCCATCGTATGGTAATGGGCTAAATGTTTTAACTTGGCAATGGACCTACCAAGCTAGCCTCGTATACCAATATGTCTAGCAAACTCTGTGAATAGAGATATAGTAGTAGAAATAATGAGCAGTTTTAAAGAAAATATTTGATTGAATCTTGACCCAGAAATGTTCCTGATCCCCATCGTATGGTAATGGGCTAAATGTTTTAACTTGGCAATGGACCTACCAAGCTAGCCTCGTATACCAATATGTTTAGCAAACTCTGTGAATAGAGATATAGTAGTAGAAATAATGTGCAGTTTTAAAGAAAATATTTGATTGAATCTTGGCCCAGAAATGTTCCTGATCCCCATCGTATGGTAATGGGCTAAATGTTTTAACTTGGCAATGGACCTACCAAGCTAGCCTCGTATACCAATATGTCTAGCAAACTCTGTGAATAGAGATATAGTAGTAGAAATAATGAGCAGTTTTAAAGAAAATATTTGATTGAATCTTGGCCCAGAAATGTTCCTGATCCGCATCGTATGGTAATGGGCTAAATGTTTTAACTTGGCAATGGACTTACCAAGCTAGCCTCGTATACCAATATGTCTAGCAATCTACATAAAATTCCGAAAACTAAAAGATTTTTATTGTTTTCGCTCAAACTCATTAACGAGAATGGCCTAGAAATGACTCTCGTCCCCATTGTTTGATAAAGGCGGTTAAGGTACTTATTAATAAAGCCCCACCGAAGCAAATGCCATTTTTATTTATATTTAAACCTCTGTGAATAATATATCTTTAAAGATATTTCTTCTGTTATGTTTTAAAATTTTTATAAATGTACAATACATCTTTTTTTGTTTTTCAGAGTCTTTCTGTGTTATGAGAACGTATAACATTTAACTTATAATTTATGACAAATTGATTGAAGAACATTTAATGAGACGTACCTCAATGATAAACAAAAAAATATATGTTTTCTGAAATAAACCTAATCTTTTTTCGGGATGCATTGTTATTAAAGTCGTTTTTTTATTATTTTCGTACTAAAATGCATTGAAAAAATCATGACTAAACATCTTGTTTCAGGTAAATATTTTTTTTCGGGATGGAGTGTAATTTTACGTAATTTTCCATGATTTTTTGGGCAAAAGGCTTTTTATATTGAATTTAGCGAGGACACATCAATTTTTCGGGATGAAAATGCTTTTTTCGGGCTAACTTCACATCCGTCTCAAAAAGCGGTGGCTGTTTGGTATTGGCTATGTTTTTGTTTTGTATTAATGCACTAATAAATGTATCTGCAATTAACAATTAAGTCGCTATAGCGTGAGATGGAAAAAAAAATTAAATTTGTCATAATTCTCATTCAGATCGAAACTGAACTTGCAAAATTCTTGATAATTTCGCTCTTCGTAATAAAAGTATTGTAATATTACAAACCGATAGAAATCTTTGTTCAACTATTTTAATTATAACTATTTTAATTATTTACTACAAATATTTTAAATATATTATAATATTATTTAATATAGTATACATAAAAAATATTTTTAACTATTTAATTAAATATTTAATTTTATAATATTTTTTTTTTTTTTTTTTTTATTCAAATTAATCTAAAACTAATTGTTATAATTTTAAATGTTAAAATGAACTGAAAATTGTTAATTTAATTGTTCAATTATTATATTTGGTTAAATAACAGAAAAAAAAAATAATTGAATTAAAAATTTTAAACAAATAAAATAAGTAAATTAGCAAAAAAATCGTTTTTTTTTCATGTTTAACCTAGCAAGCTCATTGTTTCCACCAGAAGTTGAACATTTATAATAATAATAATATTTGGTCTCGTTAAATAAAAATGCTACTCGTATGTTGAGAAAGTTAAGAATTTGTGAAATAATTAAAAAGTATGTAGGTAGAAACGAAGAGTGTTTTCCCATTTTAAGGGTGTTCCGAACTAATCGATTTCCCATTTTTAACCTTTTTTACAGATTAACTGGACTATATCACCTGTACTTTTCTCTAGAATAAAAATTTATTACAAACTGTATTGATTATTTTCTAAAATGATTTTGAATTTCAAACCGTTTTTTAATTTAGGAATACCGTAAATCACACTCAATTTAAAAATGAAAGTTTAAAAAACCATCAAATTTTGGTTTACTAAATATGTAAAAACATTTACATATTTTAAAAATTTATGCACAGTGCATATCGTGAACAAAAATTCGCATCATCAGTTGCTTTTATTTACTTCTTATTGAGTAAATAAAAAGCAATGATGATCTGAATTTTACTTCTCAAAATGCATTTTGCACAAATTTCTAAAATAAATGTTTTTATTTTTTGTTCGTTTTAAAAATCAAAAATTTTTGTGATTTTTTAAACTTTCATTTTTATATTGTATTGAAATAAAAAGCTTAGATTATTTATTTATTTAAAATAAAAACAATCCTAAAAAATTATTATTTGATTTATTTTTAATTTCATAGGAATGGGTTACGCTGTAATACAAGTTTAGCCTGCACAAACTATTTGAATATTTTGAATGCAACGAAAAATAAATAAAATTTCGTAGAAGTAGCACAAAATTAGATAAAACCATAAATTTTTTTTTTTTTTTTTCCCTTTATTTAATATTACAACTGATTTACAAATCATTTAGTAATTTATCTTTCTTAAATGAAGATTCACATTTGACGGGCAGTAGCCCAATGGTTACTCCCGTTTGAATTTACATAGTAATTATTTTTCTCTATCCGAATTAAATACAACTGCCCAATTCCAAAGGTTTCTGCCTTTGAAGTCTTCTTACTGCATTGGTGGTATCCAACAAACTTCGTATGTCTGCATTTTGGTGCCGAGATATCCGCTGAATGTGTTTCTTCGCATGATTTTGTATTTCTTCACTTACATATTCCATTTTTAAGTCCCTATGGAGATTATCATTTCTAATGTACCATGGTGCGTTTACAATGCCACGCAGCACTTTGTTTTGAAAACATTGAATCATTTGTACATTTGTCTTCTTGGTACAACCCCAAAGTTGAATACCGTAGGTCCATATTGGTTTAAGTATTTGCTGATATAATAGCAATTTGTTATGTATTGTAAGCTCAGAGTTTCTACCTATTAGCCAATACATTTTCCTATATTTAATGTTCAATTCTTCTTTTTTCTTTTTAACATGCTCTTTCCATCTAAGCTTGCAATCGAGAGTCATGCCGAGGTATTTGGCTGTATTTGCATTTGGAACCGGCCTTGAATTAAGTTTCACTGGAATCCAGTTAACTTTCTGGTTCGTGAAGTTTACGTGAACCGACTTTGCTTCGTTTAGGCTAATGCGATATTTCTTTGTCCAACTACTCACTGTGTCGGTTGCTTTTTGAAGTTTGGTCGTTGCTTCTGATATACACTTTCCAGTCGCCAGAATAGCTGTATCGTCTGCAAATGTTGCTATGGTGGCACCTTCTGTATTTGGCATATCTCTGGTGTACAGGATGTACAATATAGGACCCAGTACGCTACCCTGTGGTATGCCTGCTGATATTCTCTTTAGTTCAGAGTACTCTTGGTTATATTTTACACGGAAATGTCGGTCTGCGATATAAGATTTAAGAATTTGATAGAATTGCTTAGGTAGATCTCGATGCAATTTAAATTCAAGTCCTTGGTGCCAAACTTTGTCGAAAGCTTGTGCTACATCTAAGAAGATGCTGGAGCATATCTTCTTATTCTCAAGTGAGTCTTCGATTATATCCGTTATTCTGTGAACTTGTTCTATCGTAGAGTGATTTTCTCTAAATCCAAATTGGTGTGGTGGAATCAAATTTCTCTCTTCTATTATTGGCTTGAGTCTCTTGAGCAGTAATTTTTCAAATAATTTTGAAACTACAGGAAGTAGTGAAATCGGTCTGTACGACTTTTTATCGTTCGCTGGTTTGCCTGGTTTGGGGATCATAATTACTTTAGCAACCTTCCATTGCCGTGGGACATATTTTAGTCTGAAGACAGCATTGATAATTTGAACCAATTTTCGTAGTCCCTTCTCGGGAATGGCTTTTACGACTTGTCCAGTAATTAAATCATATCCTGGAGCTTTTTTTGCGTTCAAATTACACTTGATCTCATTTTTTAATTCCTGTAATGTTACACATCGAATATTATATTCATCAATTTTGCTAATTGTTATTATGTTTTCATCTGCTGTTTGCCTAGGTAGCGGTTGAAAGGTGTCTTCCAAGTGAGCTGCAAATAAAATAGCTTTTTGCTTGTCACTTTTGGCCCAGGTTCCTTCCCCATTTTTAATAGGTGGCACATGCATTTTAGTTCTTTTTAATCCCTTTGTTGCTTTCCAAAGAGAGTAATCAGTATCTTTATGTTCGGTGAGACCATTTAAGTACTTGTTGATAGTTTCATTCTTAATTTCTTTTATAAGTTGTTTTAGTTTATTGCATAGAAAATTGAGGATTTTTTTGTTTTCCGGGGCGCGTGTCCTTTGCCAGGTTTTTCTTGCCTTCCGTTTCTCTCTAACTAACTCCCTGACCTCAATAGGATAATTTTGATTCCTACGGGATTCGGTGTGACTAGCAGGAGAACTTTCCCATGCTGCTTGTTGAATAGTACTGTTAAATACCTCTAGTTCGTCTTCCAACTGTACCGGTGTTTTAATCGGCACTCGTAGATTTGTTTGCATTTCAATTAGTTCTTGGAATAGGTCCCAGTTAGTTCTATTATTTGTTAATTTAGGCAGGTTATCCTTATTAATTATCATTGTGCTGAGTGTCATGATAACAGGTGTATGATCGGAATATATCCCTTCGCTGTTTTCGATGTACATGTAATCCTCGAAGATCCCTTTCGTTACATAAAAATCAATGAGATCTGGTATTTTATTTATATCAGCAGGCCAGTATGTTGGTTTACCTCCAGAGTGGAACTCGCAGTTATTTATTCGTCCGGCTTCGAATAGCTCTTTTCCTTTATGGGTTGTAAGTCTTGATCCCCAATAGGTGTTTTTTCCATTAAAGTCACCACCAATAATAAAATTGGATCCTAGTGATCTAAAGAGTCTATTATAATCTTCTTTGTTTAGATTATAGCGTGGAGGGCAGTAGATAGAGGAAATACTGTATTCATTATTATTGTTAGTTTCAACTTTTATGGTTTTAACTTGCATACTTTCCTCTTCTATACTAGGTTCTTCATAGTGTTTGAGACTCTTTTTCACTATTACTGTTGATGCTCCTCTGGGTTTTCCTCCTGGGTGAACAGCATGGTAACATTCATAATCACGTATTTTAATAAATGATGTTTTTGTCAAATGGCTCTCCGATATAAGGCAGATATCTATTTTTTCTAAATTTAGAAAAATTTCTAGCTCTGGAACATGTTGCGCTAGTCCGTTCGCGTTCCAGGTAACAATTCTTAGTGATCTGCTCATTTTAGTATATGAGGGCTGTTGCCTCGTTCAAGGTTTGATGCATATCTAGACGCTTATATAAAGCTTCTAGACCACGTTCTTGCTTTGCTAGCCTTATATTTATGGCTTCTATGCTTCGACAAATCCTTTCAAGGGGATTATCATTCGTAGCATTAGATGATTGCTGTACAATTTGTGAATAACTTTTCCGTTCTGTACCAATACCTGGTGGTTTTGGCTCCGCTTGGGTTTTAGTTGGTTTCTCTTCTCTGGTAACCCTAGGGTTTTGAGGAAACTGATGCGTTTTGTTTCTTAGTCTTTGAAGTTCTTTGGCTACTTCACAGCCTCTATAATTTGCAGGATGATGCCCTTTACAGTTTATACATTTTGCAGGGGTGTTTCTACTTTCTGTACACTCTTTCGCGTTGTGTTTTCCAGCACATTTTACGCATCTTGGCTCCCGTCTGCAATATTTTTGCGTGTGATTGAAACCTTGGCATTTTGTGCATTGAGGTATTAGCCTCGTGTTTTTCTTAAGCGGTTCTATTTTAACCCTCATGTTGAGAATTGCTTTGATGTTGAAGATGTTTTCAACTTTCTCCTTTTTGTTAAACGTAAGCATGAAGAGTGGAAGCCCCCTTTTTTTGACTTGATTGTTCTCACCTCTCTCTTGTTTTAGGATGTTTACTGCATCTTCTATTTGCAGATCTCTTGCCTTTAGGTCCTCAATTATGTCCTCCTTCTTACACGTTGGATGAAGGCCTCTGGCCATAACCTTAATTGCGCGTTCGTTTTTATCTTCGTATGTGAGCCATTCTTTACCTTCCGCATTGAGCTTTGTTGCTAGAGCTCTATATGTGTCGGAATCTGGTGTATTGATTTTCCACACGTTATTGTTTAGTGACACTACTCTATATTCCTTAGCTGTCACTGATTTCATTATAGATTGTATACTTGCAAATTCTGTTATGCCGATTACATTAATTGGCGGAGGAGCCTTTTCTTTCGGTACAACCTTTTGTTTCTGTTGCTGGTGAGTTGGTTTGGTATTAGTATCACCAGTTACTAATACATTAGCTTGCGAATGATCTCCAACTTCAGGCGAGAATTCTGCTTTTCGTTTTTTGGTAGGTCTTTTCTTCCTTTTCAGTACCCAATCTGTTTCTCTCATGAGATCCTCTTCATCAGTATGGAACTCATTGTTATAACTAGTGTGAGTACTTGTTTCATTATAACAAGTTAGCGGGTTTTCAGAAATTTCCATTGGTTTGGACTTCTTCAATTCTTCATTTTCTTTTTTCAGCTTTTCAATTTCGCTTCTTAATTGGGTTAAAAGTATTTCTACTTCACTGAGTTTTCGACAGAGTTCAGCGTTTTCGTCTTTCTGCTGATTTGCAGAGTTAGTATGATTGTTTGGTGATCTTAACAACATTGAACTTCTTTCGAATGGGTTTAGCAATGATTGGCTCACCCCAGAATCCATTGAGCCAGCCTCGTAAGAGGGTGGATTAGCCAACTGGGTAGTTGGTTTACCACCTGGGGTATTGTTTCCTTTTTGCGTTGAACTCATTGCTTTAAAACTGGTTATGTAACAACTACCAACCTAACCAGTACAAGTTGGTAGTGGGTCATTGAAGAAAACCATGAATGAAATATTTCCTACGTTTTCAATTCCTTTATTCATAAATTAAATAGTTCGATGCAGAAAAAATCTATTTGAAAGTATATGGTATATGTGTTTGGAGTTTAAAAAAAATAAAAACTGAATTTTTTGTTTGATTTGTAATTGTTTTTCATCAATTTTTCTTTAACCGAGGGATGTATGGACAATTTTTTGAGACAGTGTAAAAGATTAAAAACTATCGGTCTCTTGTTAAGATGTTTACGGTTAAAAATGTGTATGTTTGATCAGAACCATCTTGATATGAATAGAGCCGGCATGTAAAAAATAAACTTAAAATAAAGGACATAGAAACAGTAAAAAATAATTTATTTTCATAGAGTTTGTATGAAAAAACGCGATTTCGATTGACGAAAAAATATGAATTAAAAATTAAACCTAGATAAATAATTTTTTCTGAAATCACTAATAAATAACTCAATGACTAACTCATTTAAAGCACAGTTTCTCAAGCTTCCCCATTTTCCAGATATAATCAAAAGAAAATAAGGGAATTAAATTAAAAAACGTTCTACAACAACAACAATATGTATTAAAAAGAGAATATTCTATTTAATGACGTCATCACTTATTCACAAGTTCACAACTAAAATCAATGGTAAAAAAAAGACAATACGTTGAACAGCCAAAATTAAAATAAATCAAAGAGAGTCAAAGAGAAAAAATTATCATAATATGCATTGAGCGAGAAGAAATCAAAAAAATAAAATCAACCCAGATTGTTATGCATCACAAATAAACGACATAACTAATAAACATTAACTGTAATATAAATGCCTTATTTATTTCTCAAGTAATAGTCATATTATTTAAATTAAGTCACAGCTGAAAATAAATACAACATGTTTAATATTTGGCATCGATTTTTATTCCCAAAAATTAATGACCCATTCAAAATAAGTTTTTGTTTAGAATATTTGAATGGGGCATGCATATAGTAAAAATACTTGCCGCTATTTTTGTGGCAGCACGTTCGTTTCCAGGATAGAATCAAAATGTCATTTGTGTTTTCCATCAAAATCTATAGTAAAAATAAATAACATGAAACAATTTTTATATTTTAAAATATTTCTAAGTAGTGTCAATAAAAAGAATAGTTTTAAATAAGTGAAATGTTATATGGTTAACTGTTTTAAACAAAAAAACCATTCGGGTTTTTAATTAATTTCTATTTAATATAGTGAAATACCTTTAACCTCAAAAAGTTGTGTTTCCTCCGTTTCTATCGCACTACTTATAAATATTTAAAAATTGTTTCATGTTGGGTTTTTGGTTGCATATTAATTGCTTGCTTAGTATTAAGTTTTATACGTGTAGTTTAGTGTTGTTCACCATTTAAAATAGTTTCAGAATATTTGAGTACATATAGCAGTGAAAATGGCAAATGTTGTTGAACTAAAAAAAAAATTAAATCTCTTAGGAGCGAAAACCACAGGAAATAAAAAAGATTTATTAAACAGGTGATTTTTATTCTGTTATTACCTAATCATAAATCAAATTATAAACAAATACTTTCTAGATTAAACTTATGGCAAGGTCTTGACCTAAGTAGGAGCCGATGTCCAATAAAAGTTGTCCCTGCAGCCTGTCAGCAGCCATTCCCAGTTGATAAGAAGCTGTATCAAGACTCTCATCATCATCAAAATGAGCAATCAAGCATTTTCATCAAAATGAGCACTACAAACTAGGAACCATTTTGAGGGATATTTTCCTAGCCGTAATTTTATAATCCACTTTTGTTTTAAAATATGTTGGTACGGAAACCGATGAAATTTTATGCCACAATTTTTTGAAAATTTGTTGTTGCATTTCGGCACACAACAGGTTGTAACCATTTTTGTAGTCTTCTTTTCAAATAAAATTAAACGAAAGAACAACAATAAACAGGAAAGTAACAAATATTTTGTATATTTTTCTCCTGTGCTGTTGTTAATTTAACGTTTAAAATAATAAAAATGAATAAATTTATTAGGTCCACCTAAATTTAACCATATATTTCAGTGTAAAATCGAAACGTAAAATTTAAAGCTATCCTTTAAAATGACATGCTGCCACCTGGTGTCTGGTAAAAGTAATAATGTCGTTTTGCATGCCCCATTGTCATAACATTTGAGAGCGGTGTATAAAATAAAATAGCTCTTACTTATTATTCCCATTCCTAGATGTCACTTAACACACAAATAAAAACAACAGGGATTCGGCCTGAGTAAACGATTTGAAAGAAAACTTTTCACGTAAAATTAACATAATTTCTTTCATAGCAATGGTTTAATTTTAGTAAATTTATAAAAAAAATTATATTAAATTAATTATTATTACAATTTAGTTATTACTATAGAGGGAAGCCACCAAAAATATGTTTAACCGAATCAAAAATCAGACCGATTTTAGGATCCGACCGGTTCGATCACATATTTGAATTTTTTATATGTTTTTAATTGTATGCGACATCTATGGTTTAAACAAAAGTCGTTAATAAAGCATTGCCACATGATATAAGTCTGTATTCGGGCAGATTTTTGTCATGTGGCAGTGCTTTTAGAAGGAGGCTAAAAAGAGATGGTTATAATTGTTTATAAATTTTATGTTATGACGTATTTTACAACAACAACATTCCATAAAAGTTTAGCAATAGTTTATATTCCAAGAGGATTTTCACTAAGAAATAAACACTTTCATGATTCGATTTTTCAATCAAATAAAATTACATGTTTTATGAACATTTTCGTATAAAAATAATATAAAAGCTCATAGTTCTTGTAGACTAAAAATGTAAATGAAAACAATCGTTTTCCCATATAGTTTCATAGTAAAGAAAAAATTTTATGTACTTTATTTTAAGCTTAGTAAAAAATACAGTCAATGTGGAGGCTCTTATTTATAGAGTAGGCTCTGGTTTGATATATTTTGCTGAAAATAATTTTTGTTCAATAACCTTATAATATTGTGTTGGTGGTCGAATTTGAATTTGTATATTTAAAATGAGTCAGCCGCTTCATATGAATAGACTAAACGTAAAACGGAAAGAAATATGGTTGGTAAAAACACAAAAAATTGTAAATATGTGAAAAAATGAGGCAAGCCAAAAAAAATGTTCAGACAATCTTACGGTTGGTTCCGGATTTACGGTTTCCTCCAAAGCGCTTTGTCAGTTCCCCTTCCCGATCCCTGAATGGAGCTAAAGCTCTTATTAAATATCCCACCTGGGAGGTGTTGGGTTTAAAATTACAATGATTACTGAGAATGAAAGAATTTACATTGGCAAGGGATTGACAATAATCCATTATAAAGCGGCCATCACCATACGCTCCTCCTCCGGACGGTAGGGGGGTTGACCTCGTACGGCGTGCTTCGTCAGGCCTCCAGCAGACGAACCAAGGAAGTACCCCTCCCTCGTTATAGATATTTTTTTTTCTTGGTTACCTGCAATTTGGTTTGGAACTTTTCCTTTTAATATCGTTGGTTTATTTTACATATATAGGTTTGTATATACATATGTATATATATATATAAGTATATGGGGTTTAATAGCATCAAATTTGTTGATACCAAACTTTTAGTTAGTATCGCACCCTTTTGGTTATTACGTATGTATGTTTTACTAGCGCCACCTTTTTGTTAAATATGTTTACTACCACCACTTTTTAGTTGATACCTCACTTTTAGTTAGTGTCGCACCACCTTTTTTGTGTATCTGTTTTACTAGCACCACTTATTTTTGTGTAGCAGTTTTACTAGCACTACTTACTTTTGTATATCGGTTTTACTAGCACCACTTATTTTTGTATATCTTTTATTTTCATCACTTCTTTCTTTTTTCATCACTTCAAAATCTTTTTTCTTTTCCAAATTCAAACTTGCTTGTTTTCCCACCTGCAACCTGCCAAACTAAGAGACATATTTTAAAAGCAGATTTTCTGAAAGATGATACTATTTTGGATCTAACTATAACTTGGAAATATCTAATATAAGTTTTAAATTTCAGATTTTATTATAGCTGAATTATTCAAACAGCTTAACGGGGTGCTCGTATCCTAATCTCAGAAAAAAAGCATCAAATGCAATAAAATTTGGAAACCTTCAATCATTGAATCTTTCGACTCGTTTATTAATGATATTGAAGATACAGGAGATATACACAATATCCTGAATGATAAAAAGATGAAGTACGTCGAGTTTGGTCTCACACTTCAACCAATGTTGTTTGCCTTGCATAATGTAATCAAAAATCTTATAACAAAATGGTTTTTGTATTACGTGACATATTTCATGTTTTTGACGACATCAGGCATACAATTAATATAAATTTTAATTTTGTTTTTTGTGTTACGAACTTAAAATACCTTTTTGAGTGTTTTAAAATTGATAAATTTTTGGAATATTTACATAATATAGGAGTTGTCGACTAATAATGATAATATCCCTCTAGAAATAAAAAATTTGAACGAATTATTAGAATTAAATGTTTGAGATTAATAATTATACCAAGAGTAATAGTAGTTTATAAATATATTTGTATAAACATACATATGTATAATAAAAATTTTTGTTGCGTTGAGCATTGAATGTCTAAACCTTTCTTTTTCTCTTCTTCAAGCATTATGGTTTGATATTCAATTGTGCTTTACTTCAGTCACAAACCATAGAAATTTCCATTCTAACAACACAAGTTTGATTGGAACCCTAAACGTTAACGGGTGCCTTAGCTCAAAACAACCATTATTTGAATCAAATTTTTTTTCCCCCAGTTTTAATATAAACCTAAAGAGTGTTTCATATGAGTTATGCAATGTTTGTCTTTTAAAATCAAAACAATAATTATAGTTTTACATTAAGACTAAATAATTTTAAAACCATACAAACTAAGTTTCTGAGCATTATCGAAATCGCGTTTGATTTCGTTAAAATTATTTTTGTTTGATAATAATCATTTTTTTGCGATCAGTCAGTTTATGTTTGCAGAATTCCGTTGCTTAGATTGTGGGTGGGGGGGGGAGGGGGGGGGAGGGCGCGGGGAGGAATTTTGCACAATAAAATTTAATTACAATTTAAATAGTGCGCTAAAATTTTTATTTGTATGTTGTTGTATTAAACCAAAACAGAAATTATTTCGATTGTAAAATAATAAGTTGATATAAATCAGCCGATGACAAGATAATTGAAAAATAATTATCTGTATTAAATTAAAATAAAAACGTTTTTTTTTTCGTTTAATATATAAACGATTTGTTATGATTTTGTGTTTATTTGTAAATTTGTGAACATGCGACAAATTGATTAATGAATTTATCTTTATTCATCCACAAATATCTAAATTTGGAGAACGCTAAATAATGTATTGTTTTTTGTCCTGTTTTCCCTCGTTTTTCGTCTTATAGTGACTATGAGGGGAAATAAGTGTTTTTTATGGCAGAAATTGAATAGTACAAAGCAACAGTTTATTTAAACAAGTTCTTTGTGTTATACAGTTTAATATTATAGCACATAAGTGTATATTCAAAAGGGACGCGCGCGAGCATAACACTACATAATCACAAATGAAAATTTATCATCAATCAAAATGAAGAAAAATTACGTTAATTTTAAAAAATCGAAATGGAAAACCTTTTATACACGTATTATATATACAAGTTAAAATAAATCCCTTTTTATAAACGTACACATTGTTGCAAGTTTCTAAGAATTCATAATGTTCGAAACGAACAAAACAAAAACCTACTACAATATATTCAAACGGGATAAAGACGCAAGCGCTGGAAAACTGGTAATTCAAGAACAAAACATAACCGAAAATAGATAATAAATCCTGAAATTTTGTTTTTATTTCACCTATATGTAAAATATTACAACCTGAAGGATATGCTTACAAAATACGTATGTATGTAAACCATTTTTTGACGTCACGCGGTAATATAATTGTATTAATTATATAAAGTAGGTCAATTTTCTACATTTTTATAATATTATGAAAATGGCAACAAGTTGGGATATTAATGAAATGTTTTAAAAAAACAAAATAAAATTTCCGCAGCTAATTTTCCATTTGTTTATGTATAGTGGTATTATAGATCAAAAATCAATGAAATCAACAATTCGACGAAGTACAAAAAAAAACCCTGTAGCAGGAAAAATAAAAAGAGAAAACATTATTGTATGGGTGTGTGTTTGCAGGAAAAATAGTATCCATTTTACCATGTTATCTCTCTCTGTGGCTCGAGCAACAATCTCAACGCACAAAATAACTTTTTTGTGTCATAAATTTTCAGTTGTAGTAGAACGACGGTCGTAAGTGGTATTTACCATATTGATAACGGGTTGTAGCATTGTTAGAAGACTTTGTTTTTGTAAATTACAATTTTTTTTTTTCTGGGTTTTAGAAGTATTGTGAAAATATATATGTTTATGTTGTGACGAAAAAGTGCAAATAAAATACTTAGTTGTTGTGTCCGGGAAAATCGCTACAATATATACAATTTAAGATGATTTTCTATAGTTTTGTCAGTTTTCTATTGTTTACAATCTGTTGCATGTGAAATGATCTGCTTATTTAATACTCAGAGTATTATGCAATTTAATTTTAAGCATACATAGTGTTAGTTTACTTTTTTTACCTTTACATTTTGAAAATATATTTGTAGATAAATACAAAATTTTAAAAGTGGGTAATTCGTGAAAATTGTTTGATAAAATAAATTTATTTTGTGTTGTTGTTGTTTTTGATTTTTATAACGCTCCAATATTTACATGTATTTATAAAGAAAGTGAAAAGTGTAAAGGATACTTTTCGTATCGGGAAAATAAAATAGAAAAATACTGTGAGGGCTGGAATTTTGGTTATTTGTGCTTGATAATATTCCGAGGTAATATGTTATTTTATATTTATTATTTCTGAAAATACCTTTATAACTTGGCGCTCCCATAATATTTTAGTTGCTGGAGCAGTTAGTAAACAAGTATTTAAATAATTTTATTATTTTACATGAATCTCTATGCTTCGGTTAAAAAGTACTGCTTTAAGGGATACAAATTATGGTCAAGTTTAGAGTTTTGTTTTTTTAAACGTAATAATTTAAACATGTGTTTTTGTTGTTTCCTTGTGAAAACTCATCAAATTGAATGTCACAAAGATAATGGAAAATGGTATATTTTAGTGATGGTCTCAGTGAACAGAGTATAAAAATAAAATAAAACTTTTTATCCAACTTGTACTGCTTCGTATATATTGAAAAGTTATGACAAGTTTAATCTAAAGTCGCTCATAAATTAAAACAATTTTTTGATATAATTTTGGGTGATCTAAGTTTGGAATCTTCACACAAAAAATTATGATATATAAATGGCCATTCACAATAACAAAAACAATAAAAATACAGTAATAACAATAATAATAGTAATTTACGTCCACTACTGTCTGAAAGTTTGTGTATAACAAAATCAATAAAATATCAGGATCATAAAAATTTTTCCACTTTAAAGAGTCGTTAAAATGGAAAATTCATTACTGTGTTTTCTTTTCAACTTAGTAAAAAAACTTTTATAACTTTTCCACAAATAAACGGTAAAATTAATTTTCATTTAGGCATATCCATGGTTAAATTTTTTGTTTTTTTGTATTTTTCGTTGGATTAATTTTTTTTAGATTAGTTATTTCTATGAGGCTATTTATATCTAAAGGTGACGCAAAATGAATATTATATTCGTTATTTATTAACTCGCAATTATGTGAAACATATAATGCTATGGCGGTGGTCGGTATTACTAGTTATGTAGATGTAGTTTTACTGTGTTGTTATATTACTTTTGAAATAATTTTTTATTAGATTTTTGTCTTGGTACAAAAAGGATTTTTAGTAGACAATTGGGGGTGGGCAATTTCGCTCGATTACAGAAGCACAAACACCTTTGTCACATGCAACATTACCCCAAAAACCATAAATGAGGAATAACCCAAAAATTTAACATTTTGTTTACATTTTCACATGTAATGTTTTGTAACATTTTAACATGTAGAAGAGCGTTTGGGTCCATTTAAATTGAAGCGATTTACATGCGCAAAGCGCAAAGAGACGTAATCCCAAGTGGCTTTTGATATGCGAATTTTAGAAAAATTACATATTCAAAAGGTTAGATAATCCTAAAAAAACATTGATTTTTATAGGTATAAATCGTGGAATTTTTTAAAATCCTGAAAAATCGCGGTACCAATCGAATTAAAATTTGTTATTATTTAATGAACTGTGTCGGACAAAACTAGACACGAAATAGATTTTGTTCATACTTCGTATGAACGTAATATAAAACGAAAATGAATTCCCATTTTGTATAAAATTGTTTTAATATTTTAATAATTTTAAACATTTGCTTTAATATAAAAGAAAAGAGTCAACTCTCGTTCAATTAACAAAAAATATACAATCAAACTAGGTTCAATGTGTCGAATTTTCAAGCGACAAAACTAAAGGATAATATTTTATATTTTGTAGAAAATCCATAATTTTTTAAAACTGTTGCACTCCTTCGAGGGTTTTACTCAATTAGAATATCAATTGGTCTGAAGATACCACTTTAAGCCACCTAAAATTAGTTAAAACTTTCTTCGACCCTTTTACTCAATTAGAATACCAATTGGTCTGAGGATCACTTTAAGCCATCTGAAATTGATTAATTTCTTCCACAATTCCAGGAGATACAGAGTGACAAAAAAGTATTTATACAGTCACATAATTTTTACTTAATTTTATTTTATTATTGTAATATTCTAATTTCATTACAAACATAATTTTCATTTTTTAGGTAAATTTATTATTCTGTAACTAAAAAACACCGCACTTCAACATTAAAAAAATTGTTAATTTAGGCAATAAGACTTTGTTTAATCTGAAACGCTGAAAATTCACGACAAACGTGTATTTATACTACAAAATATTTTGTTGGTGCACTGCGTAAACTTCTTACTTAGTATTTGGTAAGGCCTTTCTTAGGTTTAATAACTTTCTGGCAAGGGAGAGGCATTGATTCCACTAAGCTTTTATTCCTTCTTTTGAAGACGCAATTCTTGTAGCAATTGTTCGTCCTCATTCAAGCACTTTAATTCGATTATCTGTAAATCATTTAGTCACAAGTTTGGCAGTATGCTTCGGCACGCGGTCTTTCTGAAATATGAAGTCACCTTGAATAACAAATTTTTGAGCCGATCTAACCAAATTGTTTTCCAAAATATTAGCATAATCTTCTCTGGATAAAATTTGGTCTATTATTCTGATATTCGCAAACGCGATTCTTCTTGCGAAAATTAACTAACTTTTAGTAAATTTGTAATGCGATATAGCGACCTTAGATCATGGTTGAATATTTATCGTAATAACGATTACGGTTTATTATTCTAAACACAAAGAAATGATTGATTTCCCATTTATTAGGAATCAAAGTAACTGTTTCACCGTTGTGAAAATCACAAACTAATTTATGCTTATAGTGGGTGGATTTTTATTATATGTAACATTCTCTTCTCGTAACAAGCTCTTAGTTACAAAAATATAGAAGGAATGTGCTTTTTAATTTTTAAAACACAAATTATGCAAATAGATTTGAGAATGACTTGAATGAGATTGACCGATCTTTCGATTTTAGTTCAATAGCTCCATCATTAGGTCCGTCCTGCTAATCATGAGTCTAGATAATTCTGAAAGAGTTGGGAAGTCCTTGTCGATAATTTCCCTTGACCACAACTGTTCAGTTTCAACGTCCAATTGATCTAACAGAATTTGTAGCAACCATCCGTCCCGATATTCAGCTTGAATCCCCACGGTCCGAATTCCGATTACGATTTCATCAGCCTTGTCATGAAGACAGCGAATCTATGGATGAAAGCTGGTGGTTGATCAAGAAATGTAGTAATGTACGACGGCAACATTTTTCCTTTTACTTTGTGATACTTCGTGATTTTACTTTATTCCAGGCCTCCGTGTAATTTCCCATCAAATTTTTCAAACTTGATCTTTGGTAATTGAACGTGCTAGCAGCTAACTGGTGTGTTGTTGCGTTCAATTATTCAAAAAATATGTTTTCTTGACCAAATAACTTGGCCCAAGTCGCTTGAAGGGAAGGAGGATCTTCATTAAGATGATACCATTCTTCCTCGTTTGGTTTTCATTCAATTCTCCGTTAATAAAATGAATGCGATTTAATAAAATTAATTCAGGGAATTTTCGAGTTCGGTCCTAGTATGCCACCCCGATTTTAGTTTTTTTGTGCTTTTTTTGCATAGAGTACTTGATCGAGTTTAGGTAAATTGGATTTATTAAACCACAGTCTTTCTAGGGTTGGAATATTTTCTTTTATTTTGTCTAATTTGGACTCCTGATTGGGAAAGGCGAGCACGCTTGTTGAGCCCAGTTCTGCAGCCGAGAAACCGATTCGATAACACCACATCCCGCTTGAACAATTTGATGTTGATCATTCATACCCACTTAAAAGTGACTGTCAGACACAAATTTAATTAAGCACAACTCTATGTGTGATAACGGTGATAATTTTAACACAATCAATCAACGATATTATCGTATCGCGTACAAAACTAGTTTAAACCCGGCTCGAGCGACTATATGAAAAAGCTGGAATTTTCTTAACAAAAATGAATAATATCGTGTTACGTATCATTATGCCTTCTTTTTACACAACGTAAATTGGAATCAATTAAACCAGTGGATGAAAGATTCTTAATTATTTATTTATAAAAATTATTATGATTGAATATGTAATCCTCATGAATTTAAAATAAGTTGTAAACTACTCTATAAAAACTGAGTACATTCAATACAAATCCATTCAAAGATTTGCAAAACAAAATATCGTGCGACAACAGAACCCAAGTATTTTTAAATCCGAAAATGTTTATATTTTTCTGACATTTAGCTAATTTCAACACCGACTTTTCCAGCAATAATGTCCGACTTATAAAATTTATTATGATCGTGTTGACAAAAAATCAGAAATCAGAAATTTCATCATTTTCCAATTTTTTGTACCAATATTCGGAAAGCAAATTCAAGTTTTTTTCAGCTCTGTTATACTTGGGAAATAATGCGGTATAAACGGTTCTAGTAAACATATGATGATTATTGCTGCTTCGTTGATTATTATTGCGCCGCAATCAGCACCAATTAATAATAATAAAAAAATATTCTTGGTGTGGACGGTCATTAAATATAAAAAAGTTTATATATGTGGTCAGGTGGATGCACCTGATCCTGAAGCAACAAATATGTTATCGCATAGAGAAATCATAATACACAAAAATGATTCAAACGTTGTTGACTGGATGGCACACACCAAAAAATTAGGTCTACCCGATTCTCAAATGACACTTTTGCCACAAATCACCCCGATAAACGTCTCCAAACCAACCAGTTAGATTTTACAAAAACTTTCGGTTATTTTGTTATTTTTTCAGTCCTGAAAGGATGTCACGACGTTTCTTAAAATTGGAGACCTTTCGCCGATGTCACAATTGGTCATCTCATAACAATATAAATCCCTTAGGTCAGCGGTGAATGCTTGAACCAGAATGACGTATTTTGTATTTCCCTGAGTGCATTTTTTAATTTTATTTTAATTTTATTTAATTCTTTTAGTGTATTTCTCGTTTAATTCTGTAAATTTTCTTATCTATTTATTTATTTTATTCTAAGTTTTGTGCAAGTGAAGTGATATAAAAAATATTAAAAATAAAAAAAGAAGTTTTTTTAAGAATGGCGTAATTTTAAGTCGTCAAAAATACAGTCGAGGATAAACATTTTTGTTCAAATTTGTATTATTTTGTGCGCGGACATAGTGACGACTTTGAAAATTTATACACTGTCTCAAAAAATTGTCCGTACACCCCTCGGTTAAAGAAAAATTGATGAAAAAAACAATTACAAATCAAACAAAAAATTCAGTTTTTATTTTTTTAAACTCAAATTACATTTAACAACCTGAAAATAATAATTATCATGAAGCAAATTAATTTACTTTTACGTTTCATATGATTTACTATTTCCGTACACTTGCACTTTTGTGAAAATTAACACTAGCACATTAACAATTTATTATTTGTTGTGCTCCTATTTTCAACTAACGGTAAATTACGAAATTTTTTTTGCGCAAAAGTTAATTAGTCGTACTTTTTTCATGGCGAATGAAATATTGTCAAGTTAATTAAAATTGTGTTATTCTTGTACCAAAGATAGTGTAGAAAATAAAAAATTGATTATTAAATTGGAGAGTGAAGGTAAAAGTTTACAGGAAATTTCCAAAATAACTAATCGTCCACGATCTTCGATTCAATAATTCATCCAGAACTCCCAAAAAACCAAATTACTAGAGATGGTTGTTAGGCGTGGTCGCAACCGAAAGCTGAACATACCTCAAATACATCTAATAGAGAAGCCAATAAAACGGAATCGAAAGCTTAGTACTCCAACGATCGCTGCCAAAGTTTATCAAAGCAAAAAAGGAGCGATAGAACCTCAGACAATACGCAATATTTTGCATAAACAAGAGTATCGTCGATGTAGGACACGCAAGAAATGTATTTGCCGTCAAAAAAAATATTAAAAGCGCTTGGAATATGCATTGAGATATGTGAGTGAGCCCGAAGAGTTCTGGGAAAATCTTATTCCCTCAGACGGAAGAAAATCTAACATTTTTGGTTCAGATGGGCGAGTTATTATGTGGCGAAAACCCAACACTGAACTTGAGTAAAACATGGTGGCGGAAGTATAATGGTTTGAAGAGCTTTTAGCTGAAGGGGTGTAGGACATTTGACCTTCATAATGAACCGGTTTAATTATTTAGATATTTTGAAGGGTCATTTGTTAATAAGTCCTGAGAAAATGGGACATGGGCAAGACTTTCGCTTCGTACATGACAATGACCCGAAGCATTCATCAAAGCTGATAAAGGAATGATTATTGTATAATGTAAAGTCGATACTTCCTCATCCTCCCCAGCCACCAGATCTCAACTCCATTGATAATTTATGCCATTATTTGGAGCGAAAGATCCGTGAACACCAAATTAGTGGCAAGGAACTATAAAAACGGGTCATTGTGGAGGAATGGGCCAACAATTCCCCCCGAAATAACTCGAAAGTTGACTTTCTCAATGAAAAGGTGGTTGCAAAGTGTCATTTCATGAATAGGTTACAACACGAAATATTAGACCTAACTTTTTTACCACATTACCTTAACTTCTTTGTGTGTACGGACAATTATTTGAGATAGTTTTAGGTGGTTTAAATAGTAAATCTTATCAAACGTGAAAGTAACTTAATTTATATCAAGTTTATTATTATTTTCAGGTTCTTAGATGTAATTTGAGTTTTAAAAAAATTAAAACTGAATTTTTTGTTTGATTTGTAATTGTTTTTTTTATCAATGTTTTCTTAACCGAGTGCTGTACGGACAATTTTTTGATACAGTGTATGTTTGATTGATGGATAAGGTGTATCCATCGGGAAATTTTGGTTTTCTAATGAATCGACAAGGATGTCCATTGTTCTTATTTTTTGTCTTTACAACTGTTTTTATTTTTATTTTACCGTCTTGCGCCTTTTTGCCTTCTATATTTACGGGTCTGGCCGTTTTTACTTCTTAAGTGTTGTTTTCACTTTTATATATTTTAAAGACAAGGATAATCTAAATTTTATTTTTTTTAAAATTATGTGCGATGTTTAACTTTCAAGCTTCCTTTGTCTCTTTTGTTTGTTTTATAGCAGACAGACAAGAATGATGCTATTTATGTATATTATTTTTTAATATAAGATATCTTTTCTTCTGCGATTTTCAAACCTCATCGACGAAACATATAAAGCATGAAAATTAACAAAAATTTTATTGAATTTTCATTAATAAAATTGTAAATCGAAACTAAATATTTTATATTGGTTCCTATGGGAAACTGAAATAAGTTTACCTATTATACAAAGCTTATATTTCTAACCTACAGCTATGAATGATATATGTCAGATAGGAACGATGGTATACACGATAAAATATACATACGTATAGTTGTATCAAAATGCAAGGGGATATGATATTTTGCCCATTCGCGCAGCCCTTAAGTAAAGGTACTCAATAAGTTTATAAAAATTGTTAGGGGGTATTGTCCCTAAAACTTAAAAAAAAAACAAATAAAGGTCAAACTCTATTGAGTTACATTTTAAATTTGTGGAATATTAAAAATATTTTGATAATACGTAAATATTCGTAAATATCACGTGAAAATTTGAAATAGTAAAAAAAATCTTGGAGCCGCTGCACTAAATGTGACAATTCATTTTTGGTACGAACTGGGCAATATTAAAACCAAACTGTCATCTGAATTGAAAAAAAAAAACGCACAAATACCGTGATTTTATTTGTCTAATTGTTTGACAAAATTATTGAATTTATAAATTATCGAAGTAGTAATGAATTGCGTATTAGTGAATTATTTAAATTGAAATTATAACGGAATCAATTCGTGTTTCATTAAGTGGGGGTCGAATAAGTCTGATTCAACTTTGGTTTGATTCCAATAGGATTTTAACGTGTCGACGGGCAGGTGATTCACCCGAGGGTCACACGTTACTGATTTTGATTAAAATATTCCAAGCATAATCACTATCTAAAATTGCGTAGTTTAGTATTTGGTTTGAATTCTATTTTTTCATATTTAATAATGTAAGCTATTTTTCATATGGTGAAAATCAACGTGTTAAACTTCGTAGAATCGACTACGTCGAGTGACGTTTGGAAATGGCCCATATACAATTTTCTGTAATAGTTTTTATATTTCTACTATACATAAATTTAGATATAACGTTGAGTGAACCGAAATTGGATTATGATTCATTTATTTAACTTAATCTGAATCAGCATTCCCAGAAATATTAACCATGAACCTGGAACAGCAAGCGGATGCGGACTTGTGGATGCTTAATTCATTTGTTTTACTGAGCTATTATTATTATATTCGGTTTAATAAGTATTACTTAGAAACAACTGGTTAATTTCTAAATAGGGTTCCAGAACATTGTTGCGACTTCTTTGAGTTACTGAGAGATTGTTACTCACAATTTAATCTATGATTGTTGTAGGTTTTGAAATATTTAAAATTTTAAAAATTTCATGGTATGGGGTGGATTATAGCGGTAGAAGTTTTTGAGAGATTGTCTATGGTTGGGGTTTTTAAAAAGTTTAAATTTTAATTCCAAATTAGAATTTAAATAAATTCGATTGTATTTTTTTTTTCATATATAATACTAATAATAAAATTCTATCTATTGACTACTTAGTTGTATGTAACCGCGTCAAGTCTATAATTCTAACCTACCTTTCGTTTCTTTTGCTATGTTATATGTAAAAATTATACACGATGGGTCCGGCGATCCCCAGGAAACTTACTAAAGCCTTGGTCGGTCATTGCAATCAATCTACCCCCAAAACGCCATCCGGGATTTTGGCTCACAATTAATGCTAAATTATTTAGAACATAGACGTGTTGAGCAGCAATCAAAATCGCATTCGCCATTTTCAGCTTCGACATTTAAGAATTAGCTCCTGTTATACATCTCTAGTGAGAACAAGCAACGTGAGAATTGGTTGATATAATTCTTTACAGAGATAAAAAATATACATTCCGTTGCAACTTCGTGAATGTATTTTCGTTTTTTCCTCTTTAAAACTTTGCGTATTGTATTCTACTTTTTATAAAAACATCACAAATACTCAGGAATAATTTTTGAATTTAATTATACCGAATGTTCTTATTTGAGCTTCGTGTTTTTATTTTTTTTAAATACAGTACATATTTCGTTTTCATTTTAGAATCACCACTTCATCTAAAAATAATTAAAGAATCCCACTTTCAACGCACGTGTCAAATTTCATCATAGTCGGTTGAGAAATAGGCATGTTTCATCATACTCGGCCATATTTAAAGTCTTGGCAGTAAAAATAAATTATTATTGTACATTATATGGTTTTGGGAGCGATGATAAATGAACTGAGTCATTTAACTATCACCTTGGGCATTTAACCAACCTTGCCCGAAAAGGTGTACTTACGCACCTAAATATTATAAAAATATAAATAACTAAGATAACGATGGAGTTCGTACTTTTATTTTAGCTTCATTGCATTCTTCATACGTTTATTAAATACTGTATTTACGATTTTGAAATTCATGAATCGAAAAATTCCAAATTCGTCACGTTGCGAATAAGTAAAACCATAATACAAAAATTTTGGAATATATGGGTTGTTAATTCATTCTGTAAAGTATTTAAATGTTGGTCTTTGCTCATAATACATGTATAATGCCAAACGAAACACAAGAATAGAAAAAACGAAATACTGTATTTAAAAAAAAAATAAAAACACGAAGCTCAAATAAGAAAATTCAGTTTTGATTGATTGATTTCAAGCATTAAGCAAGTCTCCCGTATTATAAATGCGAATACCACACCACTATACCCATGTTACAACACGACACCATAACTCTCCCTCACCAAGGAAATATGTACCATCATATTCAGCTTTTCATGAAGCCAAACATAACAATATTCACCCAGTAAAGAAAGGCGCCACATCAATAACCACATAAGTCTAACAGTGTGATATCCGCCCCTGGCCAGGCAGCCATCGTACACCTTTTTTACATATAACAAAACCGAAGGATTGGATAGGATTATTAGTAGGGACAGACTCGACCCGGTTACAGACACCAAAGCGATCGATAGTTAGTAAATTATTAGTATTATATATAATAAATAGGTTAGCACAAGGCAGCACAATCTAACTACATTATTAGATGATCATTTCTCTGGAATCCAGGGCCGGATACTCAGGACTCCCTAAAACTAAATCAGGACTTAAAAAGTTATTATTGTTGTAATGTCCCCCTATCCGCCTTTCATTAATTTACCTAATAAAATATTTAAGAAAATTTAAAATTACTAAGCTAAGATTACAAAAACAGCGCTTATTTTATTTTTCGTGGTCCTTCTATATCTAATTAATTAATTATTACATACTGCAACCAGAATAAAAATAAACGTTAAAAACCATTTTAAACATACATTTTTACCGATAAAGAAAAAGAGAATAAATAATTAAAAATTCAATTATTTTATAAAATTCATAATAAATAATTTAAAAATGATAATGGTACAGCACCACAACAGTCTAAAATCATCAATAATTCTGTTAAGTACTATAAGTATATCAAGAATCAACAAATAAAATCAATATATAATTTCCCAGGCAACTCTGAAAACTAATTTTAATTAATAAATCACCATAATATCAAAGTCAAATCTAATTCTGAAATTCAGGATTAATTTAATCCCCATATTAAAGATTGATTCTGGAACTATGTTATATTCTGAAAATTGAATTATTTATTAGCAAATTAAGGAAGAGAAACCTTTAAATATGTATTTTTAAACTAAATTAATTAATATATATATTAATGAGCAAAACACAATATATTACATACAAGTATTACAAAAATTAACATTTTATGAAATTGCCTATGTAAACTCTCCCACTTCGAAGCAAAAATTCTAAAAGAATATTTAAAAATTTTAAATTGTTAAGTTATAATTTAAATTCACAACACTTGTTCCATTAGTAACCATTCTCCTGTAAATAGTTAATTAATTGTTTACCTACTGCAACTAGATTTAAAAATAAAAAGTTGAAACTATATATTTAACCATACTATTAAATTTAAACTAATCGGCAATTTCCTACAAATCTAGAAAAAAGGAAATTAATAATGTTGAAATTAATTATTTATTTATAAAAGTATATAATATAATTTAAATGCCAGAAATCAGGATTTTATAAATCTAAATGAGGACATCAAAAAATTATTATTATTATTGATATTTTAATTTACTAATCTAGTTGACATAATTAAAATAAAACAAAAAATCAAAAACTACGAAATTTATTATTTATTTAAAAACTTTTACTCCGTTTATGGACATATTACCCTGCAAAATAAAGCCTGCAAAGTAAGTAAAATAATAAATCCATGAAATAAAATTGAAACATTATTCTCCTACAAAACTAATCGGTGTACTATACAAGCAAAATTGACGTTTACGTGTGAAAAACTGCAACCTAAAACTTCAATCATATTCTATTAAGTTAATAATTAAGTTCAATACATTTAGCCTTTCGAAAATGTTTTCACATAATTCCACCTCGTTCACCATCTTTTAATCGAAATTTGGCATGCATAAATGAATACGTCATTATGTGATGCAAACCAAAATCACAACTCAACTCAAATCAACACTTCCAAGTTAGCATTTTATTTATATGGTTTAGTTAATTTATAGCCTTTTCACATTAATTAAATAAATTTAATAATTTAATACATTTTATAATACCCTGTAAAAAATAAAATAACTCATATCTAAAATAAATCCATTCTATATGAATTATATAAGGCCAATTCCAATTCGACTCAAAACTTATTTGGTTATACAAAAATATAAAAAACCTATTTGAGTCGAATACCCTATAATTTCGTTGTGTTTGTACAGTTCATGTTTTATTAAGAACATTATAGTTGTAACATGAATACAAAAACAAAAAGAGGAAAAATAAAATAAAAACAACCGATTCTTATATACTAAACCACCAACACACATTAAAAGCAAATATCTCTACAATCTTCCATGTGCGTAGCAAAAGACTTATCATGTTTCCATTATTTTATATACAGCTAATACCATTACAGCGCACATACAAAACAATCCTGATCTATATACCAAGTTAAAGAAAAATATTGGGAACAACTATACTAACACCAACAAAAAATCTCTCTGTTTTTGTTGTTGTTGCTTAACTAAACATAGCAAAAACCAATAATAAATAGTACATTTCCCTAATAGAATCCGCGTAAAGAGCGAACGAGACGGCCCGTACAAATATTTCGTTGGCTTTGTCATGTATCAATTTTCAAGAAAGTATTTCTGTCTATTATACTTTGTACATAACATAAAAACCAAAAACCGAAACCCACAAAAATGTTTATACGTATGTATGTATAAACACCTTTGTTTGGCTTGCAAGAACGCATTCAATTATGCGTAAAAATAAAATCGAATATGAAATTAACTACGACGTATGTATGTTAATTTACGTTAAAAACTATTTTGATACGATCCAATTATTAGGTTTTAGTAATAAAATCCATGTACAATCTCACCCATGTTAAAAACATGCACCCAATAGAAATCAATAATTTTCATTTCTTTATCTATAAATATAAAACATTGCCTGATAAATGCATCCCGGTGGATTGCATTTTCCAAAATTACACTTTAAATTATTTCACTTCCACTTTAATTATTATTTCACTAAAAGCTGAATTAAATAGAATTAAAATTATAATTAAACTTTATATACTATATGTATATAGAGTATATACATAACACTACATAAACTACATAAATAAAACAAAATAAAAGTAGAATGAAATGAAATTTTTGAAGAGGATAGAAAAACACGTCTATCCCCTTTGACGAACATTCGCTCACCGAAAATACATTGTTTAAAATTATAACACAAAATTGAAAATTAATATTATTCGTTGACTTCATCCAAAATATTCAAATCTGGATCCAAATCATCCTCACTAACAAGGTGAGTTTTAAGATTTTTGTAAAAATCGTGACATTGGATATATATATATATATATATATATATATATATATATATATATATATATATATATATATATATATATATATATATATATATATATATATATATATATATATATATATATATATATATATATATATATATATATATATATATATATATATATATATATATATATATATATATATATATATATATATATATATATATATATATATATATATATATATATATATATATATATATATATATATATATATATATATATATATATATATATATATATATATATATATATATATATATATATATATATATATATATATATATATATATATATATATATATATATATATATATATATATATATATATATATATATATATATATATATATATATATATATATATATATATATATATATATATATATATATATATATATATATATATATATATATATATATATATATATATATATATATATATATATATATATATATATATATATATATATATAATATATATATATATATATATATATATATATATATATATATATATATATATATATATATATATATATATATATATATATATATATATATATATATATATATATATATATATATATATATATATATATATATATATATATATATATATATATATATATATATATATATATATATATATATATATATATATATATATATATATATATATATATATATATATATATATATATATATATATATATATATATATATATATATATATATATATATATATATATATATATATATATATATATATATATATATATATATATATATATATATATATATATATATATATATATATATATATATATATATATATATATATATATATATATATATATATATATATATATATATATATATATATATATATATATATATATATATATATATATATATATATATATATATATATATATATATATATATATATATATATATATATATATATATATATATATATATATATATATATATATATATAT
Source organism: Tipula vernalis (assembly GCA_958295665.1). NCBI lineage: Eukaryota > Metazoa > Arthropoda > Insecta > Diptera > Tipulidae > Tipula > Tipula vernalis. Next base: position 244,972,238 of record OY282560.1, on the reverse strand, counting down.
ATATAAATATATATATATATAAATATATATATATATATATATATATATATATATATATATATACAGTGAGTCACAGTGAAAATAGTCCACTCATTTTGTTGGGGAAATAATTAAAATTCTGTCAAAATTTCAAATTCAACAAAAACGAAAAAATAAGCACTTTATTTCAAATTCAATCGGGAATGATAGAAACATCAGTTATAACAATATAAATATAATATAGTAAAAAAAAATTAAAAAGTCTAAAATAATATTGGAATTCATATCACAGTGAAAATCGTCCAGTGGACCATTACGATTCAAATTTTAATATAAAATTCAATTTCAATTACAATCTTATTATAAAATTAATATTTTGTAGGAAGCCCCTTATTTTTCCTAACAGCTGCCAATCTCCTAGGCATTGATCTTACTAGATTTTCCGTATAATTTACCGAAATTTTCGCCCATTCTTTTTGTAGTGCGATTTTAAGCGACTCCTTGTCTGTAATTGTATATTGTCGTATATTCACTTCCAATATGTGCCATAAATTCTCTATGACATTTAAGTCGGGTGATTGTGCAGGAGTTTTTACAACGTTTGGGCAGTTTCTTTGTAGCCATTCTCGTACTATTATAGCAGTGTGTTTGGATCATTGTCCTGGTAAAAATTATAATTGTTCGATATTCCTAGTTTGACAGCACTTTGTTTCAAATTATTTTTTAAAATATTTAAATACATCATTTTATCCGTATTCCCTTCTATAAAATGCAAATTCCCCACACCAGCAGCTGACATACACCCCCATACGATTACACTGTCACCGCCAAATTTGACTGTCCCGCGCATATTTTTTTCTTTGAGCTCTTGATTAGCTGTTCTCCACACGTTTACACGCCCATCACTTCCATAAATATTATATTTACTATATTTACTTTCATCACTGAAAATCACGGTTTTCCAGAATTCAAAATCCTTATCCTGGTATTCTTTGACAAATTTATTTCGTTTAGCTACATTTTTCTTCGAAACAAATGGCTTATTACGAGCAATTCTACCATGTAAACCGTGATTCCTCAATATTCTACGTATAGTTTCAGTATTTGCTGTTTTTCCTAAATATTTCTCTGCTTCAACTGCAAGTTTTGGAGCACTCATCATAGGATTTATTTTGATTTTTCTTACCAACCAGCGTTCATCGGCATCGTTGAAGATTTTTTTTGATGATTTATTTTTTTTTATTTTCGGTTCTACCATTTTTTTTGTAACGGTTTATAATTCCTTGAATTGTTGTTCGTGGTTTACAAATTATTTTAGCAATTTCGTATTGACTTTTCCCGTTTTTATAATGATTTATAACAATTTTTCGCAAATCTACGCATATTTGCTTTGTGGGAGCCATTTGGTTCAAAAATAAACTATTCACGACTAACTTTTGAAATAGAATGATCGAGAAATTGAAATTTGTCAAATAAAAAATAAATGTCGATTGTAGTCGGATGGTTTCGTTAAGAATATATAACAAAATAAGAAATGGACGATTTTGACTGTGATGTAGTTTAACACACATTTACGCAACGAAGCAAATTTAAGTAAATGTATGTGTTACTTTTCCAGTTTGCGTAAATAAAGTAATAGTATAGATGTATATGAAAGTAAAAATTGACCTAAATATATTATGTAGTATACTGTATTATTTAGATAATGTAACAAAATGAATTTTTTGGAGTGGACTATTTTCACTGTGACTCACTGTATATATATATATTCCGATTATAACAATTCAACTAAGCTGAAATACTATCACAAGAAAAACAAGAAATTTAACAGTTTTGTTGTTGCAATATACATTTTCCCTTCCCATCATAAACATATAAAGACATAAATTATTGTTATGTTTCCACTTTTTGGTGCATTTCCATAACCAATACCTTGTATTATACTTTGGAATGCATAAATAATTTGTTATGTATTGCGTATAGCTGTTTCTGAATTCATTTCAAACGTACTCGATTATACGAAGTATTAGAATCCCATTTGAATCGAATACAAATTCATTTGTACTGCATACAAACAAAACACAATACACTTATGGTAAACGAAAGAATTTCCAGTTTTATATCAAAAAGTCAAACATACACATTAATTAGAGTAGAAAAATTAAACAGAACAATAACCCTAGTACAAGGTAATCGATGAATTCACTGATGAATTCTTGATGAAATTCCTAATGACCCCCCATAAGATGAACTATATTCAGGGCCCGGGACTAAACTCATTTATATAATTTTCATTTATTAATGAATGTTTCTGTGAACAATTAAATGAGGTTCATTATGAATGTTGAAGAGCGATTCATCAATGTACTCATTGCAACTTTACGTAACATAATCATTGAATAATTACTAATACATTTCTTATTGAATTTGGATAGAGTGTTATAAAATAGTAAGTAATTTCGCATGAGTTCCAAAATGAAATGTGTGTCTAAAATCAATATATCTGTAACAAAATGGAAGGGAAAGTACGCAGTAAAATACAAAATGTCATTCATTCAGGTCATTTAAAGACATTGCGATGATTTATTAATTATAATTTACTTAATAAAATTATAATTTACGTAATTTTGAGCTGAACAGGTCACACAGATTTTTTTTGGCATCAAACAAAATTTTTTATCTGTGGGAGAAAGAAATATATAAGTAATATAGAATTTTTTAACGGTTTTTTCTGAGTTATTCCATTAAATTTCTTAAACTGAGTAAGGGCCAGAATGTCATCAGTAACTTCCCTGAATTATTCTTCAAAATTTTTACTCACTCATATTTTTTACATATACTATATGTACTACTAAACTTGAACAGTTAAAAATTATACACTTGAACAAAATTCTATATACATACTTTGTTGAATTGTTTGAGTTGATGCATTTTTGTATTGGTTACTTGGTGAACTTTTTCTACTAGGGATGTTCTATAAATGTCCATGTATATACCAGAAATATTTAACTGTGTATATACCACCTAGCAGAAAAATTTGAACTGAACACTGAGGCGGATACATAGACTTTTGACGTTTATCCATTTTAATAGTAAAGATACATAAAAGTGTCAAAACTATTTCTCAGATTTATTAGTTTATGAATTAAAATAAATATTATTAATAATTTTATTAACACCGATATCATTTTAAAGGTGTGTCGCACCAAAGTACAATTTTTTAGAGTTTTTTTGTCATACAATTTGTTTGTTGACATCGAAATTTTCATTTATTTGTTAATAAATACTTGATTGTTTATATTTCATTAAATCCAACCAGTGAGTACATTCCATATTTATTTATTAAAAAAAAATTGCATCTTGTAGAAAAAAAATTGAACCCTTTGATTACGTTTTAGAATTCGCAATCAATGAAATTAGCAAAAATACCAAAAAAAAAACATCCTGGCTATTGTGGTGTACCCCAGTGTAACACATACAGAACGCCCGACACACCTATGTTTCGGATTCCAAAACGTAAAAGATAATCCTTCGGCGTTAAAAAAATGGTCGACAGCACTAAGAATGGGTAAGAAATTTCCCCTTCGCTTTAAGATATGCAGTAAGCATTTCGATCCTAACGGCATATTAAGGTCAGAGTCTTTATCAATTAAAAATCAACCCAGTGTTATCGAAAGGAGCCTTTCCTTGTCGAAATCTGCCAGTACTACCAGGAACCATAAATTGCAGAAAACAACGGGAATGTGAGAGAACCAAAAGGCTTGAAGATCGAAAAGCTGCCCAAAGCTCAAGGTAATTACATAAAAATGTAAAATTTTTATTTGTTTATCTAATATTGTTTTGTTTGAAAAGGATTCAATTGGAAGAAAATGATAGTGTTGATGAACCAGAGGTCCATCTAGAAGAATATCAGGATAGTGAAGCAGAAGAACCGAGGTTCAACTCACTTGGTACCCAGTTTCATCCCACACCCTCAGATAAAGGAATCCAAATGAATATTAAATCATGACTGGGATACCAACTGTTGAAATTTTGAATAACAGAAAAATGAATTATGCCTCTAAAGGATAGAATTTTGCTTACGTTCCATAAACTAAAATCGAACTGTTCTTTCGCTGAACTTGCAATATTTTATCAAACATTATCCTGGAATAACTCGCAAGCTCTTGTTTTTACCAATTTCTCTGCAAACTGGCCATATACTGTTTTCACTTTATGTTCCCAATTTGGATGTTTATTGAAAGCATAAGTGTAAGAAATGCTCCCAGTAATTCACACTTTCCGCTCTAATAGGCAAGTTGCGCGCTAGTTTGAGAGATGGTAGAGCAAAAAATTTCAACTGACTCATCAACGGTTTTGGAAATTTTTCTAAAATGTACAAGCCTCTCTGGAGTTAAAAATCGTTCCATTCGTGAAACGAATTTTAATAAACCTTTATGTTGGAGCATCAATCTAAAAAACTCACGGCTTTGGTTCTCGACTGGAGCAAAAGTGGATCTATTGCCGAAAATTAACTTAAACAGTTCAGAATCACCAGCGACTAAAAAAAGGGGGGTAATTAAAATACATTAACTGGAAAATGTCGGAAAATAAATTTATAACAGGTACCTATAAGAAGCTTGAATATATATATTCCTTTTGTTTTTTTTTCGAAATTATATCGTTCCTCAAATACACTTTTCTTGGTATATGACACAAGTTATTCGCTTGAACCGCACTATATTTTTTCGACCAAGTTTTTTTCCCCAGTTTTGCCCCATTTTTGCTTTAGTTCGGTACAGCTGACTGCATGAAGGTATGGTTCTCTATAATGCCATAAATTAACCAGTTATTAATTATAAATTTATGTATTTATTTTATTAATTAAAGTATGCTTACCTGTAAATGTGAATAAAGCATGCCGCAATATGTTTGCATTTGCGACCTGCCCTGCTTTGCAAGTACAAACGCATTCCCAGGAGGAGTAAGAATATGCTATATCTGTCAGCTTCACCTCGTGTGGCATCTCTATCATTAACGAAGCACGCACCACAAATCCAATGATACGATAGCTGGTTGGAGGAGGCAGAATGCCAATTACATACACCCAGCCAGCATTGACAATCTCGTCTCCTTCCCGTATCGATCTGTTGCAACCGCCAAAATACGCAAAAATTTCCATAAACGATACACTTATTTGTTGTGGATCTTCTTTTATATTATCCACTATCACACAGCTACTAAAACAGTTGAATAACATTAATTACTGAAAAAGTTAACAATTTTATCATAAATTTTGAAATACAAATTTAAATTTTATGTAAACAAAAACTAAGTTAGGTTATGTATCCATATGAATTTATCATAAATAAATTGACTGTTTTACACGATTTATCACACTAACTATATTTTTTTTAGAAATTATTACATAAGTATATTTGTATTTCTAGGCAACATTTCGGATGTTTCTACTTTAATAAAACCAAAATTTAATTTAAAAAAAATGTATATACCTGATGTTAAATCTCTTGTTTCGTATGGCTATATCACAAAATAAAATGTCATGTATTTGCTTCAATTACTTTTTTTCCGCGAGAGGCGCTTTTTGTACTTTTAAAATCGTATATATCAAAACCAACAAAATGTCTACACGGCATCCAGATCGCTCTTTAAAAAAAATTTACTCTATTCGTGTCTACGTATTATTTTTTCTTAAAATATTTAAACAACAATAAACAACAACAAATTTGCGAATATAATTTTTATACAAATACAACCGTCGGCTCTGACTATACCAAAACCAACAAAAATGTTTATACAAGCCAAACAGTACAAACACTTAAGATATAAAAAAGTACGTTAAGGCGTAGTATTAGTGATGCATATAAATAAATCAGAAAGTATATATACACAAAACAGATAAGTATAGGTGATACATTCATAATAAATATAGTGTACATTTTTTTGATAGGATCTGTGTAAGGAGCGAACGAGACGGCTTGTATAAACATTTTTGTTGGTTTTGACTATACACAATCCTTACCATAGCAAAACATATAATAAAATAGAAAAAAACAACAGAAAAAATTTTACACAAATACATATACATACATACATATGTATAAAAATCAGTATATGTGGTATGAAAATACCTCTAACGATATCTGGATAGTACCGTTATGATTTTTGGACGCACATTTCCTTGTTGAAGTTTTTCTCATCAACTAATTTTTAATTCACTTCCACTACAATATTCACTTCCACTACACTATTCACTAAATTTCAGTAAATTAATTTTATTTTCCACTACACTCCTAACAAACACTCCTAAAATGACGCACATTTACTTAACACAAAAATCACTCAAAAATCATATAAATATATATATGTATATATGTATATATATATATATATATATATATATATATATATATATATATATATATATATATATAAGACAACATAATGACCATCGTCATCAATATTAACATCATTCAACATATATAGTAAAATCGCAACATTGTATATTTTGCATAGAAGTAAAATTCCTAACACTCAAATTTCATTTATTTTCACATAAATATAATTTCTGTAATTTTCCATAAAACTTCTTTAATCAGCATTTTCGCAAGATAGAAGTTTTTGTAATTGAAAAATTGTAAAGATATAATTAGTTTTAAGAATGATTTAGAATAAAACGGACATAGGCCAAATAAAAAACATTTTTTTTAAAGATTAATGTATTATTAATCTTAACTGGCGCCGAAACAGTGAGTTAAGTGAAAGTGAATAGTGTAAAAGTTCAAGTTATTATTACCGTGAGAACATAATAACAGGCAAAATACAACTAATCCCACGAGAACTTAGGAATTTTGTCTACGAACGTAATAAAATACAGCTATACCCACGAGAACATAGCCAATTTTATTACACACTACCGTGAGTGAATATCGTACCGCAGTAGGCCGCCAGCAAGCATAAACGCTAGCAGCTAAAAAGGAAATTACGGATCATCCGGACACAAGTAGCTGACTCAAGTGTACAGCACCCGGAGTGCACTTAAAATACCTCTGAGGAAACACTAATCCTCAGATCAAGAATTACCCAGGAGAAATTCCTCAAAAATAATGAAAATAATAGTTTTGTAAGTACAAGTAATAAAATCGTAATAAAAACGCGTAATAATTAATAAAAATAAAAAAAAAGTGAAAATTTATAAAGAATAATAATATTTAAGTAATAATAATATAATAATAAAACATAATATTCAATTAATAATCAATTAACAAATTAATACAGAAAAAGTGAAAATTTATAAAGAATTATAATATTCAAGTAATAATAATATAATAATAAAACATATAATAATAATAAAATAATAAATATTCATTCGAAATTCAAAACTTATTTAAAAACAAAATTGTAAAAAGTATAAAAATGGAAGAAATTCAGGCAACAATGAGACAGTTGACGGGGGCACTCAACGCCCAAATCGAATTAAATAAAAAATTGGAAAGAAGACTTGGCCAGTTAGAAAATCAAGTGGAAAACAAAACACCAAATAATACAACACTCGTGGCATCCAGAACAGAACAGGAGCTTAAAGATATCGGCAAACTACCAGACTGCGTCAAAGAACTACAAGTTTTTGACGGAAATCCATCACATTATGTGTCATGGATATACAGTGTAGAAAGTATCCTAAAAGACTACGAGATAGTAAAGGATAAACCTGTATATAGAGCCATATTACAAAGTATAAGACAGAAAATACGAGGAACGGCGGACGCAGCTCTATTATCATATAACATTTTCGACGAAAATTGGAGTGCGATAAAAGGATGTTTATCGCTACATTATGCCGACAAAAGAGATGTGAGGACCCTCGAATATCAATTGGGCAGCCTAACTCAGGGAAAGAAAAGTATCGACGAATTTTACGCAACGGTAAACCATCAACTATCCCTCATCATCAACAAAGTTAAAACTGAAAACTACAATGCAGACACCATGACAGTGCTGATAGACACATACAGGAATCGAGCATTGGATGTCTTCGTTAGAGGTTTAACTGGGGATATATCAAGAATGCTAACAATTCAGAGACCGACAAATCTCCCAGAGGCGTATTCATCATGTCTGGAGATACAAAATCTCAATTTTCGGAGTATGCCAATACACAATAGGAATTTTGACAATTCAATCACGATTCCCGTAAACCAAATCAATGCGAATAGAGTTCAACAATACACGAACCCGATACCGCTACCAAGAATATCGCTGCAACAGAGGAATATGGGGTACAGTATGCAGTATCAACAACCATACCAGCAACAACCATATCAGCAACAACCATACCAACAACAGCAGTATCAACAACCATACCAGCAACAACCATATCAGCAACAACCATACCAACAACAGCAATATCAACAGCCATACCATCAACAACAAAATTACCTTGTACCACCACCAGCAAGGCCGCAATATCCAAAACCACCAACACCGATGGAGGTGGACGAATCTATAAAAACCAGGAAGGTCGATTACATGAACCGACCAAATAATTATCCGAACCCAACCTTCAAGAGAGAACAAAAATCGGATATCAATGAAAAAGCTCAGAAACAACAAAGAGTATTTCACCTGGAACAGGAAAACGACGAAAACCCGTATGAAGAATATATTAGTAATTACGACGACAACGAGGAAGAAGTCTCAGATGTAAACGATGAAATAAATTTTATAGAGGAGGCCTCTCTAGCCTACCCTACATAGAATACCAGTGCCGCAATAATAAAATATTAAAGTTCCTCATAGACACGGGCGCAAATAAAAACTTTATAAAAAAGGAACTCGCTAAGGGTGCTCAGCCCGTAAATAAACCATTCACCGTTAAATCAGCTGGAGGTGATATACAAATAAAACAGAAAATAACCGCACCTATATTTAAAAAATTTGGAAATAATATGCAAATAGACTTCTTTATATTACCGAACCTAACTTCATTCGACGGTATAATTGGGGATGATACCTTAAAAAAAGAAGAGGCGATGATAGACAGGAGACAAAATATCTTAACCATCTCTCCAGGCATCGACATCCCATTGAAAGAGAAAATTTCAACCCAAGTCAACAACATTGAAATGAGAGACAACCATTTGGACGAAGAAACAAAGCTAAAATTAAAAACCATGATCAATAAATATCTACCACTCTTTGGAGCCATTGGAGACTAACCGACCATAGAAACGAACGTGAGAGCGGAGATCAAAACTACTACGAATGACCCGATCTACACATAATCGTATCCATACCCGATCAACATGAGGGCCGAAGTGGACCAACAAATAAAACAACTACTCAATGACGGCATTATAAGACCATCGAAAAGTCCGTATAATTCACCCATTTGGATTATAGAGAAGAAAATGGATGCATCGGGATTACAAATAAAGGAGTGGAAACCCGGAATTACAAATAAAGTAGCGGACGCACTATCAAGACTGAAGTTGGAGGTCAACACACTTTCGTCATCAAGCGATGAGACCGTACATAGTGCAGAAGAAAATGGCACACAACTGATTCCGCATTGCAAAGCCCCAATAAACGTCTTTAAAAATAAACAAATTCAGAAAAAAACTAAACCTAAATTTCGAAAAGAAATCGTGGCAAAGGATAATAGAGTCACCGTGACCACACTTTCGGGAAAAAGAATTCATAAAACTCATATCAAAAACTCACCAACTTAAATCACTTTACATATATCTTTCCAGCTCATGTCTATGGACAATAACGACATCTTTGAGCATACACAAGTATGACACTCCAATAGTGTCTGTAAAACAAGGAAATGGAAATATAATAAGCGGGAACTTCAAGATCATACATCAGATTGACCTGCAGAATTATGTGGAAATATTAGCAAACATCAAATCGGAATTAAAGGGAATCGATTCAACAAACATCATGAAATCTCAACTAACATACCAAATCAATGAAACAGAAAAACTACTGGAAGAACTTCAAGGTCAACCTTCGAGGGCGAAACGAGCAATCAACTGGATTGGCTCTGCTTGGAAGTGGATCGCCGGCTCTCCAGATGCAACTGATTGGGACGAGATCCTTAAAAGCCAGGACCGGATCATTGAGAACAACAACGAGCAGTATAGAATAAACACTGCCATAACGAACAAGATTCAAAAGCTTCTCGGTCAACATAACGAAATATTGCTACATCTGGATGACCATACAAACGAGGTGTTTTAACAAATGATGTTCAATCGACTACAAATAGTTAAAGAAGAAGTAAAAGAAATTGTAAGAGCTACGCAACTTGCTAAAGGTGGGATAATCAATTCCAACTTATTAGACAAGGACGAAATTGGACGTCTAGTGACAGAAATCGAAACCTTACCCTACGCTAATGAAATCGAAGCCATCGATTATGCCGAACCTGCAATGATCATCAAAAACTCAACGATTTTATACGTCATATCAATCCCTAAAACGAGCAAAGAAGAATTCCATCACATCAAAATAAAATCTACAATAAAAAATAACAAACAAATTTATTTGGAATACAACGAAATCCTTATAAACCAACAAAACATATATGGGATTATTGACAAATGCCAAACCAGGAGAGAAACCATTAATTGTGACCTCGGCCAACTACAAGAATTGAAAGGAAACCATTGTATTACCCAATTACTGAAGGGATTGGAAGCCGGGTGTGAATTTACATTTAATGAAAAGGAATTAATAGAACCCATAACTGAAAACACTATCTTCCTAAACAACTTCCATGGCGCAATAACATATAATAATTCTGTCAAACATCTAGAAGGCAATTATTTAGTTCAATACCAAAACGAATCAGTAGAAATAAAAGGATGGATCTTCACCAACAAAGAAATGAGAACATCTCAAATACTACCACCAGTATTGCAAGCAAATATTACAGAACAAGGGATGAAACTTAATCTGGAATACCTACATGACCTGCATGTAAACAACATAGGGAAACTCCAGAAGTTATCAACATACCATCAGATAAATAATGTTACGGACACTATCATCATAATTACCATAGTTATAGTAATTATAGGATTTGTAATAAGATCAAGGAGCCGCAAAGGAATAGCCCTGTTCAAGAACAACGAAGTGACCAATCAACATCCTGTACCGCTTGGGATACAACCAGTCCAGCTGAATTTTTAAATCCACGGGACGAAGATTTTTAGAGGGGGAAGAGTTAAGACAACATAAAGACCATCGTCATCAATATTAACATCATTCAACATATATAGTAAAATCGCAACATTGTATATTTTGCATAGAAGTAAAATTCCTAACACTCAAATTTCATTTATTTTCACATAAATATAATTTCTGTAATTTTCCATAAAACTTCTTTAATCAGCATTTTCGCAAGATAGAAGTTTTTGTAATTGAAAAATTGTAAAGATATAATTAGTTTTAAGAATGATTTAGAATATACCGGACATAGTCCAAATAAAAAACATTTTTTTTTAAAGATTAATGTATTATTAATCTTAACTTATATATATATATATATATATATATATATATATATATATATATATATATATATATATATATATATATATATATATATATATATGTATATACGAAATATTTTCGGGACGGTGACTTCAAGGTGGTTGCCTGTGCGGATGATGTTGCTATTGGTGTCCGAGGCAAATATCCCAGCACCCTTAGTAATGTTGTGCAAAATGCCCCGGCCATTCTTTCATTACGGTCCTATGGCTGTTGGTTGAATGTGAACCCACACAAAACCTCCTCATATAGATCCTCCCACTTTAAATAAGTTCAGCTTGACCTTTACAGTTGAAGCGAAGTTTCTGGGTCTCGTTTTGGAAAGCAAATTAAATTGGAAACCTAATATTCTGGAAAGAGTAAAGAAAGCTACGGTAGTGCTATATTCTTGCAAAAATGCCATTTGGAAAGGATGGGGGCTGAAACCCCGCATCGCACATTGGCTTTATACCACAGTAGTCAGACCCATACTATTGAAAAAAGCTATTGACAAAAGTTCAGAAAACAATCTCTCTGTGGATCAGCGGTGCACTGAGGAGCACATCCACTCAGGCATTGGAGACTCTACTATTTTTGACTCCTCTAGATATCTTGAGAAAACAGTTGGCAGATTGTACTGTCATACGACTGAAATCCACCTCAATGTGAACCTGCAACAATAAAGGGCACTCATCTATTTTGTGCAACAAACAAATTCCCAATACCACAGACTATACTGTTTCGTCACTACCTTTTGAAACAAAGTTCCGGACTAGGATCCCATCCAGGGAGGACTGGATGATGGGTGCAGTTTTGGAACCAGGAGCTATAAACTTTTTCACTGATGATTCAAAACGGGTCGGGATAGTCTCTCCGACTACTGTAGCATTTTTCAAGCTGAAGTAACTGCCATAAAGGAAATCGTAGACTAGTTGAGGTATAATGTATTATTGGTTTGTGATATTCGCATATATACGGACAGTCAGGCAGCCAATTATTCCTCACGTCGAAAGTAGTCCAGAACTGCCTCTCATCTCTTAACGAGATGGCAGATCAGTTCAACATCCACATTTGATAGGTGCCAGGACATTTCTTAAGTACAGGGAATATAAACGTAGATGAACTGGCTCGACGTGGTACAACGGACTACTTTTCAGAAACTCGGCAGGTCTGGTCAAAGTTGGACTTGGCGAGATCCAAACAGCTGATCTCACTTCAGCGAAGACAAATCAGTGTATTTATTGGAGTGATTATGGGGCACTGTCCCATAGGGGGTCACGCGAGTAGACTTGGTTTCTTCTCACATGACTACTGTCGTAGTTGCGAAGACGAAGAGGAGGAAGAGACAGTACTTCATATTCTTTGGTGGTCTGGCACGAAACAGACTAAAGTTTCTAGGGGTACCCCTCTTCGAGGATCTGACGGACCTCGTAGGATGGACGTCAGAAGTATCCAGCGCTTTGTTAACAGCTGAAAATAGTTCCAATGAGTTGGAGAAAACAATTATTCGTGGCTTGGCTACAGACCATTTTTGTGTCTATGCCTGGTCCTAGTGGACCGCCACCTAAACCTAATCTAACCTAATTCAATTTTTCGATCCTCATCAAAGTTATCATTCCTTACGTACCATGGTACGTTGATTACCTACGCAAGACTTTCGTCTTTTATTAACTGAATTCCAGTTTTCGCCAAGTTAAGAATGTTCCCATTTGAATAATTGCAAAACACGGAGAAAAATATGTTTTTGCATTTTATTCAACTACTCAGGTTATTTGCTTTTGTAGTTTGGGAAGTGGGTCAAGCAAAACGCAAAAATGAAAATAGCTGATTATGGCAAAAAATGTTTTTATGTTTATTTACGTAAATGTATGATTTTATTATGTACAATTAAATTCCAAAATAAACATAAATGAAATTGAACCTGGTGCTTGTCGCGTGCCAGAAAAATTAAGATAATTTACATTAAAATGAGTAATTGTAATTGTAATTATAGCTGCATCCGGACATAGTCTTTTTGGCATTTTTCTGTGAAGATGAATATCTCCAAGGTTCGGTGGCAGTTTTCATTTAATATGGATTAGTAACGGGCTAACAGCAAATGACAAGCGCCCATTGCAGCGTGGGGAAAACCTAATCCGTGAGATGAAAAGAGATCTCATGCTCTGTTTGACGGGAATAGGATGCTTCCATCGTTTTTTTTTCTCTGTTCTTGGTGAACCCAACGTGGGGATGCTCCACATCCTGAGGTCGCCTCAATCCGGGCCAACAATAGTTTTACAAAAGTTTCAATTAATAATTTTTAACCTTAAATTCTAAATATATTTAAGGTTTTAAGCTTTTTGATTTTATTAAATTTTCGGAATGTACAATTTTTTAACTCTTCTAAGTGCACTACTTCATCAATTATTAAACCTTTTAAAAGGTGTTTACGCCAAAAATTAACAATTACATTTATATGAAAAAGAGGATAATTCGATTCAATTGAATTTTAAAGAAACTAATAGAAAATTACACGGACTTCCAAATTTGTATAATGAGTTAATTCGTTTTTAACCCATTTGGTCAATAGTTATTATTTGATATTATAATTTTTTAATAAATATAGAAAACGGGACAACTATAGTACTCATTTTTTATTAATTGTGTATAGTGACTAATTCCTAGAATAACACAAATTATCCCATTTTAAAATATTTCTCTATAAATCGAAATTATATCATACAAAATAATAGAAAGAAGCTTTCTCAGTTAACCCGTTCTTCAAATAATTTTATTAGTTTTTATATCTCGTTAAATGGCCAATTTTGAGCGTACATATGAGAATTCTCCACTAAGTCATGCTCTCAGCCTATCCGAGGATTCAATAGAATTTGATGATAGTGATGTAGACGTGTCTTATGTTCCAGCCTGCAGAAATAATGGAGATTTAAGTAATTTAGTAAGTGAGCGATATTCGGAAGGTGCCAGCGAAATTAATCACTCCACTGTAAAAAGGGGAAATCAAAAAACACGAAAAACGAAACGAAATTAAGATTTACAGTATATTTCATACTCCGGAAAACAAATAGAAAGCCAACAATGCATTCCATTGACTGAATGTAAGAAAAAATGCCAGTTAAAAATAAAATACGACGACCAAAAGAAATTTTTTAAAGAGTACTGGAAACTAGGTAAGCTTTCTGATTATGAATATTATTATAATAATAACGTTAAAAAGAGGCCAGTTAAACGTTGATATACTCTAGACACAAAATAACTAGAGGTATCATAACGCCATTTTTATATACGCCTGGTTGGTTACCTATACACTATTATTAAAATAAAATTTATATCTTAGGAAATTATGATGTGAGATCGGCTTATATATGTGGTTTAATCGAACTCGAGCAACAAAATGCCGAAAAACTATTTGCAAAAGACCTCGCCGTTATTCAGCAAAATTATTTTTTTAAAATTGCGGCAGTCGATTTGAAGTATGCAAAAAATGCTTATTAGATACATTTTGTGAAACGCGTAAATTCATTGATATAGCTTGTAACAAATTATAAAAATGCCCCGGAGCTAGAAAGTGAAGAAAGGAAGAAAAAGATAGGCATGGAACGGCAACTAAATTTCATAAAACTCTTTTAAAAAAAACAACGAATGGAAATTACAAACATATCAACAGTTTCCCAGAATACACTTCTCACTATTCACGTCGGCATAGTAGCAAACGCTATTTGTCAACTGGGCTAAATTTAAGCAGAATGTACGAACTGTATTCTAAGGAATACACTAATTGCGCTTCCATTTTTAAGTATTCCGAAATTTTTAAGTTCCTTAATTTAAAATTTAAGGAACCAAGCTTAGACGCTTGTATTTTTTGTGAAACTATCCATCAAAAAATTAAACTAGCCACAGAAAACAAAGATGAATTATTAAAGCAGCAAAAGAACATCATGCTTTGGCCGATTTAGCATACACCGCAAAGAACCAGGACAAAGAAAAATGCAAGCAAAATTCAGAAATTCGAAGAATATTCACTTTTGATTTACAAAAGTGTCTACCGACACCTCGGCTAAGTACAAGCGTTTCTTTTTATAAGCGGTCATTATGGACGTTTAATTTAACTGTGCATGACGGGGCATCAAACCAACCTTTTAATTATATTTGGCATGAAGGCATAGCAAATCGCGGGGGAAATGAAATTACCTCACGTCTGTATACGCATTTGAAATCGTTACCGCAATCAGTCCAACACATCATATTTTATAGTGAAAATTGTGTGGGACAAAATAAAAACAGTTTTTTTCAGCTATGTTTTTATATTTTTTGCAATCTGAAGAAGTCAGTGTCATAACAATCGATCACAAATTTTTAATTGTACGCTCATATGGAATGTGATGTGGTTCATGCTACAATTGGAAAACAATTTAAAAAAACATCCATCGACATCGTTGCTCCACAAGATTATTCACAATTTATTCGTACTATACGATCCATCAGACAATATGCTCAGG
The DNA here is from genome assembly GCA_958295665.1 of Tipula vernalis. Taxonomy (NCBI): domain Eukaryota; kingdom Metazoa; phylum Arthropoda; class Insecta; order Diptera; family Tipulidae; genus Tipula; species Tipula vernalis. The sequence continues at coordinate 244,956,219 of OY282560.1, read as the reverse complement.
TATACCAAACAATACGGAATTATAGAATATAAAAACTCTTTGGCCAAAGATGAACCATTTAAAATTTATAGTATAAAACGACGAAGAATTTCTACTATTTAAAGATCAGATTAAAATATGGGTTATCGGGGACCAACTCCTATAAATTCAAAAGAAAAAATAAATAATAATATCGCCACAATATCACGATTTTTACAAAAAACTTAAAACTCACCTTGTTAGTGAGGATGATTTGGATCCAGATTTGAATATTTTGGATGAAGTCAACGAATAATATTAATTTTCAATTTTGTGTTATAATTTTAAACAATGTATTTCGGTGAGCGAATGTTCGTCAAAGGGGATAGACGTGTTTTTCTATCCTCTTCAAAAATTTCATTTCATTCTACTTTTATTTTGTTTTATTTATGTAGTTTATGTAGTGTTATGTATATACTCTATATACATATAGTATATAAAGTTTAATTATAATTATATTTCTATTTAATTCAGTTTTTAGTGAAATAATAATTAAAGTGGAAGTGAAATAATTTAAAGTGTAATTTTGGAAAATGCAATCCACCGGGATGCATTTATCAGGCAATGTTTTATATTTATAGATAAAGAAATGAAAATTATTGATTTCTATTGGGTGCATGTTTTTAACATGGGTGAGATTGTACATGGATTTTATTACTAAAACCTAATAATTGGATCGTATCAAAATAGTTTTTAACGTAAGTTAACATACGTCGTAGTTAATTTCATATTCGATTTTATTTTTACGCATAATTGAATGCGTTCTTGCAAGCCAAACAAAGGTGTTTGGCTTACATACATACGTATAAACATTTTTGTGGGTTTCGGTATGGTTTCGGTTCTTGGTTTTTATATTATGTACAAAGTATAATAGACAGAAATACATTCTTGAAAATTGATACATGACAAAGCCAACGAAATATTTGTACGGGCCGTCTCGTTCGCTCTTTACGCGGATTCTATTAGGTAAATGTACTATTTATTATTGGTTTTTGCTATGTTTAGTTAAGCAACAACAACAAAAACAGAGAGACTTTTTGTGGGTGTTAGTATAGTTGTTCCCAATATTTTTCTATATCTTGACATATAGATCAGGATTGTTTTGTATGTTCGCTGTAATGGTATTAGCTGTATATAAAATAATGAAAACATGATAGGTCTTTTGCTACGCACATGGAAGATTGTAGAAATATTTGCTTTTAATGTGTGTTAGTGGTTTAGTATATAAGAATCTGTTGTTTTTATTTTATTTTGTTATTTCCCCTTTTTTGTTTTTGTATTCATGTTACAACTATAATGTTCTTATTAAAACATGAAATGTATAAACACAACGAAATTTCAGGGTATTCGACTCAAATAGGTTTTTTATATTTTTGTATAATCAAATAAGTTTTGAGTCGAATTGGAATTGGCCTTATATAAATCATATAGGATGGATTTATTTTATTTTTTTACAGGGTATTATAAAATGCATTAAATTATTAAATTTATTTAATTAATGTGAAAAGGCTATAAATTAACTAAACCATATAAATAAAATGCTAACTTGGAAGTGTTGATTTGAGTTGAGTTGTGATTTTGGTTTGCATCACATAATGACGTATTCATTTATGCATGCCAAATTTCGATTAAAAGATGGTGAACGAGGTGGAATTATGTGAAAACATTTTCGAAAGGCTAAATGTATTGAACTTAATTATTAACTTAATAGAATATGATTGAAGTTTTAGGTTGCAGTTTTTCACACGTAAACGTCAATTTTGCTTGTATAGTACACCGATTAGTTTTGTAGGAGAATAATGTTTCAATTTTATTTCATGGATTTATTATTTTACTTACTTTGCAGGGTAATATGTCCATAAACGGAGTAAAAGTTTTTTAATAAATAATAAATTTCGTAGTTTTTGATTTTTTGTTTTATTTTAATTATGCTTAGTAAATTAAAACATCAATAATAATAATAATTTTTTGATGTCCTCATTTAGATTTATAAAATCCTGAGTTCTGGCATTTAAATTATATTATATACTTTTATAAATAAATAATTAATTTCAACATTATTAATTTCCTTTTTTCTAGATTTGTAGGAAATTGCCGATTAGTTTAAATTTAATAGTATGGTTAAATATATATTTTCAACTTTTTATTTTTTAAATCTAGTTGCAGTAGGTAAACAATTAATTAACTATTTACAGGAGAATGGTAACTAATGGAACAAGTGCTGTGAATTTAAATTATAACTTTACAATTTAAAATTTTTAAACATTTTTTTAGAATTTTAGCTTAGAAGTGGGAGAGTTTACATAGGCAATTTCATAAAATGTTAATTTTTGTAATACTTGTATGTAATATATTGTGTTTTGCTCATTAATATATATTAATTAATTTAGTTTAAAAATATTTAAAGGTTTCTCTTCCTTAATTTGCTAATACATAATTTAATTTTCAGAATATATTATAGTTCCAGAATCAATCTTTAATATGGGGATTAAATTAATCCTGAATTTCAGAATTAGATTTGACTTTGATATTATGGTGATTTATTAATTAAAATTAGTTTTCAGAGTTGCCTGGGAAATTATATATTGATTTTATTTGTTGATTCTTGATATACTTATAGTACCTAACAGAATTATTGATGATTTTAGACTGTTGTGGTGCTGTAACATTATCATTTTTAAATTATTTATTATAAATTTTATAAAATAATTGAATTTTTAATTATTTATTTTCCTTTTCTTGATCGGTAGAGAATTTCTGATTAGTTTTAAGTAAAATTTTATATTTAAAATGGTTTTTAACGTTAATTTTTATTCTTGTTGCAGTATGTAATAATTAATTAATTAGATATAGAAGGACCATGAAAAATAAAATAAGCGCTGTTTTTGTAATCTTAGCTTAGTAATTTTACATTTTCATATATATTTTCCTAACGGCTGGATCTTAATATTTCCTCTAGTCTTCGGGTTTGGCAGCCAATAAAACTAATTTTTAATATTTATATCGACGTTTCGATAATTTTATTATCTTCTTCAGGTCTACAACGGTTTTAACAATACATACATATAAAGTTTATTAAAATATATAGAAATTACTATGCCATACTCCGACTTACCGTTAAATATATATATAAATTTGAAGAAAATTTCTTGTCATACGAACTTGTAAACAGAAAATAAAATTTTTTCACAAACGACAAATTGATTCAAATGGGACGACTACAATCAAAATATTTTTAGTAAACAAACTTTTTGAATTTTGAATTTCAAGAATCTACAAACGATTTATATTTTGGGAATTTAGATATAAAATCAATGATGCCAGAATAAATTTGGTTAAGATCGTCAGTATCACTCTTTTTGTTGACAACAATTTCATTATTACCAATAATGTGAGCCATTTCCAAAAATAAACGATTTTTATACAATTTTTCACTGTCCAAAATTTTTACCTCATCAAATTTAAATGTGTGTCCATTATCAGAGGAATGCTGGCATAATGTAGTAGCTTGAGAATTTCTGATAGGTGGTTGGACGTCCGATTTATGTTGTGAAATTCGATTTTTTAATAATTGTTTCGTGGTACCGATGTATTTCAATTGGCACTGGTTACATGGAATTAAATATACACTATTCGAACGATTTAATTTAGGTGTGATATCTTTGATTTGACTAAAGATGTTACGAATAGAGTTAGCCGCTGAAAATGTAATTTTACAATTTATATTGAATTTGCGCAATGTACTGGAAATTTGGTCACTGAGATTTTTAATGTAATAAATTGATTTATAAATTAAATTTTGATGAACATTGTTATTGGTACCAACCGTACTAACCATTTGTCCACTGTTAGTTTGATCAAACTGATTGATTAATTTGTTGATCAAATATTTCGGGTATTTATTATTGATCAGATAATCCCTTATAATTTGATTGATATCAACTGTGACATCTGTGGTTAATTTTTTAACTCTGTAGACGAAACCAAACGCCGTATTAATTCGTTGACTTAAAGGATGAAAACTATTAAAATTAAGAATTCGACCGGACGATAAATTGTTCGCGTACCAAATAGTATCAATTTGACCGTTATTCTTCCGAACTAATATTGTGTCCAAAAACGGTAATTTATTATCCGCTTCCATTTCTAAAGTAAATTCTAAACCAAAACGATTACTATTAAATTTTGAAAGTATGCAACCGATTTTATCATCAGGTACACACAACAATAAATCATCGACGTATTTTTTAATAAATAAAATATTAAAATCAATTGAGCTCAAGACGGTGTCAAGTAGCACTTCCATTACGACATCAGCCACTACTGGAGATAGAGGCGAACCCATTGCAATGCTATTTATTTGTTTAAAATAGTTGTTAAACAGGCTGAAATATCCTGATTTTAAACAAAATTCTAGAATATCTAGAAATTTTATTTTGGGTATTCTGGTATGTGGTTCTATCATTGACCACCTATCTGAAATTGTTTCTACAGCCAAACCAATCTTAATATTGGTGAACAAGGAAACAACCGACCTACTCTTCAGTTGTACCTAAATTATACGGACTTCCCAAAATCCATAAACTGGATCATCCACTTAGGCCTATTGTATGTTTCATAAATAGCCCTACATATCAAACATCGAAATATTTAGCTGAAACGTTGAAAAGTTCAATTGATAATCGGAGGTACAATTGTAAAAATTCGTACGAATTAGTAGATTTCTTAAAACAACAAAATATTCCAAATCACTATGTATTAATAAGCTTGGACGTAGTCTGTATAATGTTACAGCACCACAACAGCCTAAAATCATCAATAATTCTGTTAGGTACTATAAGTATATCAAGAATCAACAAATAAAATCAATATATAATTTCCCAGGCAACTCTGAAAACTAATTTTAATTAATAAATCACCATAATATCAAAGTCAAATCTAATTCTGAAATTCTGGATTAATTTAATCCCCATATTAAAGATTGATTCTGGAACTATGTTATATTCTGAAAATTGAATTATTTATTAACAAATTAAGGAAGAGAAACCTTTAAATATTTTTAAACTAAATTAATTAATATATATTAATGAGCAAAACACAATATATTACATACAAGTATTACAAAAATTAACATTTTATGAAATTGCCTATGTAAACTCTCCCACTTCTAAGCTAAAATTCTAAAATAATGTTTAAAAATTTTAAATTGTTAAGTTATAATTTAAATTCACAACACTTGTTCCATTAGTTACCATTCTCCTGTAAATAGTTAATTAATTGTTTACCTACTGCAACTAGATTTAAAAATAAAAAGTTGGAAATATATATTTAACCATACTATTAAATTTAAACTAATCGGCAATTTCCTACAAATCTAGAAAAAAGGAAATTAATAATGTTGAAATTAATTATTTATTTATAAAAGTATATAATATAATTTAAATGCCAGAACTCAGGATTTTCTAAATCTAAATGAGGACATCAAAAAATTATTATTATTATTGATGAGGCAAATACCTCAATGCAAAAAATGCCAAGGTTTCAATCACACGCAAAAATATTGCAGACTGGAGCCAAGATGCGTAAAATGTGCTGGAAAACACAACGCGAAAGAGTGTACAGAAAGTAGAAACACCCCTGCAAAATGTATAAACTGTAAAGGGCATCATCCTGCAAATTATAGAGGCTGTGAAGTAGCCAAAGAACTTCAAAGACTAAGAAACAAAACGCATCAGTTTCCTCAAAACCCTAGGGTTACCAGAGAAGAGAAACCAACTAAAACCCAAGCGGAGCCAAAACCACCAGGTATTGGTACAGAGCGGAAAAGTTATTCACAAATTGTACAGCAATCATCTAATGCTACGAATGATAATCCCCTTGAAAGGATTTGTCGAAGCATAGAAGCCATAAATATAAGGCTAGCAAAGCAAGAACGTGGTCTAGAAGCTTTATATAAGCGTCTAGATATGCATCAAACCTTGAACGAGGCAACAGCCCTCATATACTAAAATGAGCAGATCATTAAGAATTGTCACCTGGAACGCGAACGGACTAGCGGAACATGTTCCAGAGCTAGACATTTTTCTAAATTTAGAAAAAATAGATATCTGCCTTATATCGGAGAGCCATTTGACAAAAACATCATTTATTAAAATACGTGATTATGAATGTTACCATGCTGTTCACCCAGGAGGAAAACCCAGAGGAGGATCAACAGTAATAGTGAAAAAGAGTCTCAAACACTATGAAGAACCTAGTATTGAAGAGGAAAGTATGCAAGTTAAAACCATAAAAGTTGAAACTAACAATAATAATGAATACAGTATTTCCTCTATCTACTGCCCTCCACGCTATAATCTAAACAAAGAAGATTATAATAGACTCTTTAGATCACTAGGATCCAATTTTATTATTGGTGGTGACTTTAATGAAAAAAACACCTATTGGGGATCAAGACTTACAACCCATAAAGGAAAAGAGCTATTCGAAGCCGGACGAATAAATAACTGCGAGTTCCACTCTGGAGGTAAACCAACATACTGGCCTGCTGATATAAATAAAATACCAGATCTCATTGATTTTTATGTAACGAAAGGGATCTTCGAGGATTACATGTGCATCGAAAACAGCGAAGGGATATATTCCGATCATACACCTGTTATCATGACACTCAGCACAATGATAATTAATAAGGATAACCTGCCTAAATTAACAAATAATAGAACTAACTGGGACCTATTCCAAGAACTAATTGAAATGCAAACAAATCTACGAGTGCCGATTAAAACACCGGTACAGTTGGAAGACGAACTAGAGGTATTTAACAGTACTATTCAACAAGCAGCATGGGAAAGTTCTCCTGCTAGTCACACCGAATCCCGTTCTCCTGCTAGTCACAGGAATCAAAATTATCCTATTGAGGTCAGGGAGTTAGTTAGAGAGAAACGGAAGGCAAGAAAAACCTGGCAAAGGACACGCGCCCCGGAAAACAAAAAAATCCTCAATTTTCTATGCAATAAACTAAAACAACTTATAAAAGAAATTAAGAATGAAACTATTAACAAGTACTTAAATGGTCTCACCGAACATAAAGATACTGATTACTCTCTTTGGAAAGCAACAAAGGGATTAAAAAGAACTAAAATGCATGTGCCACCTATTAAAAATGGGGAAGGAACCTGGGCCAAAAGTGACAAGCAAAAAGCTATTTTATTTGCAGCTCACTTGGAAGACACCTTTCAACCGTTACCTAGGCAAACAGCAGATGAAAACATAATAACAATTAGCAAAATTGATGAATATAATATTCGATGTGTAACATTACAGGAATTAAAAAATGAGATCAAGTGTAATTTGAACGCAAAAAAAGCTCCAGGATATGATTTAATTACTGGACAAGTCGTAAAAGCCATTCCCGAGAAGGGACTACGAAAATTGGTTCAAATTATCAATGCTGTCTTCAGACTAAAATATGTCCCACGGCAATGGAAGGTTGCTGAAGTAATTATGATCCCCAAACCAGGCAAACCAGCGAACGATAAAAAGTCGTACAGACCGATTTCACTACTTCCTGTAGTTTCAAAATTATTTGAAAAATTACTGCTCAAGAGACTCAAGCCAATAATAGAAGAGAGAAATTTGATTCCACCACACCAATTTGGATTTAGAGAAAATCACTCTACGATAGAACAAGTTCACAGAATAACGGATATAATCGAAGACTCACTTGAGAATAAGAAGATATGCTCCAGCATCTTCTTAGATGTAGCACAAGCTTTCGACAAAGTTTGGCACCAAGGACTTGAATTTAAATTGCATCGAGATCTACCTAAGCAATTCTATCAAATTCTTAAATCTTATATCGCAGACCGACATTTCCGTGTAAAATATAACCAAGAGTACTCTGAACTAAAGAGAATATCAGCAGGCATACCACAGGGTAGCGTACTGGGTCCTATATTGTACATCCTGTACACCAGAGATATGCCAAATACAGAAGGTGCCACCATAGCAACATTTGCAGACGATACAGCTATTCTGGCGACTGGAAAGTGTATATCAGAAGCAACGACCAAACTTCAAAAAGCAACCGACACAGTGAGTAGCTGGACAAAGAAATGGCGCATTAGCCTAAACGAAGCAAAGTCGGTTCACGTAAACTTCACAAACCAGAAAGTTAACTGGATTCCAGTGAAACTTAATTCAAGGCCGGTTCCTAATGCAAATACAGCCAAATACCTCGGCATGACTCTCGATTGTAAGCTTAGATGGAAAGAGCATGTTAAAAAGAAAAAAGAAGAATTGAACATTAAATATAGGAAAATGTATTGGCTAATAGGTAGAAACTCTGAGCTTACAATACATAACAAATTGCTATTATATCAGCAAATACTTAAACCAATATGGACCTACGGTATTCAACTTTGGGGTTGTACCAAGAAGACAAATGTACAAATGATTCAATGTTTTCAAAACAAAGTGCTGCGTGGCATTGTAAACGCACCATGGTACATTAGAAATGATAACCTCCATAGGGACTTAAATATGGAATATGTAAGTGAAGAAATACAAAATCATGCGAAGAAACACATTCAGCGGATATCTCGGCACCAAAATGCAGACATACGAAGTTTGTTGGATACCACCAATGCAGTAAGAAGACTTCAAAGGCAGAAACCTTTGGAATTGGGCAGTTGTATTTAATTCGGATAGAGAAAAATAATTACTATGTAAATTCAAACGGGAGTAACCATTGGGCTACTGCCCGTCAAATGTGAATCTTCATTTAAGAAAGATAAATTACTAAATGATTTGTAAATCAGTTGTAATATTAAATAAAGTGAAAAAAAAAAAAAAAAAAAATTATTATTGATATTTTAATTTACTAATCTAGTTGACATAATTAAAATAAAACAAAAAATCAAAAACTACGCAATTTATTATTTATTAAAAAACTTTTACTCCGTTTATGGATATATTACCCTGCAAAATAAAGCCTGCAAAGTAAGTAAAATAATAAATCCATGAAATAAAATTGAAACATTATTCTCCTACAAAACTAATCGGTGTACTATACAAGCAAAATTGACGTTTACGTGTGAAAAACTGCAACCTAAAACTTCAATCATATTCTATTAAGTTAATAATTAAGTTCAATACATTTAGCCTTTCGAAAATGTTTTCACATAATTCCACCTCGTTCACCATCTTTTAATCGAAATTTGGCATGCATAAATGAATACGTCATTATGTGATGCAAACCAAAATCACAACTCAGCTCAAATCAACACTTCCAAGTTAGCATTTTATTTATATGGTTTAGTTAATTTATAGCCTTTTCACATTAATTAAATAAATTTAATAATTTAATGCATACCCTGTAAAAAAATAAAATAACTCATATCTAAAATAAATCCATCCTATATGATTTATATAAGGCCAATTCCAATTCGACTCAAAACTTATTTGATTATACAAAAATATAAAAAACCTATTTGAGTCGAATACCCTGAAATTTCGTTGTGTTTATACAGTTCAAAGATATCACACCTAAATTAAATCGTTCGAATAGTGTATATTTAATTCCATGTAACCATTGCCAATTGAAATATATCGGTACCACGAAACAATTATTAAAAAATCGAATTTCACAACATAAATCGGACGTCAAACCACCTATCAGAAATTCTCAAGCTACTACATTATGCCAGCATTCCTCTGATACTGGACACACATTTAAATTTGATGAGGTAAAAATTTTGGACAGTGAAAAATTGTATAAAAATCGTTTATTTTTGGAAATGGCTCACATTATTGGTAATAATGAAATTGTTGTCAACAAAAAGAGTGATACTGACGATCTTAACCAAATTTATTCTGGCATCATTGATTTTATATCTAAATTCCCAAAATATAAATCGTTTGTAGATTCTTGAACTTCAAAATTCAAAAAGTTTGTTTACTAAAAATATTTTGATTGTAGTCGTCCAATTTGAATCAATTTGTCGTTAGTGAAAAAATTTTATTTTCTGTTTACAAGTTTGTATGACAAGAAATTTTCTTCAAATTTATATACAGGGTGGCTGAGACCAAGTGTTACCAAATGAAAACGCTGTCATTTTTTTAATTTTGATTATTTTTTATTGAAATTTCGTGGAATATGTTGAAAACATATTACATTTTATGAAAAACATGTTACTGCTCGATATGACCTCCTTTGGCTTTGATTATTTGATTCAGTCTTCCATAGAAAGCATTGCATGCTGACCGAACGTGGGCTTGCGGAATTTTATTCCATTCTCGAACAAGAGCTAACTTCAATGCATCAACACTTTCGTATTTTTTAGTGGACACCTTACTCTCCAAAATGGACCATATGGAGAAATCCATGGGATTCAAGTCTGGTGAATATGGTGGCCATTCTTTCGACGAAATCAGCCGCGGAACGCAATTTTGTAAAAATTGCTGTGTCGCTCGAGCTTTGTGTGACGGTGCCGAGTCCTGTTGGAATGTCCAACGGTTCGTACCAAAGTGTTTACGTGCCCAAGGTAGCAAAGCATCGTTTAGGATCTTTTGGCGGTACATCTCTTGGTTTACCTTGACTCCATGTTCGATGAAAACCAGAGGAGTGCGTCCATCTGCAGTAACTGCAGCCCAAACCATAACATAAGCTGGTGATTGCTTGCGCATGGCAACTCTTGTGTCCAAATTATCGTTGGACTTGTCCTCTAACCAAACACGATCATTTTGTTTATTCACATGCTGTTGAATGGTGAAAATTTTCTCATCAGAAAAGACAATTTTTGGAATCTCATCACGTTCGGCCAAGGCCTTCAATGCTCGTGTTCTTTCAAGCCTAACTTTTTTTTGTGCCTCCGTAAGATCTTGAACTTTTTGTATCTTGTAGGGCTTCAAGTGTAGTTCATTTTTCAATATGGTTTGAATGCTGTATCGTGAAACATGTAGACGTGCGGCTAATTGATTGGCACTTTGACGAGGATTTCGTTGGATTCGTTTCTTCACCTTTCGTATAATTTCTTTTGATGTTGCTGTCTTTTTAGGACCGCCTCTGTTGCGTTTAGCGATGCTACCAGTTTCGTTGTATCGAGTTATGGTTCGATACACAAACATTTTATTCACATTCAAATGCTGGAGCTGACGAACTATTGCTGTTTGTGAATTTCCACCCAAATACAGTGCAATTACACTATTACGTTTGAATTCCATTACGATTTTTTTATTAAGATATTAATTTAGAACAATTATTTATTGACCACATATAAACAACTAACCAAACTTCAATCTGTCAAAAAATTAATGCGCGAAAATGACAACTACACAAATGACAGCAGAGTGAAGTTAGTAACATTTGGTCTCAGCCACCCTGTATATATTTAACGGTAAGTCGGAGTATGGCATAGTAATTTCTATATATTTTAATAATCTTTGTATGTATGTATTGTTAAAACCGTTGTAGACCTGAAGAAGATAATAAAATTATCGAAACGTCGATATAAATATTAAAAATTAGTTTTATTGGCTGCCAAACCCGAAGACTAGAGGAAATTTTAAATTTTCTTAAATATTTTATCAGGTAAATTAATGAAAGGCGGATAGGGGGACATTACAACATTAATAACTTTTTAAGTCCTGATTTAGTTTTAGGGTGTCCTGAGTGTCCGGCCCTGGATTCCAGAGAAATGATCATCTAATAATGTAGTTAGATTGTGCTGCCTTGTGCTAACCTATTTATTATATATAATACTAATAATTTACTAACTATCGATCGCTTTGGTGTCTGTAACCGGGTCGAGTCTGTCTCTACTAATAATCCTATCCAATCCTTCGGTTTTGTTATATGTAAAAAAGGTGTACGCTAGCTGCCTGGCCAGGAGCGGATATCACACTATTAGACTTATGTGGTTATCGATGTGGCGCCTTTCTTTACTGGGTGAATATTGTTATGTTTGGCTTCATGAAAAGCTGAATATGATGGTACATATTTCCTTGGTGAGGGAGAGTTATGGTGTCGTGTTGTAACATGGGTATAGTGGTGTGGTATTCGCATTTATAATACGGGAGACTTGCTTAATGCTTGATCGTACATTCAAATCAATCAATCAATTAAATATTTATAATAATTTAAAGCATGTATCAACATAATACTAGATCATTTTATTTAAGGTGATAATTTAACTGTCAGATAAAACAGAACTATTTAAAGAAGGGAGCTATTGTTGTTAGATTAACACACATATAAATTTATAAATTGAGTTAATTGGACTTACATCTAATCAGAGACACTTACTAAATATTTGAAAAGGGATAAGTACTTATTACTGATATTACTGCGAAATTGTACAGGAAATTAGTGGTTTTACTTAGCTGACCTCTTGGCTGCACAATAAAGGACCGATTGGTGGTAGTTATATTATTTAATGTTAAGAATTGTATTTCACAGAAAGAATAATTGTAGCGTTTTTTTATTCGCTCCGGATAGCTGCTATCGAGAGCCGCCATATAAAATTTGGCTCCCGATAGCGCTCCGTATAAATAGGTAGAGCCAAATACTTTTTATATGAAGTTTTTGTTAAACAATTGAATTAAAAATGATAGTTTGATGTTAAATAAGTTTAGTTTACCAATAAATAGCGCGTCAAATTTAAATTTAGGCGTATAAAAATGACGGCTCTCGATAGCAGCTATCCGGAGCGAATAAAAAAACGCGACTTATATCTTTAAATCGTTCTACTGAAAAGTAGTAAACACCCAGTTATCTCATTTTATATATTTGCCACAGATATATTTTTTTTTTCATTATTTTTGTCTTTCCGTTTTTCTTTCTTTTTTTTTTTCTTGCAATATTTCTGTGCTCAAGAATTAAAAGGGCATAAATGACTTATGCCCTTTTAATTCTTGAGCACAGATTTAATTCTAAATCTAAATTACTATGACTATTCTTAACCTAAGGCAACTAGCAAAATTATTGTGTACCAAGTTTTTGATCTAAAAAAAAATTATCTTTTTATTCAGATTAATTGGCTTACGACGAATTTTAATGATAATTTTACTATTGTTATTCGAATATAACAATTGCTTGTAAACAGATTCTAAATTTAACACTAAGTTCTTTGTTGCCTTCATTTTAATCCTAATTTATTACTATTTAACTAAACCTAACTAATTCTTTACATCAGCACTGTCCAACTTTTTTGGAGATGTGGCTCATATTTGATTTAACAATAGCTTGTAGAAGAACTATGTAGGTTGCTTCAATGGGAGAATTGGTCACAGACCTAAAAGTCTCGCGAGTCCTAGAAAACCAATAAAAAACCACAAAACAGCCACAATAGTCGCAGACCGTATGTGGCCCGTGGGCCGCCATTTGGGCAGTGCTGCTCTACATGTTACTATTTTCTAATGGACCTTCTAGATTGGTACCTTATTACTTGATTTTAGGGGTGGCGCCAACTTAAACCTGTTTTACTAGAGTGAGGATTCAGAGGTTGAGTGAGGTTGAACCTCACTCTCTACCAACTCTTTACGAGGAAATATTCGTATGGCCTACTCCAAGTTTTACCATTTTATGTTTTATTTTATTTTTTATTCTTAACATTCTTCCGTTACTTCCTTTTCTAACTATTACAACTTCCATGGCGAGATCTTTATGGTCGCTGAACCATGACGAAATTGGCTGGTCGGTTCTGTGTAAACTGGGTTAGATTGTAGACCAACTGCACCGGCTGTTATCTCTACCGCAAAGCAACGAATAAGATGACGATTGAGGTGATGACACTGCTGAATAAACCGTACTGCATGGATGTGGTGGATATTCAAACAGTTTACTGTAGTGTTCAAACCGTTTCGACCATGTCGTGCACTTCTAGCTGCAGGTTGCCGGCTTCTAGTTTTACCAACAGTATGGCAGATTGCTCCGGTTAAATTGATAAAAAATAAAAACAAAAATGACCAGCCATACTGCTGTTATGTACTGGGGTTAATACTCTAGTGTATTTATTCCTTATTTCCAAATATACACCGCGGTTCTAAGTTCAACAACATACTTCCCGGTAAAGTGAGGTGTTGTAATATATTGTTGCCGATGATGCTCCGGATCTCTTTTTTTTTTGTTTGGCCGAACGATATTACTTATGTGTTCGACTAGATTCTTTTGCGTTATTGTGATTTGTATCCGGCACTGCTCAGCAGGTCGTAAAATGCCCCCCCACAGCACCTCCTCTGTTATCCTCATCTGATAATACCATATTTATTTCAGATATTGTTACGGACCATCCTAAAGGCTGTAAGTGTTTTTATATTTTTGCGGGTGCCTAGTTTTAATCGGCTGGAAGGTTCTTGCCATTTGGATTTGAAATTGGTTGAACAAACCGTTACGTACATTTCGACATACTCTGACAATATCACATGGGCCACTTTTTCATTCACATCAGCAATAAAAAAAAAGAAAATCTATCGTCTAATTTCACTATTTACTCAACACTTCAAGAGATGAAAATCCAGTAATCCTATAATTTCCTGGTAAGTGGTAAACTGAGCGAAATTTATGAAGATTCTTTCCGCGATAATCTAACATCTAACGTACTCTCTGTATCCAACGAGTACACGCAAAAATTCTGTTTGCATCCGTATATCGATAAAAGGATATTATTGGTATCCCAAGAAAAATAAATAGAGATGCCCGACTGTTGCCCTTGCGTATTTTCAAACGTTGTCTGAATACCAATTATGTTGTAATTAGGCGATATATTTTGCTTACGTATACTATCCTTCCCTATCAAAAATAATTTTTCATCACTATTTGAACACGTAGTGTAGGCTTCCAAAAAAAAAAAAAACAAACAGAAAAATTCGATAACAAACAACATAAATTCTATCTTACCAGTGTAATTAGTAAAAATAAAATATTCCTGATAATTCCTTTTTTTTATGTTATTTTATTCACTATTGTACGTACTTCAACACCGAGCAGCTTCTCCTCTCAATTCCAATAATACAGTAACGCAAAAAGACAAAATAATCAACCAGAATTTCCCCTCTTATAATTCTAAAGCTGACCCCACCAAATGTTTGTTATGATCTTGTATATACAGATGATAATCATTAGTGTGCAGTTTACATGCTCTTCGGATCAATTGAATTAATTACCAATCGAACCATATTCTATACTTCGAAATTGTAATGTACATAATTAGAAATATACAATTACTCAGGAATAAGTTATGTACATTATATAAAGTATATAGAACGGCGCTCTATTTCGCCGTCAGTAAATATCTATAAACACCAGAAAATATAGGTCATTGATCGAAAATGAAGACAACATGCATATTTTGTTTTTGTTTTTTTTATTTATACCATATCATCAATGCAG
The DNA here is from genome assembly GCA_958295665.1 of Tipula vernalis. Lineage (NCBI taxonomy): Eukaryota > Metazoa > Arthropoda > Insecta > Diptera > Tipulidae > Tipula > Tipula vernalis. The sequence continues at coordinate 244,940,810 of OY282560.1, read as the reverse complement.
CCGTAACAATATACTCGTATAATATGTGAGGTAGGCTGTAGCTATCTTGGAGTATTGTTGGGATGGGATGGTTTGTATATATCTGGTTGTCACCAATAGCATCTTTGATTCGAAACTTAAGTATTTGTTTACTTGACGTCTCCCGCCCGCAGGATTTGAACTAGTTGTACTCATTCGAAGTACCCATTAATTGTGCCCAAAAATTACGTTTATTGCGACTGACTTGGAATTAACAGCTTTCGTCTTGTCCCTATGTATGTCTACCTTTTCGTCGATATTCGCCTCTCGTATTTCTTCGGACATCATGATATAAGAGGTTGGTTAGAGTTCAATGACAGCCAATTCGGCGTAATTAGTTACTGCTCTTGTCTCTGCTCCTGTTGCCTCCAGGCCGGGTTGGTTGTTATCTCAGCAGGTTCATATGTAGTGATTTGTAGTGATGTAGTGATTAGTATAACCTAGTTATTAACTTATTATTTACATTAGTATCCCTACCCTATTTTCTGTGTTATGTTATAAATTTTTTCTACTTCCTATCAAAACTTAATTAATTCCTAATACTTTAACACTGAATACTGATCTTTCTTGGCCTACGGCCATAAACCAGAAGCAAACCAGTCCTTATTTTTCTTTTACATTGCCTACTGTTAACATCATTTACAATCTTGTACGCATTGTAAAGGGAAAATGGTATCCACGACGGCTACTGTTTTGCTGCAACCAGGCGCTTACTCGTCCTGGCCAGCACTTCATACTCAAGACTCAAATCTATTACACCCAATAGCTGGTCTACTGCTATTTCGGCTCTTTCTGTGGGCCACACAAACAATGCTCTCTTCGTCACCATATTGGTTCCGCGGGGTCTCTTCGCCACCATGTTGGGGCCGCGGCATCTCTTGCACCGCCACTGCAATTTGCATACACTCCTGCGAACCACCTTCCAGTCACTGATGGTACCGACATCACATGACCTTTTTGCTGCACAGAATCTCTTCTGACATGCTGTTGTGACACTAAAGCATTGGAGCCGATTCTATGAACAATCAGGGCAGAATCTACAGCTCTACCATCTTTCACTTTACCTTCCGCATGGACCTCTTTTATCAATTCCCGTTACAGGCTGGTAGACTTCAGTCTCTTCTACTTTTTCTTTAAGCCGACAATCTTCTTTACTTAGTTCATCCTCTGCTCGTCCTTCTCCTTGCTGCTCGTCCTTCTCCTTGCTGCTCTTCAATTCTCTCTCTAACTTCCTCAACTTAGAGTCCTTTTCTACTTCTTCCCTAGCATGAAGATAATTTCGATTCAAGATAAGTTATGATGCTATTTACCACCATCGTCACAGTTGATTTACTTATTGAGAAAATTTATAGTAATAAGTGCTTATATCCAAATAGCTTTGTTAACCGGAAATGATTCCTTATTTTGTGAGTGGTAATACTCCGGTGTGCCAAGAAAAGAGTAACCTTTGCCTTTTTGTTGTTCTGGGTAATTTCAATTTTACAATTTTTGTTTGCCGTGTCTTAATATGAAACTTGACTATTAAATAACGTGGTTTTATGGCATTTGATGAAGAATATTTGGCTTGTTCAAAAAGCAGAATAATAGGTATTTGTTTGCAGAATCCAAATATGACCTTAATGTATTTTTCGACTTTGGCGTTTGTGACTTTTTTCCGTAGGACGGCAGTACTATGAACCAACTTTGATGAATGACCAGCTGAGTGGGTGTAATTTGGGAAACCGGTCAACTTCCAAATGGGTTCATATAAAATTATTGTATTTTTAAATTCTTTAGTGCCAACGCAACAAAATATTGAAATCGCCCAACACAACATTACCCAGAAAACTGAGAATGAATCGTCACTCAATATTCTGGTGTATCTTTTATATTTGACAACCGTTGACTTTTGCGCAAATTGAATTTTACGGTACAATTCTAGCCCCCTAGTAAGGGGCCCCTAAAGAGCTTCATTTTCATGGGGTAATTCTTTAGTGGTTTTCATCGTTTTGTTTTCAAAATTAAATTTTCCTTTTTCCAGAATTTTCGCACGAGTGAGAAAATGTAAGTAAGTAGTCGCCGAAGCAAAGGCCACTTATGGCAATTCTTAATTTTTTCGACAAAATTAAGAAATTAAAAAGTTAAAATTAAGAAGTTAAAAAGAAATTAAGGCAATTGGCCTTAGCCAATTGCCTTAATTTCTTTTTTTTTTTTTTGAAAATAAAGCGTACTATATAGAATAGCAACAAGACCAACGCCCGGCGACTGTTCACTGAATACACTTTTAAGTTCTTGCGTAATTTTTTTTTTATTTTTATTATTATTACTATCCAAAAAATTCAAGGAACAAAAACTTTTCTCAATTTGTTTAATGTTTTTTGAAGAGCTGTATCTTTGTGAAAAACGGTCGTACGGAGATGGAAAAAAAGTATTTGAAAGCTTCACGTCTTTAGTTTTGGGATTTTTTAGCAGAATTTTTTTTTCTTTTTAAGGATACAGGGGGTCTTATGTCGTTTTCGATTGCATCAAAAAAAGCACTCTTTAGGAGAAAAAATTGCTTTTTTCCATTTTAATTGGTTCGATTGACGAAAATACGTTGTTCTGAGGGCAAAATATTTTTGCTCCAGCTCACTGTTTAGAAATCTCGATTTTTCCGTAGATTAACCCCTCTTTTACATAAATATATTCATAGGTTTGTTCTGATTCTGTTATTTGGCTGATTGACTGCCGTTTTCATATTGAAAAAGTTATTATGGTTATTGTTTGTTTAGAAGCGTCAATAAATGAATCTCGACATTGCCTCGAAGAGAAATTTTTGTAATTTTATTTTTGCAATTTTCAAGTTTCTTATATTTTGATAGATAACCCACAAACAAAAAAGAGCAAGGAGATGTTCTTGTTCGATTGACGCCGAAATTGAGACTGCTTTTTCATAGAAGGGAAAAAAATCAAGTTATCAATGACAGTGGCAATATGTCATTTCCATTATAATAAAATTGAAATGGGCGCAAAATATTAGAATACAATATTATTTATCGGTCGTGGACATAGTTATCGGTCGTGGAAGTATCGTATTATACTCGCATATAATGGCTGTTATTCCCTCAGATGATTTACGACAGGTAAACTTCATCTTCGTGAATAAAAGTATAAAACTCACTAACACACCGACATAAGTCAATGTTAATTTTTGTTATGAGCAAAAGCAAAACCAACAAAAATGTTTATACAAGCCGTCTCGTTCGCTCCTTACACAGATCCTATCAAGAAAATGGTCATTATATTATTGGTTTTGTCATATAATACAATATTTAAACAACAACAAAAACAGATTTGTTCGGATTGTGTATATAAATATATACAAATACATAGAGTGCTTTTTATTTCTTAAAGGTTGATTCACCAGATTTGTCCATTGTGCTCATCAAGAAAATGACAACTTGACGGAGTTAAAAACCGAGTTAAACATACATATGTTATCTCGCTGGACACAAAAGAGAGATAACATATTTTTAACTCGGTTTTTAACTCCGTCAAGTTGTCATTTTCTTGACGAGCTCAAGGGACAAATCTGGTGAATTAACTTTAAATGTTTGTAAAGTTATTGCTGCTCGTATAGACATTTTTGTTGGTTTTGCAAAAGACTTGCCGTATAAGACATTTGTGTTGGTTTTGTTATATTACTTATTGTTTTTGTTTTTTACGTGTATGTATTGTGAAGGAAATCTTTACGCGTTTATAACTTTTGAATCCGCCCACCTATAGATCTTAACCATAACATGTTTTTCTTATCGGGTCAAGGTCTATTAATCTGTCTTTGTTTCATGAAAATCGGATAAGTACTTTTCGAATTGCTATTTGTTAACGGGCATCAACAGCGGGGGGATAAGGCATCTCTCTCGCTCTAGCGCTTTGCTTGCATTGATGCCTAAAAATTTAAAAAAAAATGTTTAACTAAACCTGGGCTGTTATTCATTTTCATTATTTTGGGTGATTCTTGATAATTCTTAATCGCCTTTATTTTAAAGTAAGCACAATCGCCCAAAATTTTGGACGATTATTCGTTTTAGGGTTATAGGTGGTGTTGCATTTTTTGTGTTTTTTGGACGATTCGGCATAATGCGCAATCGCCCAAAAAACAGTAATTTTTTGGGTTATTTTTGATTTTTGGGCGATTTGATTTTAAACAATTGCTCGTTTCGTCTGTTATTATACCTTCATTCTAATTTTCTCTACCTGCTTAAATTATCTGTTGACCGAGTACCGCTAAAATTTTCCAATTTTCTATTTCCATAAAAAATCAAATCAAAATATCTGCTTAGTTGGTTACTTAAAATTAATTTAATTTAATTTTTTCGAATGTGATAATTTGATTTATAATTAAAAAGGCTGTAATAATGTCACAAAAATAATTATTTTGCTGCAAAAAATGGCGTCACTCGGTAATTTATTTGTTGTTGTTATTAACGTATAAATTGTGATTTCTTTGCGATTTAATGAATTGGACATAATAAATCTTTTAGTAGCGTTCGCTCTTCACCCCACCGAAATGCTCAATAAATCATCAAATGTCCAAATTAATACAAGACGATAAGGAACAAAAATTAAATAAATAAGAATATTAGTATTGTAGTATCTCGGTATAAAATCAACAGACACAATGTGTACATGATTGTTATTTGTTCCCAACCATGAAAAAAATGGGTGACATACTCCTACAAACACATTTATACACAAAAGGAATGTTCGAAATATAAAATCCTATTTGTGTCGTGCAATGAATTTTAAAATAAAAATATTTTTTTTTTGCTTTATTTTCCAGATATAACAACAATCAGTGAATAGATGTATAAATATGTCTATAAACGCAAAGAAAATAGAAAAGTTCATCATCAATACCAAATGTGACACTAAAGCTTAAAATTGTAATAGAAAAGAAACATTTAGTTCCTTCATAGAATAAAATATTATTAATTGTGTAGTGTATTTTCTAAATTTTCACAAATACACACACGCACACATCCACACACGCACGCAAACACACACGCACACACACACACATACCCACACACACATATTGCAAGTTGTTGTGTGTTTCTGCCGAGGCCGGGAGAAGTGTAACAAAACAAAACAAAAAAAATTTGCTTTTCTTTTTGATTTTGATTTTTTTTTCGTGTTTGCAAAGTTGAAATGAGCTTTTTTAGTTCTTTACAACAATATGTAACAAGTGGTGTTGCTGGTTTGGGTCTAAGTCCAAGGCGATTTTCGTTATCCCGGCAAGATTCGAGTGGTGAAAATATAAACTTACCAGATCAACAGCAAAAGCAACAAGCCGCTTCAGAAAAATCGGGCGGAAGTATTAGCGGTACAAGTGCTGCTGGTGCGAATCCATCATCAATAACAGCTTCAGCATTATCAACAGCAGCATCACATGTACATGGTAAGCCACATTTGTGTTACATATTTTTACCTGTAATTAAAATACAAACGTCTTTCATTTTCTTTATGCGCTGTTTTTATTTTCTTTAGCGGTTGGTTATGAATATGTATTTGTATTTTGTTTCCTCACAATAAAATAAACACATCCAATTTTATATTACAGTTCCTTTATTTAAAAATATTAATTATTTCTTGTTTGTTTGACCATCAAAAATGCAATACCATGCCAAATCATATTAGTGATGATAATGATTAAATAGTACAGTCACACACGCAAGACTACCTTTAATCATTACCATTTACAGTGAGTTACATAATAATAATTATTTATAAATACATACATACATAACAAGTAGTACGCAGAATATGAATTTTTAATTTGCAGTGATTTTTATTTACTAAACCTTTAATAATTTGAAAATTGTTTGTTCTTAAAAATATGGCAAAATGGCGCATTATTGTATTAATTTAACTTAACAAAATACTTTTCATTATTTCAATGAAACCTTTCTTCTTTATCGGAGAAATACATGATTGCTCTCCGCTTGTTTTATTCTATGTACATTATTCTTCCTATATTACTTAGCATTTTCTTCATTCACCACTTCTATGTCTCCTTCTTTCCCTGACAATGCTGTATAGAATCGAAATTAGTTGGCCAATTAATTATCGAAATTAGTTGGCCGCTTTTTAATGAACTGCTAGTCGCCCAGTTCCCTTTTTGCTTTTCTACGAAATGTTTCTCGTAGATACTATAATACAATGTATGATAAGATACTAATTAGAGTTTCTTTCTCTTCTCTTCTTTCTGATTCTCTAGAACCTTGCCCATAGTGTAGTGGGGTGTGCTATGTTATTATGAGAAATTTTAGCCTACCTTTCTCGATAAGCTTGGCTTTATTTTAATCTGTTCAATAAATACTCCATTATATTCTCACAAAATCAGGATAAATTAATACTGAAAAGACGTGCGAATTCCGGTTATATTGGTAAAGGATACATACTTTCCTGTTCCTTACTTTGTTCGGCACTGATTTTTGTATGTAGATTTGAAAGACAACTGAATAAAAAAAAATGTTAAAGCAATACATAAATATTTGGAATTTCATTCGAAACATGATATTTAGTGATTCATTTGTTTATTTATTGTTTTAATAAAATTTAGTGCTCCTCTGAGTTATACGAAAACAACTTTAAGCGTATTTTGTTGACCAAAATTGAATTCGAATTATTTTGAGTTTATTTTTTGTCCAAGAAAATAGCCAATTTGATTTAATTGACAAAAGCCAACCTTTCTAAATAAAATATAAATTTAATGTGTAATCTGACTCTGGTGGCAGGTATCATAACCAAGAATTAGAATTATGTTTAATTAAACCCAATTTTTTTTTGGGTTAATGTTATTCTTACGGGGATTTATCCTATGCAATTGTTGTTGTAAATTTGTCAAGGAAATACACTTTTTGATTTTACAAAGCCATAGACTAAAAACGAAGTTTTTATAAAGGAATTAGAAATGAGGAAAAGCCCAAACCCTTCATATAATACTTATGGGAAATTCATTTTTTTATAAGGCAAATTTTTAATGAAAACGTTATAAATTTTTAATTATCATCTCTGAGATATTTTCATAAATGATTGAATTTCAACATATATAATATAAACATCGTTTGAAAAAATCGTTTTCTGTTTCTTGTAATAATTGATTTATTTCTGAGGTACACTAGTAAAACTAAAGATATCTTTAGCAAGTACTATTTTACTTCCAAAGAAAGTCCCAATAATATATTTTGGACATAATGTAATTTTAATATTTTTGCAATTAATATTTCTTTAATACCAATATAGTCTTCATGTACGTTTTCATTAAAGATATGTAGATAACTTCTATATGAAAATTTTATAAGATTTGTGCTTTTTCATTGAAAATTCCTATGTGGAATAGTGTAAAGCTTTTCCATTAAAAAAGTTTTCAAAAAATTATGACTTATGATTATAGCTCTATAGTCTAGGAGGCTCTGTTAAATCAAGTGAAGTAATAAATTAAAAAAATAATGCTTAACAAATGAGCTTTCGAATAAATATGCCAAGAAATTATTTCAAAATTTAAAACCAGTGCGGAAATTGAATATAGGCAACTAAAAAACCAATTGTAATAGTATTATTTTTTTTATCATATAAAAAAAAATTCTGTTTAAAATAACACGCACCAGAGTTGGACAAAAAGAACAACTAATGCCACTGCCAATCGCATTTCAGTTCGATAATGTATCAAAAACTTACGAAAACTAGCGTTCAGTGTTGCCAAACATTACCAGAGACTATATTACAGCTATTTAATAGACGAACTCTTTTTAGTCGATGAAATTAAAAAAACTGATTTTTAACGATAAGTAGTGAGCGCAGTAATCAAAATCTCTGAACAAAATAAAATCAAGCCGCCACGGGGATCAATTGGTATCCTGGTTTATTTACTAAAAATAGAACGCGAAAAAACCCCAATTGTTTATCGTGATAAAGAGGTGCAAATTTCTTATAATGGCGTTACAGATTCTATTGCCGTTTAAAATTCATATAAATGTTTATCATGACATTTTAAATAAGCACGCAGCGATTTTTGGTGATAATCACATTGGAAGAGACCGGTTGCTATGACAAGATAATGCCTCTTAGTCTGCAAGGAGTTTTTGAAAGGTTTGACTACAATGTGTTGGACAAGCACAGTAACAGGCATAGAAAGAAGCTTAAACTAGACAAATATTATAAAGTAATTGTAATGTTCTTTTGGTCTTATTAATGACAATAATATGTAATTGGCTCAAAATCAATGACCTTCCAAACAAATATCTCAAATTTAAAACAGATTAAGCGATTACTCCATTCAAGCGAATATTGAAAATCTTACGAAATCGAATTTTAAGTTCATCTGATGATATATAAAAGTATAATTAAATTCAAGTTATTATTATTAAAGTGCTCTTTTGTAAATAAAATTATCATTTCAAAAGAGCTCTAAGAATTTGATGTTTAAATATATCAAAAAGCTGGAACGACCCGTTTTTTAAATGTTGTACCTGTAACGGGTGGGTTTTGACTATGATATGTCTTTTATTATTTTTATTTTTTCTACTTCCATTTAAAACAAAAAGACAGTTGGTTTTAAATAGCAATATTTTGGTAATTAAACGAAAAAATACATGAGTGATTATTTTGTTGTTGCATTTATACTCATTTGCTTTAGTGAACCGTAATTCAGGTTCTACCTATCGTTTACCGAATATTTCGAAATAAATATCGTGTGTTTGCTAACGGTAAAATGAAAGAAGGAGGGAAAATCATTAAATTATATACTTAAAATTATTAAGAAGAGTAATTCTAAAGGTACAAACAGTCATTAGAAATCACGAAATAAATGGTTCTAATTCATCAAAACAACGAATCGTAAGCCCAAATCAGAGCTGTTCCAACTAAATGTGCAAATAAAATAGCTGTGGATAAGTGTGTAAATGCAGGAAAGAAATGTCATCGGTCCACTATTAGTAGCCGCGTCGACACTGTCATTTTCTCTGACGAGAGTAAGTTTAGTACATGCAGTTAAACACAACAAAGTTAGTATTATGGTGTGGGGATTTACGTCGTTAGCAGGAGTGGAAAAACTGGTGTTTGTTGATACAACGATGACACGAGTTGGGTATTTAAATATTTTCAAGACAATTTGAGGGCAAGTGCTCAGTAACTGGTTTTTGATGGAGTGTTTACCTTCTAACAAGATAATGGGTCTCAAGCGTGCTGCATATATTCTTTCAAAGTGGTTTGTTTACAATTGCCCACATCATCTCGGACATGAAACCGATAGAACATCTATTGGGCGAATTAGAGCCCAGAGTTCGGATTCACGATATCAGAAGCAAAGCTGAGTTGAAAAACGCATTGCAATTCGAATGGAGCAAAATACGTAGAAACCAATTCTAAGCACAAGTTTATTTCCTATTCTTAAAAATAAAAATAGCGCACATAATGTTAATGATGCTAGGACACGGAAAAAATAAAAGAGAAGTTTGTAACATTTTAAAGAAAAATCACTCAAATGCTTACCAATACACTTAAATACAAGAGCTATTACCAATGGATATCTGTCTATATGCTGAAAACTACCCCGAATTTTTAAAAACATAGCTCCCTAAGTCTTTGATGAGTTTCCTCTTGGTAAGAGAAATAGTTCCTTATACCAACAGAAAGGGGCTTCCGCACATTAAAGTATCCAAGTCCAACAATGTTTAAATCAATACTATCCTGAAAAATGGACTAAACGCAACAAACCTATAGCTTGACTGCCAAGCTCTCTTGATCTAATGCCATTAGATTTCTATGTCTGGGGATTTTTGAAAGGAGCAGTGTATGACAAGCAAATACAGGCACATGAGCAGTTAATAGAACTTATCGAAAATGCTTGTATTAAAATTAAAGAGAACCTTCAACATTGTAATGGGCGATTTTGACGATCTTCATTTACTACAAAATGGAAACCATTTTGAAAATTATTTATAACCTCTTCTATAATGTTGAAATTGTATACCATTTATTCAAATAAAATATGCGTTTGTTTCGGCTCTTGCTGCATCATTCGTCGAAAATCTCATCTTTTTAATTTTAGAAACAGGAAATAGTCGCTAGGTGCCAAATCTGGAGGATACGGTAGATCGGGAAGTAATTCGAAGTGTACTAGATGCAATTTTGCTATCACCATTGATGACTTGCGAGCATGGTGGCATGAGATTTTTTTCTCTTTATATGTGTTCATTTTGCCTTGATTGCATCGTTCGGCATTTAAAATTTTATTTTTTTAAAACAATTTGAAATAGAAAGCGAGGAAATAAAATATCAAAACAACATAAACTAAATTTTATTGCACTGGAATATGGGGCAATGACCTTTATTACAGCGACTTAAATTCATGTTATTTTATCTTATATACTTGCCTCTTATTAGACTTTACAATGAGTAAATAAATTTTAAGAAAAATGGCAGAAATGTTTTTTCATTCATCATTCATTTTCATTCATCGCTACTGTTGATATTTATGTTTAATAATATTTCCCCGGTGTTATCAGCTAGTGCATATATAAAAATGAGACTTACACACTGAAAATTTGATTTTTTCATTTTAAAATATCACTGGTTTGATAAATTTGGTCCAACATGCTGCGACTTGTACAAAAGAAGATGAACTAGGAAGTTTATCGAAAATTTATAGAAAATTGACTGCTCTGCTTAGCAGCTATCGGAAGCGAGTATAAAAACGCACTAATTAAATACAACTTTTTAAGTTAACCTTTTTATTTTCATTTTAATCATAAAAAATTGCATTTCGTAATAGTATTAGGATATATATATATATATACGTATATATATATATATATATATATATATATATATATATATATATATATATATATATATATATATATATATATATATATATTTATATATATATATATATATATATATATATATATATATATATATATATATATATATATATATATATATACAGGGTGTCCGGGTTTGGGATGCTGATCCGTCATGGGGTGATTCCTTGGTTCATTCTGAGAAACAAATGGTTTGTAGAGGGGGGTCCATTTTTGATATCCTTTGAGATACAGGGTGTTTAAAAAATTTGTTCAGAAAAAAAGTACACCCAAATATTAAACTGTAACTTCCAAAATATTTATCGGAGAGCAAACAACTTAGTTTTGTTTGGTTGGTAATCGTATAGGCTATTATTAAGGTTTAAGTGGTTATCTCGTATCTGCATCCGTTTGAGAGCTATGGTGATTTAAAGTAAAAAAAAAATATTTGTTTTTTATAAAATCGAGTTTTTCTAAAAAAAAACCGTAATAATTTTTTCTTTTGTTTATTTAATTTTAATTTGTCATGATCTCCTCTACAATCCCTCAATACAAAGTTTGGGTCGAGGAGTTATAAAAGGTGCTCAAAATGTCCTCCTTGTGATTGAATTCATTCTAATATTCGTTTATGTATGCCTTTGGTTATTTCAATTCTTGATAATTCTTCCCTTATCTGTTGTGCTGCTGTGTGTATTCGTTGTATAAGTTCTTCTTTTGTTTCAATTTCTTTGGAGTATACAAGCGCCTTCATCCTTCCCCATACATAAAAATCCAATACCGTAAGATCGGGGGATCTTGCAGGCCAATGAATTGGACCATTTCTTCCAATCCAATTATTTGGATAATTTTCGTTAAAAAATTCCTAACATTATTATGGTAGTGACAAGGTGCACCATCATGTTGGTATGTATGCGAGAATCTACTTAAAATGGGAACATCATCAAAAAGCAGTGGCAAATCGTTTTGTAAAAATTGTAAATAACGTTCACCATTTAATCTAGGTGGTAATATGAATGGTCCAATTAATTTATACGTTTACACTGAATCGGTGCTGAAATGATATTTGTTTTTTCGAATGAGGATTTTCAGCAGCCCACGTGTGTAGATTGTGAAAGTTTTTTATGCCATCTCTTGTGAATTGAGATTCATCCGTCCATAGGATACGTTTCACAAAACTTGCATTGTCCAAATTCCTTTCCATCAACAAATTACAAAACTCCAATCTTGTAGTGCGGCCTATCGGTAATAGTTGTTGAACCGGTGTTGTATGCTATGGATGAAGATTATCCTTGTGCAATACTTGATGAATTCGATAGCGAGAGACGTTTAATTGTAAAGCGAGCCTCCTTATGCTAATAGAAGGATTTGCTGTTACATTACGGAGTATACCTTCGTCGACATCCAAATGGTTTGGTGAGACTGAATGGGGCTCCGCCCGGGTATTCGATCTTGTTACGATATTTGGCAGTCTCCTATGAATATTTATAAATACTCTTGCATCAGGAATGCGACGTGTTGGAAATCTGAGTTGATATTCACTGCGAGCTTGTGCTGCATTACCATCGCAAAATCCGTAAACAAAATGGATATCAATGTACTCCTCACCTGAGAACTGTGCCATTATAATATTAATTTTATTAAATTAATTAAAATTTTGATTCACAAAACTGATACAACACTAGATATTATCTCGAAACTAATGACTGAATCTGAAAATATTTAGTTTTTGTTTTTTCAACATTTAAACAAATGAGTTGATAATCAACGCCTACTGTTTTACAGATCAAAATAAAATTGGTAAAATATTAACACTATAACATCTCTTAATTAGATTGAGAATAAACGGAATACGAAGAAAACTATGGCACGTGGGTACAAGTAATGTATTGGGGGATTGTAGAGGAGATCATGACAAATTAAAATTAATAATATATATATATATATATATATATATATATATATATATATATATATATATATATATATATATATATATATATATATGTATATATACATATATATATATATATATATATATATATATATATATATATATATATATATTTATATATATATATATATATAAATATATATATATATATACATATATATATATATATATATATATATATATATATATATATATATATATATATATATATATATATATATACATATAAAAATATATATATATATATATATATATATATATATATATATATATATATATATATATATATATATATATATATATATATATATATATATATATATATATATATATATATATATATATATATATATATATATATATATATATATATATATATATATATATATATATATATATATATATATATATATATATATATATATATATATATATATATATATATATACATATGTTAAATCTAATAATTAAGACGTCCAAATTAAGCCTTATAAACGAATTAATAATTTGTTAATTGAATTAAACAGAACGTGGATATCAAACAGAGACGAAATCGGTATACTTGACAAAACAAAATTACTTTGTAGATGCCAAAACCAGCCTGAAAAACATCAACATCAGATAACTAAAACGCCATTTTACAGCTGATGCTTTACAAAGCTAATAAAACAATTTCAATTCGTGTTCAAAATAGGAAAATGATTTGGCAAAGTAAAGTAAATGGTTGGAAAATGAATTTTCCGCCGTATAACAAACAAGAAGAAAATGAAAATAAATCGTTATTTTCTCAAATTCAAAATTTCTTATTTATTATCCGTTTTTTTTTTGTATTTTGTGTTATTTCCAACTTTAATGATTATTAAAAACCTTTCAAAAGTGTTTATTGTTCGAATATTTATGTAGTTTATATTTTTTTTGTTATTTTTCTTCTTATATCCCATTTTCATTTAGATAAATTTGAAAAGCACAAAAAATTTAAACACAGTAAATTCCTATCTTTTCTTTTCTCATTTCAATTTATCTTAATTTATCAAAATATATATCCCCCCCAACAAAGCGTTAGTAGATACTATATGTATAAGTTTTTTCAACGATTGGTGGTTGGTGAATATAAAGTAAGATATTGGGAATATAACAAAAGGATTAAATCGTAAATTCATGTTACTGTATACGTTTTATTCAGGGTGGGCCATAATTAAATAAACGATTTGTTTATTGAATAAGTCAGTAACTAAAATAAATTCATCAAAATTACAAGTGATATCTCTTATTTGAGTCATAACAATTGATTTTGCTTAGGTATGAAAAATTGTATCCGGTAAATGGCCTCCACTAAAAAGGATGCAAATTTCCGGCTCGTTTTCAGCACTTTCCTTGACATGACACTATGTATAGGTCAAAAGATTAGAAATTTAATGTCGAATGTTAGCTTTCAGATCAGCAAGAGAATATGGACGATTAAGGTTCACCTTGATTTTCAGATAGCCCCACAAAAAAATGTCTGCATGTGTCAAATCGGGCCGTATGATATATCCCTGAATCGTTTGAAACCAAATGGTAATTCTTTGAACAGCTGTTTGGCACCATCCTATTGCAAATAAAGGCCTTCTACACAAAATTTGTTCACTTCTTGCGCCAAAAATTCGTGGAGCATAACACTGTACCGATCACCATTGGCAGTTATAGCCCTGCCTTCGTTAGACGGTCACTTTTTTGTCGAATTGGACTTTCTTGTGAATAATTCGAGGGTTTTCGGTACCCCATAAGCATAATTTATTGACACTGCTGTTGAGACAAAAGTGCGCTTCATCGCACATAATAATTTTCTGCCAACAGTTTGGCTCGATTTAGACGATGTGATCATAATTTAAAGGCTGCGAATCCAATGGCATCAATTTGGTTGTTAATGTAATTTTTATATGTACATTTTTAAATCACACTTTAAAATGCAACGCAAAGCGACTAAATCCCAAAAGCAATGCACAACTTCATGCACACTGTCAATATCCTCACTTGAATGAGACTGGCACACTGCACATATTACTACGCTTTGTATCAATAACAACACCACACTCAGTGTTCTCTCATCCGGCGCTTTTCTCTTCTTTCCGACAACACTCAGCACAGTAGCCTCTTGTTTGTCCAAAAATGTTTCGGGTTAATCTAAAATAGTTGCTTAAAAATTCAATTAACCTAATACTAAAAAAGAAGCCCCGACAGGTATTTAGGTAATTCTAGGGGAGAATTTCAAAATAAGAATGTAACATCATATAATACATATATGTATGTATATGTAATAGTTAAAATTCATTTTTTCTGGCTTAATATTCAGAGGGGCCTAGTCTCGGATTTCACATCCATTTTTCACATGTGGACATCTGTCAAAGTTCACATAAAAACGTTCGAAAATTGTAATTCGTGTATAAAACATATGCGGCATGGACATTTTCCTATATGGGGAATTTTTTCCACATGCTTATACCCATTCGGAAATATTCCCTTAGTACCGAAAAAATTCAATTTTTATGAATATTGACAGATGACCACCTGTGGAAAATGGATGTGGAATTCGAGAATAGGCCCGGGGATCTGATATAATCTAAACGTTGCGACTCGAATAATTGTTTCGAGTCTTCATTGCTGCTATACAATAAAACATTATAATATTGTATTCTCGCATTTATAAAATTTGAAATTTTTTTTTTTTTTTTTTTTTTTTTAAACATCTTTATTGATATGGCTACTACAATCTTAAACATTATTAATTCATTAGTAAGGTTGACATTAGTACTTATGAGATAAGCATAAACTTGTGTGGGTCTGCTGGACCAGTATCCAGTTCCCTTAAGATATAATATTCATACGGTTAGCTCATGTGGTTTGATTCGTTTGAGCCGCCTTATTTCGTTTTTATTGTCCAGTAGTTGTACGGCCTCAACGTTGGTGTGGTTAAGAAGCCTCTTCTCATGTTTAATGGCACATTCGCGGATGACGTCGTCTATCAATTGTATGTTTAGATCATTGTGTATTTCTCTGTTAGTCACAAATCGGTAAGCGTTGGTGACCATTCGAAGAAATTTATTTTGGCTACGTTGTATAATGTCTCTATTGGATTTATGAGTACAACCCCATAGCTGCGCACCATACATCCATATTGGTTTGAAGATAGTCTGGTAGACTAGTCTTTTGCAATACAGGTTCATTTTGGAATGATGCCCAATTAACCAGTACATTTGACGTTGTTTTAATCGTATCTGTTCAGCATTTTGTCTCACATGATGTTTCCAGTAGAGCCTTGAATCTAAATGCAGACCAAGGTATTTAGCCGATTCAGCCTGCGGCACTTGCACCCCATTGAGGTATATGTGTAGACTGTTATTTTTGTGTCGGAGCGTAAATGTCACATGGGTTGATTTGAGCTCATTAAGCACTATTTTCCAGTCAATTGTCCATTTAGTAACGTCGTTCATTGCTCGTTGAAGATTTTCCACTGCCCTTGGTTGTGATTTGTCTACTGACATAATTACAGTGTCGTCAGCGAACGTGCCGATGAATGTTTTATTCGTTGTAGGTATGTCCGCAGTGTAGATAAGGTAGAGGAGGTGTCCCAATACGCTTCCCTGCGGAACTCCTTCTAGAGTTGGATAAAAGTCGGAACATGTTTCTTCATGGATGACTCTGAATTGGCGATCAGAGAGGTATGATTCAAGCAGCTGGCAATAGTTTTGTGGTAGCATTTTGTTCATCTTGAATGTCAATCCCTCGTGCCAAACCCTATCAAAGGCCTGAGATACATCCAGAAATACGGCGGGGCAATATTTCTTTTCTTCTAACGCTTGCTCTATTACCGTAGTTATTCGATGGACTTGATCTATTGTAGAGTGGTTATTCCTGAATCCAAATTGAAAATCAGATACGTTTACCATTGGCTTTAGACGTTTTAGTAGTAGTTTTTCAAACAGCTTTGATAAGGACGGAAGCAGTGAAATTGGTCTGTATGATGTTACTTCTTCATCTGGTTTACCTGGTTTCTTCAACATAATTATTTGAGCCGTTTTGAAGCATTTGGGTATATACCTCAATCTCATACAGGCATTAAATAAGTACGTGATCATGATGATT
This sequence comes from Tipula vernalis, assembly GCA_958295665.1. Lineage (NCBI taxonomy): Eukaryota > Metazoa > Arthropoda > Insecta > Diptera > Tipulidae > Tipula > Tipula vernalis. Next base: position 244,923,893 of record OY282560.1, on the reverse strand, counting down.
GCTTTGCGTGGAAGTTCCTTGAATAGACCCGGTGATATTTCATCAATTCCTGGTGCCTTTTTTTGACTAAGACTTTTGTCGATTTCTTCAGCAATTTCCATTGGCGTGACCTTTTTAAAATCCTGATTTGGTTGATAGACAGGTGTTACGTCAATGTTGGATTGAATGTCATGGGGTTGAAACACTGTTGCTAGGTGTTGAGCAAAGAGTTCCGCTTTTTCTTTGTCATGTCGAACCCAATTGCCTTGAGCATTTCTTATAGGTGGTACTCGAACTACAGGTCGTTTAAATTTTCTGGTTGCTTTCCATAACGAGTAGTCCTTATCCATTTCTGGACCTAGCCCGCTTAAGTAGTTGTCGAAGCAGTCCTGTTTGAAGCTTTTGATTAGCCTATTGACTTTGTTGCTTATTCGATTGAAGGTGGTTTTGTCAGCGGGATTTCTGGTGAGATGCCATATTCTTCTTGCCTTTCTCCTTTCCTTGATTTGTTCCCTGATTTCAGCCGGGTATTTGACTTCAATCTCCGTTTTGTCCTTTAATTCTGGAGTAGCTAGACTGGCGGCCATAAGAGTGTATTCAATGAAATTGTTTGTTTGTTGTTCCAATTCTTCATTACTTTTAATACTAACTTTTAATTCAACTAGCTCTTCCAGTTTTTCTCTGAAGAGGTCCCAATCCACGAATCTATTAATAAGGTTTTGCTTCTTTTTTTTCTTGATGACTATAGCGCTTACTGACAACAGTACAGGAATGTGATCAGATGTTAAGTCGTTAATTCCTTCGACTCTAGTGTAATTGGATGAAATACCTTTTATGATGAAGAAATCAAGCAAATCTGGTATTTTTCCTGCATCCGTTGGCCAATACGTTGGCCTTCTTGGAGACAGATATTCACATTTGTTTTCATGAATGGCATTGAACAAAGCATTTCCTTTCTCAGGAGAAATTAGCCTGGAACCCCAAGCTGTATGTTTTATATTATAGTCCCCTCCAATAATAAATCTTGGACCGAGCTTATTAAAGACGTTATTAAATTGTAACTTCGTTGGTGTATGCCGTGGAGGACAGTATGCTGCCGCAATATTTAGATCTGCGCCATTATATTGGATTGAGATAACAGTTGCTTGCATGTAGCTTTCTCGAATATCCTCTTGTTGATTATGTTTGATATTATTTTTAATTAGTACAGCTGAACCACCTCTGGCTCTTTCACTAGGATGGGTTGTTCAGTAGGAATTAAATCCCTTTATTCTAAAAAAGCTTTTGTTGGAGAAGTGCGTTTCTGAAATAAGTGCAATATCTATGTTGTTTGTATGGAGAAATATTTCCAGTTCTTGGGCTCGTTGGTTGAGCCCGTTAGCGTTCCAAGTTACAATGCGTAGGAACGAGTTAATCATTTTTGTGTATGCTGACTATTTTTGCTAGGCGGATAGAAATTAATTTCTAGTTTTGCCACCCTTTCTGTTAAGTGACCAAGTGTCTGTTGAATTTGAATAAGGTTTTTAATAATTTCAAAGTTATTAGACTCGTTATTAACTTCTATATGTTTGTTGTTTTGGTTTGATTCATCAGTAGATAATTTGGTGATTTACGCATAGGATAATCCAACTGTGGATGGTGTGATTGTTGTTTGTGGTTTAGCAGCTTTGGTTTGTAATCGCTGTACTACTCTTGTTCTATTATTCTGTTGACTTTTAATTTTGTTCTGATATACACAGCATCCTTTATAATTTGCAGTATGTCCTTGTTGTTGACAAAGAGCACATGAAGGCGCGATATCTGGTTGTTTTTTGCATTTTGTCGTGTGATGATCTCCAGCACATTTAACGCATTTGGTTTGACGATAGCAAAAACTCTTGGTATGTCCAAGTTGTTGACAATTCGTACATTGTGGAATGTCCCTTGTCTTGTTAGGTGGCTCAATTTTAACTATACAGTAAGCAAGTTTCTTGATGTTGTATACTTCTTTATTGTTGTCTTTTTAAGTCGATGTAAAACAATGGAAAGTGTTTCCTGTCTTTTACACCATTAGTTGTGACCATTTTGTATATGTTAGTAATACCTGCGACTTCATGTCCCATTTTTTCTAAGTCTGCTTTAATTACATCGTGACCAGTGTTGTGCAGGTAAATTACCTCGTATAATTTACGCGCAAATTTACGCGTAAAAAATGTATTTTTTACATGGCAATTAAATTTACATAATGTAAAAAATATGTAAAAAATTAAATAAAGTGACATCTGTTATGAATTACAGCAAATTTTGTATTTAAATTTATGATTTTAGTCAATAAAAAACCCCTTTGGTAAAGTTCCACCTATTATAAAGTAAATTAATCATCGCCTGGCAATGTCTAGGGTGGTGTATTTCGTCTACATAATATTAATGGCGCTGTTGTAGTATGTTTTTCGTGCATGTTTAAAATATTGTATGTTCGGAAATTCCTATTAGTTTATTACATAATTACATTTATTTACCAACAATTTATGTGGAAATTTTTCCATTTAATTTGGCTATGTAAATTTAAATAAATATTTATTGCCATATTTTTCGATTTTCGATAATTGTTATTAACAATTTTTTTTGTGTTTTAATTAATTGTCACATAACAAATTTTAATTCTTTATGATTCCAGAAAAGTCAATATAAACAAAATTGTAATGTTTCGTATATCGTTTTCACATTTTCTGTTTGTTGTTAATTTACAATATTATTAACTGTGGTTATCTAAAATATGTTTAGCAACAAGGCAGGGGTAACCTTGAACGTCGTGATTATTCACTTAAGCCACGCATTTCCAAACACTAAAGTCAAATAAACAAATAACGGATATTACATACTTACATACATATATATAATCCGTTCTCCTCAAGTCGGTAAAAACACATTCATAACAGATAACTGCGAATAATTATTCTCTAACTTTCTTAATTCTACAAATAGCAAAGAAACAAAGAATGTTTTGAGGTAAATCCTGAAAAATGATAAAATTTGTATAAAGAAATCAAAAACCACAAATTATAATCAAATCTATTATCCGTTTTATTATTGTATTTGTTTCTTGCACATAGCCATAGTACAACACATCAGGATGCATTTAAAAAGTATGATAATGATAAATAACATCCAAATAGAAAAGGTGATTGACCTTTTGAAAAAAACCAAACACGTGATCGCATGAAATATATTCCAAATTTTTTTTAGTTTTTGGTTTTACTGATACAGGAGATTTCAAATATAAAATATGTATGTGTATGTGTATATGTAGGTGCAATATACAATAGATAGGTTAAAAACTTCTGCATGTACTTTAAAAAAAAGAATTTATAAATTTGAACAAAAACAATTGAGCGAGAATGAGAGAGCGAGCAAAGTTAAGCTCGTAAACAATTTTTTACAATTTGTCAAAAAATTAGTTTAGCCAAAAACAGTGCATTCACAAATTAATTCAATTTGTTCTTCTCTCTCTGTCCTTTTCAATTTCTATAGAAAATGAGGGAAGATAGCAATAGCGGCCAAGATAACTACTTAGGCTTAAATTGTAATTTAACATTTTCTGTTTTTGTACATAAATATTATTTTTAAGGCATCTACAATACATCTACAATCATGAATTATTTGGTTGATGTTTTATAGGTAATATGTAATGATCAAAATATTGGGATAGGTCATAGTCATAAGCGAATCATGTGTCCGAATATTTTGTTTATTTTATTTGTCAACTTTTGAAAACAGTTTTAAAAAACACTTACACGTGTACCGAATTTCAATAGTCGTGTTTTCCATGAGAACTGCACTAGAACTCGATAAATTTTAAATTCCATTTATTATAAGTAAACAGAAAAAAAAATTAAATTCATAAAGTGATAATGTGTAGTGCATTTCACATAAATACACATTTTAAGTTGTTACAGCAATAAATAATGACAATTATAGCTTATTTTTTAGTTACACTGGATAAACCCATGAATTTATCGAGTGTAGTTGCGTGTAATGACGTCAGCAAGAAATAAGGAAATATTGATGAAATAACTGAAGGGGGAAATTTTTAAACTTAAAATATGTAATTATATCAAATACACTACACATTCGCGCTTTATGAATTTATTTTTTTTCGTTTTACATAGAATAAAAGGAATTTAAAGTTTATCGAGTTCTAGTGCAGTTCTCATGGAAAACACGGCTAATATTATAACGTATTTCGTTCCGATTATACGGCTGTTTATGTATTCCTGTAGTACTTGGTATAAGAAAATATACGTTTCTTCTACAACTTGCCGTGTTTCTTAACCGATTGAAGTGAAATTTAGTATGCAAGTTTATATTAGCCCAAAAATAGCGTGTACCGAATTTATGTAATGATCAAAATATTGGGATAGGTCATAGTTATAAGCGAATCATGTGTCCGAATATTTTGTTTATTTTATTTGTCAAGGTTGTTTATTTTATTTATCAACAACGTATTGATGGACAGAAATGTTAGGTATAACTACATTTTCAGCATGACTCTTGTTAATCACGGCGAGGACTATAATAACAATATTTGAACGCGGTGACCTCTCGCTTGCTAAACATATTTTACCTAACAACAGTTAATAATATTGTAAATCAACAATAAATGGAAAACGATATACGAAACATTACAATTTTCTTTATGTTGGTATCAACACAATAGAAATGTAAACAAAATCAGCTGATGTATTATTATTTTGACTGCAAGAAAGCGTAGAAAGACGAAACCATTTCAACCATATGATTTTACTGTTAGTACATTAAAAACCAAATATGTACATAAAGAAACTGTTTATCCCTTTCTAACTGCACTGTTTAAGTGCAACCCGTCTTTGTTCTTCACAGGATAACAAAAATATAAAATTTATTTGGATTTTTTGATTTGTGAAGATCAAGTTCAAATCGAAATAAAACACAATACTACTAAAGTAGAAGCATCTACAATACCAAAAACAAATATGATAGTATGCAGAGAACAACATTAATGTGAAACGTTGCCAGTTTTAAACATATTTTTCATTTGGTTATTTGATTTTAGTGTTTGAAAAATTGGAAATGCATTTCTTAATCGAATAATCACAAGGCCGCTTGAGTTGATCCTCGTACCTTCTATTTAGGAAGTAATTCATCTCATCGTGAATTAACAATTCATTTCTAATATTTCTTTAAAACTTTAAGTGATATGTGGCACAATCAGAGCCTTTGCACTTTTGCAGACATATGTACGTATTAGTATAATTATTATGTATTTGTTATTTATGATGTGACTTGGTAAGCTATTGGGCCAGATTCTGAAATGACAACGTTCCGGACCCATAAAATGTCTGCATTTTTTTTTTTTGCGTTTCACTTTAAATAGTTTTGAAAGACATTTTATGAGTAATGCATCTCAGTTTAATACAAGGAATTAAACTAAAATGCATTTTGGAATAAAACAAACGATTAATGGTAAATCGAGCCAAAATATAGTCGTTGAGTGATATTATAGGACTTCATAGTTAAGCTCACGGTTAGCTAAAAACCAATTTTTCCACCAGCCCAATATTTAGCCCAGCATCAATACAACTGAGATAATTGAGTTCATGTTTAATATCAAAAAGTTTACATGGTACGGTCTTCCTAACAATCACAAAAAAAATGTATGGCATGCCAATTTAAATTATTTGCATAAAAAAGCCTAGTGGTGATTATTCACTTGAGCCACGCATTTCCAAACACTAAAGTCAAATAACCAAATAACGGATTTTACATACTTACATACATATATGTATATCATCCGTTCTCCTCAAGTCGGTAAAAACACATTCATAACAGATAACTGCGAATAATTATTCTAACTTTCTTAATTCTGCAAATAGCAAAGAAACAAAGAATGTTTTGAGGTAAATCCTGAAAAATGATAAAATTTGTATAAAGAAATCAAAAACCACAAATTATAATCAAATCTATTATCCGTTTTATTATTGTATTTGTTTCTTGCACATAGCCATAGTACAACACATCAGTAGCCTTATTCTATAAAAAATAAGATAATGTTTACACGTGATAAACAGTGAACGAAAAGAGAATCGAAAAACAATTTAATGTAATTTTAGTAAAAAATCACAAAGTTTACCCGTTTTCACGTTTACACATTATCTTATTTTTTACAGAATAAGGGTGCAGGATGCATTTAAAAAGTATGATAATGATAAATAACATCCAAATAGAAAAGGTGATTGACCTTTTGAAAAAACCAAACACGTGATCGCATGAAATATATTCCAAATTTTTTTTAGTTTTTGGTTTTACTGATACAGGAGATTTCAAATATAAAATATGTATGTGTATGTGTATATGTAGGTGCAATATACAATAGGTATATAGGTTAAAAACTTCTGCATGTACTTTAAAAAAAAGAATTTATAAATTTGAACAAAAACAATTGAGCGAGAATGAGGAGCGAGCAAAGTTAAGCTCGTAAACAATTTTTTACAATTTGTCAAAAAATTAGTTTAGCGCCAAAAATGAATATGTACACACACAAACACACACACAATAAATATTTGTTTGGTTTGCCCTAAATAAGTGCATTCACAAATTAATTCAATTTGTTCTTCTCTCTCTGTCCTTTTCAATTTCTATAGAAAATGAGGGAAGATAGCAATAGCGGCCAAGATAACTACTTAGGCTTAAATTGTAATTTAACATTTTCTGTTTTTGTACATAAATATTATTTTTAAGGCATCTACAATACATCTACAATCATGAATTATTTGGTTGATGTTTTATAGGTAATATGTAATGATCAAAATATTGGGATAGGTCATAGTCATAAGCGAATCATGTGTCCGAATATTTTGTTTATTTTATTTGTCAACTTTTGAAAACAGTTTTAAAAAACACTTACACGTGTACCGAATTTCAATATTATAACGTATTTCGTTCCGATTATACGGCTGTTTATGTATTCCTGTAGTACTTGGTATAAGAAAATATACGTTTCTTCTACAACTTGCCGTGTTTCTTAACCGATTGAAGTGAAATTTAGTATGCAAGTTTATATTGGCCCACAAATAGCGTGTACCAAATTTCAATATTATAACGTATCTCGTTCCGATTATACGGCTGTTTATATATTCCCATAGCGCTTGGTATAAGAAAATATGTATACGTTTCTTCTACAACTTGCCGTGTTTCTTAACCGATTGAAGTGAAATTTAGTATGCAAGTTTATATTAGCCCAAAAATAGCGTGTACCGAATTTATGTAATGATCAAAATATTGGGATAGGTCATAGTTATAAGCGAATCATGTGTCCGAATATTTTGTTTATTTTATTTGTCAAGGTTGTTTATTTTATTTATCAACAACGTATTGATGGACAGAAATGTTAGGTATAACTACATTTTCAGCATGACTCTTGTTAATCACGGCGAGGACTATAATAACAATATTTGAACGCGGTGACCTCTCGCTTGCTAAACATATTTTACCTAACAACAGTTAATAATATTGTAAATCAACAATAAATGGAAAACGATATACGAAACATTACAATTTTCTTTATGTTGGTATCAACACAATAGAAATGTAAACAAAATCAGCTGATGTATTATTATTTTGACTGCAAGAAAGCGTAGAAAGACGAAACCATTTCAACCATATGATTTTACTGTTAGTACATTAAAAACCAAATATGTACATAAAGAAACTGTTTATCCCTTTCTAACTGCACTGTTTAAGTGCAACCCGTCTTTGTTCTTCACAGGATAACAAAAATATAAAATTTATTTGGATTTTTTGATTTGTGAAGATCAAGTTCAAGTCGAAATAAAACACAATACTACTAAAGTAGAAGCATCTACAATACCAAAAACAAATATGATAGTATGCAGAGAACAACATTAATGTGAAACGTTGCCAGTTTTAAACATATTTTTCATTTGGTTATTTGATTTTAGTGTTTGAAAAATTGGAAATGCATTTCTTAATCGAATAATCACAAGGCCGCTTGATTTGATCCTCGTACCTTCTATTTAGGAAGTAATTCATCTCATCGTGAATTAACAATTCATTTCTAATATTTCTTTAAAACTTTAAGTGATATGTGGCACAATCAGAGCCTTTGCACTTTTGCAGACATATGTACGTATTAGTATAATTATTATGTATTTGTTATTTATGATGTGACTGTGGATTATTGATTGATGCTAATGGCTGTGGATTATTGTTATTCTTAAAAATAATTGATTAATCATTAGTGTTGCATACATTGATATATTAAACTCTTTAAACAATTACAAATTATTCCTGGATCATCTCATCTTACATATGTCGTTAACTCATTTTTTTACATTTATTATAGTCAGAGACTACAATCAAGTCTCGATGAAGTTTGGTTATTGAATTGTTATTTGTTAGTAACAATTATATATTGTTAATATTTTTTTATTATAAATAAATGTTAGGTGTTTTACACGTCATAAATATTATGGGTATTCTAGAAGTTGCTTATTTACGAAAATTCTCTCTGAAGAGTTCAAAAGAGAATTCTCGCAGGTTTCAATAAATGTGAGAAAGTTACAATATACTATTACATATACGAATTTTATTTTCTTTCGTCATAAAGCATAAGTAGAACGGTCATTCACCTTTTGTAACTGCTTACGTTTCATATTATTTGTTACCTTTTTCTATCCAACAAAATGTTCCTTGGCTACTAAATTTAAACGTAATAGTTATTGTTTATGCATACCATTACCAATATTATTACTGAAACTTCTTCAATCATGAATTGTTTGGTTTATCTTGTATATTACAAATGTAATTTGCGATCATGTGTCCGAGTATTTCTTTCTTTTATTATTTGTTAAGGTTGTTAAAGTTTCCTAATTTTTTCTTCCTGATGTTTCGGTTATTCATTTTTCGGTTGAGCATTTTGGTTATTTTTATTTGAGCATTTTTGGTTATTTTTATTTTAGAATAAAAATTTATAATGAAAAATCTAAATTTTAAAAATGTATTCAAGAAAGCTCATGCAACATCGTTTTCATTAAGAGAAAAGTTATGCTTTACTACATATTTGAACGTGATGACATATTTAGCCTTGTAAAACATATTTTACGTATCAACGGTTAGTCGGTTAGTAATATTGTAAATTAACAACAAACTGAAAACGAGGTACGAAACATTACAATTTTATTTTTATTGTTTAATAAACATCTGGATGAAAAAATATAATCCGTTCATAATTTTATCAACACAATTAAAATGTAAACAAAATCAGCTGATGTATTATTATTTTTGACTGCAGGAAGCCGTAGAAAGAGCAAAGAAGTAACTTATAAAACTACATACGTACATTTTTTACTTCTAGCATAACTAATATTTATTTATAACAAGGACATTGATAATATAATTTATATTTTATTTGTTAATAACAATGTTGTAATTTATAATTATTTAATAAACTGCAAAGTGCAAAGTATCTAGATTAGGCTAATGTTAGAAATAATTTAATAAAAAATTCTGGTGAGAATAATGAAGTACGATGCTTTTTATATATTGTATAAAATGATTAAGCAAAAACTTTTACCTAAACAATTTCGAATTGATTTACAATATGTCAAATCGAATTTTACGAAAAAATCAATTGATTACAGCCAGACAAATTAAATTCTTAATAATTAAATAATAATTGTGTGTATCGACTAAATATCAAATATATTTACCATATTTGAATAATATAATTTTATTCAAATAGATGTCACTAAATAAAAATTTTTTTACATTTTTTTACATTTTTTTACATTTTACATTTTTTTACTATTTTTTACTATTATTTACATCAAATATGTAAAAAATAGTTTTTTACGCGTAAATGCACAACACTGATCGTGACTAATGGAAGATGGTAAGCCTCTGATAACTACTCTATAAGCCTTTTCGCTCTTCAGCTGATAGGTGTGATATTCCATATTTTCTGATTGGTTGCTGGGTTCTTTTTTTAATTCTTCCAGTAATTTTTTGACATTTCTGTAATCATTTTCATTTTGAAATGTAATTTTAATGTTACTATTTGAAAGCGCCTTAAAATTAGTTGATTCACTAGTGGTTTTTATTACTTTTTGTCGAAAAAGTTCGAAATTTTTGATATTGCTCACGTTAATGGGTGGAGGCAGTGGTATTTTTGGGGTTTTCTGTTCAGTGTTATTGATCACAATTTGTGTAGTATTTTTTGGAGGAGTTTTCGTTTTTGTGCGCCTGCGTTTCCTAGCATTTCTGTTATCAGCACCGGAAACTTCTTTTTCCAGTTCTTCCTCATCTGTGCAATAATCCTCTTGACTCAGAGCACTGAATCTATTATTCTGTTGAAAAACTGGAAATTGCCGCAGCAATCAGTTGGAATTATTTGATTGATGATGTTCATGTTGACTGGATGATGGCTGAATATGGTTTGAAGAAAGTTTGTTAACTCGTGCTGAATCCTTAGCTATGCTATTTTTAACCTTTTCTTTTAGTGTAGAGTTTTCTCTCTTGTTCAGCAACTTCATTGCTCAGCTGCGCGATTAGTTTCTCCATTTTTTGAAATTTATTTAACAGCTCCTCGCTATTTATAATATTTGTTGATGCACTCGGCATTTGTTCTGATAATGAAGTTACTTTTTCAGTGGAGATTGCGTTGTTTGCAAATATTTTTTTTATTGGTGATCTGATTGTAATGGAGCCCTTTCGGAATGAAAGTTCTTCCTCGTTACTCTTTTGAACGTTGATATCGCTTAGCTTATTTTTGGTATCATTAGAATTATGTAGCAATGTTTGGTCCCCCCTAGAATCCATGGGACCGACCTCCGGAGAGAGTGGATTTTCCTGAACATCAGGTCTGCCACCTAGGGTATTAGTTTCCTTGTTTGTTTTATTCATTGCGTTTTGTTTTTATAGTGTTATTACACTCGCCTCTAGAAGTTCAGCCGTTGTGATACATTAAAAATGCAAAACAAACGTTGCCCAGGTGCTACCGCGTGGAGGTAAACTAGAGACAGTTGATGGTTTCTACATAGTTGCAACGTTGGAATATAAACCAATTTATAATTAGCTATAAACGGTCAACGCCTACCCTATTGAATCCCACCCAGCACCAAAATTTGAAAATGTTTAGTACAATGTACTCATAGTATGTAGAAACATAAAAACAGACATACACTAACAATCTAGAACATAAAATTTAAAATAAAATTGTATAAACTGAAAGAAAAATTAAAGATTATGGTGAATTCAGAAATTCCTTTTATTCGATGGTTTTTTTAAAAGAACATAAAGAAAAGAAAAATAATTCTACTGCATATTTGTATAAAACACTTTATAACCGTCAGGTGATACAATCATATATATATATATATATATATATATATATATATATATATATATATATATATATATATATATATATATATATATATATATCTATATATATATATATATAGATATATATATATATATATATATATATATATATATATATATATATATATATATACACATATATATATATATATATATATATATATATATATATATATATATATATACATATATATATATATATATATATATATATATATATATATATATATATATAATAATATATATATATATATACATATATATATAAATATATACAAGGATGAGGGAACTTTTTGCAGGGTGAGGGAACTTTTTGCACCTCGGAAATTGATTTTTCTTAAAATAAGTAAAAATTAAACGGTTTATATCAAAAGCATTCTATAGAACGAATGAAAAAGACGAAACACTCTATTTCTGCTATACATACATATGTACTTACATAAGTAGTGAATATGTAGATGTAACATGGTATATAGTACATGTTAGATATAAAACACTTATTTCAAATTAATGATTTGTATTACTCTTCATATTTCAATTTGTAACCATATTTCTCACTTTATCTTTATGGTACCCGCGGATTGAAGCGGAATTTTAGTGAGAATGTAAACAAAGCTACAAAAAACTGAAAAATTACATTAAGAAAGTTGTGGACGGGAAGGGGTAAAACTACTTTGCCAGCGAAGATGATTCTAGCTAGGTAAAATTGTTGAAATAATTGTTGTTTATTTAACACTGAATTTCCCATTTTTACATTTATTTAGCGCACATCTCACCGTCGCTTGATATCTCAAATATTCATGATGTGTAATTTTATTCTAATGTTTTCTGTATAAATACCTTTATACCTTTATCTTTATTCGATGGCCTTTGGTTTCGTTAACAAATCAAGTTCAAAAGTTATAATTGATTTTATGGTAACACCAGTTTGAACCATCATGGGCCTTCTCTCCCATCGTTTGCGCTCTATAACGTTGGGGTTGTGTGGGCTAGATTGCTTTTTCTTGGGACCTTTTTTGCTGTTTAGATTGTCTCCGCTTGTAGATTTTCTCATTTTTTGATTTTCGAGCTATTTTAAAAGTTCACAAACTTGTACCGGGGAAAGAGTATAACTCTTTGAAAAATGAGAGTTCAATTTACCAAATTTCACAATTTTCTATCTTTATTTAGAAGATCTTGACTTATTCGGACCTAGTTCAATGGACATGAGAATAATACCGATGCCATGCGAATATTTGCAGTAATTGTACTATTTTGTCTACACGATGGTCTACCACGTTTCGCTAAATTTACCGGTTCAAAAAGTACAAGCGAACCTAATGAAACACTTTTTTTTATATTCTGTTGAGCTTCAACTTATCGACCATATATTACAATCACAAACCAAACCACAGACTATTTGACAATATTCTATATGCGCTGAGGTGATGTTTAAAATATAAATTTGTTTTTCCAACGAATCGTCGTGTTCTTTTTGTTGAAGGCTTTTGCTTTTCCTTCCTTTGTCTACAATTCTAACTCGACAGCTCGAAAAGTATTCAAACTGCCTGCCTTTAAGCCGCGCCCAGACGATTGCAAATAACACGATTGCAAATGACAAATCGTGTGGACAGAAAACAAATACAAATATATATATGTTTGCTCTATTCGCTATACAGGCGATCGTAGTAGACAACCAAATTCATATTTGTCCAATATTTGTCCAATATCGCAAACAACATATTCGTCTACTATTTGCAATCGTCTGGCCGCGGCTTAAATCGCATGCAGAAAAAATTACTAAAAGAGTATTTTTTTAATTTAAATTTGAAACCAGTGGGAATTGATTTATTGTAACTTTCTAGTGTATTTTGGTTTTCTTTTTTTCAAAGCACGCTGAGCGATCGGTATTTTGTTCATAGTTTTGGAAAAAATAATTCCCAAACAAATTTTTAGAGAGAAAATTGCTAGGAAAGGAAACTATTTTTACCCAAAATTTAATATGCTTTGGAAAAAGAAAACCAAAACACATTAATATGTCGCAATAAATCAATTCCCAATTCGCAATTCCTAGAGAAAACCAGAATAGTGCTACGGGTGCTGATTCTCTAAAAAATAAGATAATACCTGTGTTCTTTTATTTGCTCCGGATAGCTGCTATCGAGAGCCGTCATATAAAAAGTGGCTCCCGATAGCGCTCAGTATAAATAGGTAGAGCCAAATATTTTTTATATCAAGTTTTCGCTAAACAGTTGAATTAAAAATGATACTTTGATGTTAAATAATTTTAGTTTATCAATAAATAGCGCGTAAAATTTAAATTTAGGCATAGAAAACAGGCGACTCTCGATAGCAACTATCGGGAGCGAATAAAAAAACGCAGCTTATGTGTACACGTGTAAGTTAAATCGAGAAATTTCAGACTCATAAAAGTAAACTGTGAAAGAATCCAATGGATACCAGAGGAGAGCACCATTCGACCTTTGAACATTTTGATAGAATGAACGAAACAATAGGCACCAGAGCGGAAGATATGGGACATGAGGCGGAAAGGTTAGAAGCTAGCATGATTGAAGGGGCACATTATACCACAAAACCGGCCCTGGGTGAAAATAAAATGGACGAAACGGAAAATTTAGAAATAGGTGATCCTACTTTAGTCAGAAATCCACCATCGGCAGTACAAAATTTACCAACAAATTCTCGACGTCACAAAAGAAAAGCAAAAACAAAAATAGATAAATTTATAGAGTACAAAGAAGGACAGAGTATAAAGAACAGCAAAGGAACCAAGAATTGTTGCAATGTTATAATAACATGAACCAAGCTCTACACCATGTCGCTGAGGTATTAAAAGGCAGTGTTGCTGTGAGTGGATGCCGGGCTGATTATTCTCCAGTCACTTATTTTAATCTTAATGAAACTCAGAATTTTATTTATTTGATACTCTGTTTTTTAAATAATTTTTTATTGGTTTATTTCTTATCGCGTGACAATTGCGGACTGACTCAAAAATATATTTTTTTCTTCTTTTTCAACTTATTCTAGATTATATAATCATAAAAAGTTCATAAAATTAATTGTTGCATTATTATGTTTGTTGGCAGTATCTGATTGGCTATTTAATATGTTATTGAAAGCTCTATTTGCGGTTAAACTTAAATATTAGTTCGGGTACTTTATTAAAATAGTAAATAAAATATTTAAGTTTCAAACCAGTGGGCGATGGTGGATTACATTTTACTTTTTTTTGTTTTAATTAATTTACTTTAGATGACACTACATTATTTAAATGGAACTTAGTTTCTACTACAATATTTTTACTCATTATTGAAATGTCAAAATGAAAATATAAACAAACAAAAATTGTGTACATATTCATAAAAATTATGTTTTGTAGATAATAATAATCAATGTATGACAAACTTGAATGGATAATTTTTATACTATATGTTAAGGTGGGTATAGGCCAATTACTCGGGCCTTGCTCGAGGTTAATCCTTTGGGATAGGAAAGGTAACAATAAAATATTTAAATTAACAAAATTTGTGCTGTCATAACATACCGCCCGCCTTGAATCACTTGATTCAATTAATTGGCAATTTACATAATTTGCTTATGTGCTTCTTTGTATTTCCAGATGAAGTTTTGATACTCGCCACTCGCACGTATCCATCATTGCCCGGATGGGTTTGAATTACTCTGCCCAGAGCCCATTGAGTCGGAGGTAACTGCTCATCCCGGATAAGCACGATGTCATTTACTTGTAGATTCGACGATTTATCCTTCCATTTATTTCGAACTTGCAGAGTAGTAAGATAATCGCGATGCCAACGATGCCAAAAATGTTGCTTGATCCGCTTCACCATATCCCAGCGTTTTGATAAACAATAGTTATCTTGTATGGAGCGTTCGGGTAGAGATGACAGTGGTCGTCCAATTAAAAAATGCCCTGGAGTGAGCACTTCAATTTCCTCGGAAGTTGCCGCATAGAGTGGACGCGAGTTTAGAATTGCTTCAATGCCGGTCATTAGCGTTGTGAATTCTTCTAGTGTTAGTATGACTTCGCCAACCACTCTTTTCAGGTGTGTTTTTGCAGACTTCACAGCCGCCTCCCAAATGCCTCCCATAGTAGGGGAGCCTGCAGGAATGAAATGCCAGTTTATGCTTTTTTCTAGGAGAGAACAAGATAATTTATTAGTGTTGGTTTTCAGGAAATCGAACAGCTCAATTAATTGTCTATTGGCGCCGACGAAGTTTGTGCCATTGTCGCTGAAAATATCACCACATAACCCACGCCGATCAGTGAATCGAGATAATGCACCAAGAAAATTTTCCGTCGTAAGATTGCTGACACATTCTATGTGGACCGCTTTTGTACTTAGGCAGACGAATATACATACATACGTTTTTACTGGAATCTGCCCTCTTCTTCGTGTGATTTGTACCTTAAATGGCCCAGCGTAATCCAAGCCTACTTTGTGGAAAGGGTGCACGTATTCAACTCTCGCGGGAGGTAAATCGCCCATTAGTTGTTGCTGCCTTAATGGTCTCTGCTTGAAACATCTTACACATTTACGGACCACCTGACGAATTACATCTTTCGCACGAATCACCCAGAATTGCTGACGCAAGAAATTCAACATGAAGCTAATTCCGGCGTGATAAAATTGGTGATGTATGTCTTGCAGAACAGCGGTTGTAATTTCAGATTTGCGAGGTAGTAGTATGGGATGCTTGATCGATGTCGCTAAGGTTGAATATTCTAATCTACCGCCGATGCGAATTATTCCATCATTGTCGATAAAGGGATTTAATGCTTTTAGCTGGCTGGATTTTGGTAAAACTGTTTTGGATTGCAGGCATTGAAATTCTTCAAGAAAGTGTTGATGCTGAATATATCGAATTAAATAAACAGCTGCCAAATTCACATCATCTCGATTAAGAGGTTTTAAATTACGTTCCTTCGGTGGGGAACGGCAATTTTTAATGAAACGGATGACGTAAGCCATAATTTTCTTCATCGTGAAATAGCTGGAATATTTAGAAACGAGATTCTTCAGAATGTCGTTGCTGACGCTGATTTTAAATATTACTCCCTTATCCTTAGATTCTTCATTTGTACCAAATGACGATGCTTGAACTGGCCACTCAGTCTCCGATTCTGCAAGCCACTTTGGTCCATGCCACCACAGTTCGAATTTAGCTAAGTCTGTGGCGGCCATTCCTCTGGAGGCACAATCAGCTGGATTGTCGGCTGACGGGACATGCATCCATTTCTCTCGGTTATAAGAGTTTAATATTTCCGACGTCCGGTTGGCAACAAATGTAGGCCATCGTCGAGGGTGTGCTGCCAACCAATCTAACACGATCTTGGAGCCGGTCCATAATACGATTCGATCAATGTTTTGATTAACTGCTAAGCTTACCTTATTCATTAGCTTAGTCAGTAGTAGAGCACCCAAGAGCTCTAATCTCGGTATGCTTACCGCCTTCAGTGGTGCTACCTTTGTCTTGGCCATCATTAGGGATGTTCGCATTCCAGTTTCGGTCATAACTTTGCTGAAAACCGTCGCTGCGTAGGCCGTTTCGCTAGCATCGCAAAACCCGTGTAGTTCGATGCTGCCACGCGTCCCCAACCAACGTGGAATATGAATTTGGTTGACCTCCACCAGATCGGAACGCAAATTAACCCATTTAGCTGCTATTTCAGATGGCAATCCATCGTCCCAGTCCAACTTCTGTAACCATAAGCTCTGGAATAATATTTTTACCCTAACAATGACTGGAGCTAGCCATCCTATGGGATCAAAAATTTTACTGGCCTCAGATAACAATGATCGCTTTGTGTGTCGGCCTCGTTCTTCTAGCTTTACCTGAAACGAAAAATAATCAGTTAAGGAATCCCAATTCAGACCGAGCAGCTTTGTCGTTGTTGGATTTTCATTAATTTCCTTTATGGTATCCGCAGTGATTCCCAATCGCTTTCTTAGTTCATTGCTATTTGTAGAGAATTTGCGTAAAGGAAAGCACGCGTTGTCTAGAATGGCTACTATTTTCTCTTTCAGGTCAATCAATTCAGCTTCGGTGTTCGCTCCGGTCATGAGATCGTCAACATACATATCATTTAGGATTGCTGCTGCTGCGATTGGTAATCGTTCTCGGGCTTGTATTGCTACCTCATTTACGCACCGGGCTGCTAGAAATGCTGCTGGAGCTGTGCCGTATGTTAATGTGTTTAAACGAAAAGTTTTTGGCCGGTGGCGAGGATCTTGTCTCCATAAAATATTTTGGTGCCTTTTGTCTGCTTCGCTTACCCAAATCTGACGGTACATTTTCTCAATGTCCCCAGTAACCACGAATCGATGCTGACGAAATCTCAATATTATGTCTACTAGAGTTGATTGCACGGTCGGTCCTATACACAGCTGATTATTTAATGATAATCCTGTCGACGACTTTGCAGATGCGTCGAATACCACGCGAAGCTTTGTAGTGGTGCTGGCTGATTTTAGGACTCCGTGATGCGGCAGGTAATACAAGCTCAAGTCAGTGGGAATTTCGACCATATGTCCCAAACTTTCATATTCGGTCATGAATTCTTTATATAGCTGATGAAAGATGGGGTCTCGTTTGAATTTCTTCTCCATGGCCAACAATCTGGACATTGCTACATGATACGCCCATCCTAATTGGTCCTCATTGTCTCGAAATGGCAGTTGTACTATAAATTTGCCATCACTAGCTCGCTTGGTTGTGGCCATGAATAATGCTTCACATTTTTGCTCTTCTGCTGTAAGAGGTGGCGCTGTTGCTACTGACTCAATTTCCCAGAACTTTCGTAGGCTATTGTCAACGTCCATTATTATACTAAAGCATGCTGATTGGTTGACACTCTCTTGCTCATGACTTCTACCGGCAACGATCCAACCCAATGACGTCTTTTCGGCTACAAGACGATCTCCCAATTTAATTTTGTCACATTGGGTAACTTGATAATAAATTTCAGTTCCAAGCAATAAGTCTATTGTGCTGCGCTGATTAAATTTAGGGTCGGCAAGTGACACATTCTCCAATCCGTCCCAGTGAGATATTTCAAAGCCATACGATGGGAGCTTGTCTGAAATTTTTGGAATTATAAAAGCACATACCTTTAACTCTTCTCCGTTGATCGGTCTTATTAATATCTCCACCTTTCCTCTTGAAGTGCCTAATTTTGAATCACCTAACCCTTTCATTAAAAGCCTACCGTTACTACGAGGTATACCTAGATTTTGAGCACATTTCTCGGTGATAAATGACTCCTGTGATGTTGAATCTAGAAGCGCTCGACACACTCGGAAGCCACCAAATCCGTCTTTTATATTCACCAAGGCAGTTGGTAAAATCACCTGTGATTCCCCAGAAGAAATATGCAGTACCTTGGTCTCGATGATAGAGTTGGATGAAGATTGTTCTGGCTGCGCTTGAGCTGATTTGTCGGCTTCGGTATGCAGAAGAGTGTGATGTCTTTTGTTGCAGTGACGACAGCGAACCCGCGATTTACAGTTGTAAGTCCCATGATTGAAATTAAAACAATTAAAGCAACGCCTTTCTTTACGAATTAATTCCCATCTCTTGTTAACATCCAGCTCTTTAAACCTAGCGCATTCAAAAATTTTGTGTTCATCAGAACTGCACATTGGGCACGATGGCGTACTTGCTGTTGCGAACGATTTCGAACTTTCAGGCTTTGAATTATGAAGAGGATTTGACTTTTTCAAAACACTTCTGCTAACTGACTCCAATGCGTCAGTTCTCTTTCCCAAAAAATCGAAAAGTTCCTTCAACGTAGGAAAGTCTTTTTCGGCTGAATGTTGAGCCCATAAGCTTTTTGACTCAGAATCTAATTTATTTACCAATATATGGATCAACCAAAGATCCCGATGCTCCGCATTAGATCCGAGAGCTTTAAGACCTCTAACGACCTCGTCCGAAGTATCCCACAGCTTACGGATTGATGCCGCACTGACATGATTAACATTAGGCTGCTCCAAAAAAGTTTTAATAAACGCGTTGACTGTATGCCGCTTTCTGTCGTATCTCTGGACCAGTTTCTGCAAAGCTTCGACGTAGTTCGCCTCAGTAATGCTGAAATGGCGCAATAATGATGCTGCTTCGCCACGCAAAAGACTCTTTAGGTACTGGAACTTCTGCGAGCTTGTGAGATAATCTTTTTCATGTATCGTGGTGCAGTACAGGTCGTAGAACGACTGCCATTCAACGTAATCGCCTGAAAATGGAGGAATGTTAATTTTAGGCAACTTAATTGACGGAGATGGTGAGGGTGATTGAGACGCATTCATCGTATGATCCACTATTGATGTTAAAAACCCTTCTTGCACACTACGCCTTCTTATTAGACCACCCAATTCGGTCATAATCGAAAAATAGCTTTCTTCCACCTCTGGCAATAACGATGCCTCCTCAGCGTCGAGCAGAAAAATTTGCCGCTCAATATCCGTGAATTGGTCGAATAAATTTTGAGCACGTTTTATCCGAATTTGAAGCGCGTCAATCGTTTCGCTTGTATTTTCGTCCAGAGCTCGAACATAAGTAAGCAACCGCGTTATGCTTCCTTTCACAGTTGACCGCATTTTTTTCATCGATGCTAACTCCGCCATAATTCACTATCGTTGCTTTACTCTCACTATAAACACACTTGCACGTTATCACTAAATTTTCACTAAAACGATTCTATCACGACAATGTACGCTAATAAGCTTCTTCGAAAATAAATCAATGTAATTTTCGATAATGATTAATAATGATTAAACGAAATATAATGTTTACTAAAATACCGTTAAATTCTAACAAGCACCGTTGATGAATCTTTGCGGATCGTAATCTGTCCCTGTTGGGATGCTAATACCACAAATTTGTTATTCCGGTAGTTGTCGAATTAAATGCTGCTGCTGTCCGTTACGGTATCCGGCTCGAAGGACCATATGTTGCTGTGAGTGGATGCCGGGCTGATTATTCTCCAGTCACTTATTTTAATCTTAATGAAACTCAGAATTTTATTTATTTGATACTCTGTTTTTTAAATAATTTTTTATTGGTTTATTTCTTATCGCGTGACAATTGCGGACTGACTCAAAAATATATTTTTTTCTTCTTTTTCAACTTATTCTAGATTATATAATCATAAAAAGTTCATAAAATTAATTGTTGCATTATTATGTTTGTTGGCAGTATCTGATTGGCTATTTAATATGTTATTGAAAGCTCTATTTGCGGTTAAACTTAAATATTAGTTCGGGTACTTTATTAAAATAGTAAATAAAATATTTAAGTTTCAAACCAGTGGGCGATGGTGGATTACATTTTACTTTTTTTTGTTTTAATTAATTTACTTTAGATGACACTACATTATTTAAATGGAACTTAGTTTCTACTACAATATTTTTACTCATTATTGAAATGTCAAAATGAAAATATAAACAAACAAAAATTGTGTACATATTCATAAAAATTATGTTTTGTAGATAATAATAATCAATGTATGACAAACTTGAATGGATAATTTTTATACTATATGTTAAGGTGGGTATAGGCCAATTACTCGGGCCTTGCTCGAGGTTAATCCTTTGGGATAGGAAAGGTAACAATAAAATATTTAAATTAACAAAATTTGTGCTGTCATAACAGGCAGAAATTTTTGAATTTAATGAACATATATTTTAATAAAAAAATTCACAATTACGTTTTTTCTTACAAATTCATTGAACAATTCGCTTTGCCTTGTAAGATTATTTCCCACCCTTGATGTGGAGTAAATCATATTTGTATTCGTTTCTCCAACAGAAACACTTAAACATTTCCTATTGTGTTCAACAACAGCTCGCATTTGGAAGCTGCGAAATTTTCTTCTGTTGTAAAACAGCTGTTCATTTAATTTTGGCCGTGAGATTTCAGAAATGAGTATAATTAATAGCTCCCACGACATTATCTGTAAATTATTAGTTTTTGCTCCTCGAGTGATGACCATTTAATAAATTTACTGACCTCGTTAGCCATAAAAGTGCCAATTCTAAAATAATTTTGTAGGCATGACTCCTGGCAATTCCAAATCTACCCCCAACCTGCCTACAGGTTTCCTTATTCGCAAAATTCCAAACGTGTATATTAACGTTTGTTTTTGGCGTCAGCTGAATAAACTAATTGTTCCGGGCACAAAATGATGTATAGTTATCTGAAAATTATTATTGAAACATATTTATTAAAATTAATTTGTTACTAAAGTAAATTATAGAAATTTCTTGACTTACCCACAACTACTTGCATCGGTTTTCTTGATAAAAGAAAATGGCTTTTAAACTGAGCGTTGGCATAACTTTCAATGACTTTACAGAAATTTTTAATTTTTGGATTTTGGATGAAATACATTAACCGCCACTATGAATCCTCATCCGAATCGGAATCACTTGATTCGACGAATAATATTTTTGAAATGTATTTTAATTTACTTTAATTAAAAAACTTTAGACACTACCGCTTTTGAATTGTCTTTTCACTTGAAAATAGATTTGATGTTTGAAATATCGAACTGTTAAAATAAGACAAAAAGGCGCAAAAAGGCGTTCACTCGTGTCATCAAAACAAATCCGGATATTTTATTAAAGTGAAGTTAGCAAAATTTGTCCTTTTCTGTCAAAAATCAGTAACCTTACGGAATGAATTATTTTAAAGGAATTAAATCGCTTGTATCGCTTCTACTAATAGTTCCATTTCTACCATAAATGTTTCAAGTTGTGTTTTGGTTGTCTTAATTCGTTGGGTTAGTATAGCATCGACAAATGTACTGGAGCGAATTGTGAAATTATGTTAAATTGAAAAATGCTTCGTCAACTTTGCAGGCACAGATCAAATCAATTGTATTACTTCTACTGGTAGTTGTGCTCATCGTTCGTTTTCCATTAATATTGTTTAAAACATTTTAATTTAATTACGTATATAGATATTGGAAAATTGTCTGAGATAATCGAATTTTCTTTTCCCTCTTGTTTAGAAACACAAACTATTTAAGGTATGAATGAACCCATAAATTAAATTGTAAATTCAATTAAATTTTCAGTCAAATCTATCAATATTTATGAGAATAGAAGGGAAAATCAATGCGACAAAAGCACTCACAGAAGGGTGAATTACCTGAAAAAATGGTGACTCCTGCATTTTTCCAATAAAATTTATTTAGGTAACTGGTTTCATTTATTTATTTCTCAAAAAGGATTAGTACCACTAAACAATAAGCAAAAGAAAGTACATGCTTTATTAAAGTGAATTATGGCTGAAGATTTGCCAAAATTTTATTCAATTTTGAAATTAATCAATAATTTATTAGTATTAAAGTATATTTTTGTTTTAATTTTCATTTATCTAAAAACAAAATTACAATAATAATACATTAAACCCAATAAAATATTTAATAAAAATAAGACGAACATAATAAATAAACTTTTATATATCTCAAGTTTTTAAAATATATAAATTTTTATAAAGTTTTATAATTGAAATCTGGATATACGAGGATGGATAAAAACGTTTTTCCTTTTATCCAACTTTATTTATTTTTTTGTTTTTAGTGCTTTGTCTAATTTTTTATTTTACTTTAATTAAATCTAAGACATGTATAAGAATTTCAATATAAGTTTTGTTGTTGGATTTTAGTAAATCAGGAATCATAAAACAACATTTATAAATATTTATTTATTTGTATAAAAATGGAATTTAAGTGACATTACTTTTCATTCCAAAAATTAAACTGAAATAAAATTTTTTAAAAACCACATACAATTTTTTTTTTTTTTAAATGTTGCCAATGCCTTTATTCTTGAATCTTTCTATATAGAAACTAACAAGAAGTAATCAAATCTTAAGCTAAAATTATTACATACTATATTTTAAGTCTAAACCAATGTTAATACTTATTGTTAGGGCTCACAATTTAATTAATTTAGACTATACTTATATGTATATATCGAGCTAAATTTACAGGTTCACAGGTTCAACAGTTCGAGTGGATCTGTTCTTCTCAGACGTCTAAATCGCGGCTGTTTTAGTATCTCGCAGGCCAATTCGTTGGGATGTGCTTCTAGTTTTGAATAATATTTCGAACTGAATTCTTTAATAGTTTCTTTAACGGTTTTAATCCCAAGATCGTGATGTATAATACTATTTCGAATGTACCAAGGAGCATTGGTAATACTGCGAAGTATTTTCGCTTGGGTTCGTTGCAGGAGTTCTCTGTTTGAAGCGCTGGTGGATCCCCATAACTGAATACCATATGTCCATATGGGTTTGATTATCGCTTTGTAAAGTAAAACTTTATTGGCTAAACTGAGATTTTCTTCCCATCAGCCAATACATTTTGGAAAATGTAATTTTTATTTGATTGCGTTTTGTTTCAATATGATTTTTCCACGTTAACCTTCTATCCAGATGCAAACCTAAGTATTTTACCTTCGTTTGTTGAGGAATATTTTTTGTCGTTTAATTTCACTGGTGGGCAGGTGCGTTTGTTTAGTGTGAATGTCACGTGAGTTGATTTGTTTTCGTTCACTTTTATTCGCCATGCGCCTTTAGCCAGTCCGCGACCTTGTTTAAATGATTCTGTAATTCCTTTGAGGCAATTTCAGGATTAGTGTGAGGCACCAGAATGGCCGTGTCATCGGCAAATGTTGCTATTATTACTTTGTTGGTTACAGGTATATCAGCTATGTACAACAAGTATAATATTGGTCCTAGAACGCTACCTTGCGGGACACCTGCATTAATATCATTTGCTGCTGCATTTTGCGCTGTTTTGTTTGACCATGTATTGCCTTTGAAGAAGATAGTTTCCCAAAACTGAGTGAAATTTTTTCGGTAGAAGCTCTTTAATTTTGTAAATTAGTCCATCGTGCCTAACTTTATCAAAAGCTTGGGCGATATCCAAAAAGGCAGCATGCTTATTGGACGATATGATGAGATTTGCGTTTCATTTTTCCCTGGCTTATGTATCATTGTAATCAAGGATATCTTCCATTTTTGAGGAATATAACTGGTTCGCATGATCGCGTTGAATACAAATGTTATTAGTTTCATGCATTTATCTGGCAATTCCCTTATCATTTTTCCAGTAATGAGATCATGTCCTGGTGCCTTTTTCGGGCTTATGCAAGTTTTAATTGTATTCTTAACTTTCTTCCAATTATACTTTATAGGTTTGTAGGATAAACCATCATCCATTTGCTGGGGTGGCACGAAATATTTATCTTCTTCGTGTGGGGCGAATACTGTTGTTAGATGAGCAGCAAACAAATTTTCTTCATCACTTCTCGCCCAATTTCCAGTTGGTAGTCTAATGGGTGGATTTGAATTTGTTGGCCTTTTTAAGTTTTTTGTTGCCTTCCACAAGGAATAATCTGTTCTCTCGGTTGCCGAGAGATCACTTAAATATTTCTTTATACGCTGGTTTCCTTCTTCCAAAAAAGCAAATCTTAGGGCCTTAATAGCTCGATTCAATTTCCATTTCAATAACGGTGATTTTGTTTGCTGCCATTGACGACGAATTTTTCGCTTTTTCTGGATTAGTTCCTGTATATTACGTGACAGTTTATTAACTTTTTCAGAACTGCTTATGCCGGGTGTAGCCCTTTCAGCGGATAATGTCATGACATGTTTTAGATTTTCTGCTGCCGCATCAATATCAGCTGGTGTGATCAGAGGAATATTAAGTAGACAATTTTGTTTGACTAGCCTCCTATATTGATCCCAATTAGTTTGCTTGTTTGTAAGACGGTTCGGTAGTTCGTTCCTTAAGACATCAGTACTCACTGTTACTATTACCGGCGAGTGATCAGAAGACAGATCATAGCAATCGGTGGCCTTAGCTTATGTACATGGAATTCCATTAGTTACCCAAAAGTCAATTAAATCAGGAATTTTTTTCTATCCGTGGGCCAGTAAGTTGCAGCTGGCTGAAATAATCCAAGAACTAGTGTTTTTTTATAGCATGTTTTGGAGGACAGTACACTGCCGATATGACACAGTTTCCAGACCACTCCTGCAGGCAGATGCTCGTTGATTGTATATGATCTTTCTCATACTTCGTAAGTTTGTAGTGTTTTAATCTTTGCTTAATCAATTCTGCAGCGCCTTCATGTGCTTTACCATCTGGGTGCTTGGTGTCATAAATAGAGTACCCTTTAATTTTGAAATAGCTATTTTTGGTGAAGCTTGTTTCGGATATTAACATTATGTCAATATTGTGTTCAGTGAGGAATGCATGTACCTCCGCTTTATGTTGCGTTAGGCCGTTTGCATTCCATATGGCTATTTTGATAATGGTCATTTTTGGCTTTTTACGACTATCTGCATGAGCGCGCTCATATTCTGCATCATTAGATCCATGGTTCTCTCCATCATCGCCATGAAGCTTTGCATCATATTAGTCAATTTGTTTAAAGCTGTTGTGATGTTTAACTCTTCACTTGCTTGCACTTTAGCAGCGGTACCTTTAAGAACACTTGCTTATGAAACCCCTTGGTGCACGCTGCCGTTTACAGTTGCGTACTGATTTTCATTTCGAGCGTTTCTGTTTACAATTTTGGGCCGTGCTTCTTTTCTAAATGAAGAATGAAGATTAAGGATTTGCTGCTCTGCTCGCTGCTTTGGATTGATTCTCCTTTTCAATTCTAGATAAATTGGACACCCTCTATAATTAGCTGTGTGATTTCCATCGCAGTTGCTGCATTTTTTCACTGATGCTTCCTTTTTTGCTTTATTTTATGGTTTGCTTTGAATTATGGAGTTCACCACATGCTATATAACACAAACATCGTTCAAAGTGCAATAGGCTCTAGTGTGCCCATATTCTTGGCACTTAACGCATTGTACCGGCCTATTTCTTTTCCTGGGTTCCTCGATTTAAACCTTTCTGTGCAATAGATATTTTAGTTCAAATATTGCATGGTTGCCTTTAACCTTTTTATTGTCTGGTTCTAATTCCAAATGAAACAATGGCTGAGGAACCTTCTCCCGATTAAAAATATTGGTAATAGTTTTGCACTGGAAACCTTTTCAGTGAGAGCAGCTTGAATTTCGTTTGCATCCACGTAACTCTCTATTCCTTTTAACACAACAACCAATCCTTTTTGGCTCTTTAGTTGATACGTGTAGTAATGTTTACCAACTTGGTCAAAATGTTTAATTAGCACTCTGTAAGCATCAGTTTTGAGCAGTTGAATTTTTGTTTCTTTTATTTTTCCTCCTTCCGGGATCAAACGGAAATATAAAATGCACCTTCAGTAATAAACTCGATCGTTTTAGCAAGTTCTCTATTTGTTTCTTCCCTCAAATAGATCGGTGGCGGCCACCATTCTGGTTTTGCCAGTAATGATTTTGTTTCACAAGAAACGGTTTACTGGTCACCGGATTTGTGAAATAACAAATGCAGGTTTTGATGGTAAGAAACATACACAGAAAGCCTTCTTAGCCAATTCATCAGCTTTTGAAAGTCTTACTTCATTTAAAGTTTAGTTAATTTGTAATATTATTACTATTTATTATTTTGTATTATATTTATTTATTACATTATATTATACATCTCTTTGATGTTTTGATGATGAGTGCTTTATTTCGTCTGACTTATAAATTTTCTCACAATATTTTATTTGTACAAACAATAAGTACCACTGAACATTTTTAATGCATACTGATAAACATTTAACGAAAGGAAATTTTACATTGCTGCCACTTATAAACTTAATATGTTGTTACTACAGAAGGATAAATAAATTCTTTAACCAAAGCAAAATATTTGTAAAAACTTTGCAGATATCCAAGCACCGACTTGTTGACTTGTTACAAAAGATATGCAGTCGTCTGTGTGGTATAATATCTTATATACAAACAGTAGAACATCGAAAACCTCCGTTTGAAAAATCCTGTTTTATTATTTTTGTTTCTTTCGTTTAACCTTAGACTCCTATAAACACTTTACATCGACTTTTCCTACCCAGTGTGCCTGATCAACCTGTATTTTATTTTATTATATTTTGCAGAAAGTATAATAAAAGTCTTTTTAATATATGTTACACGTTATTTAGTAAGCAAATCAAGAATAAGTATCTGCATTAAGTACATTTGGCACAGATTTTAATTTGGTGGTCACTACAGATGAGCGTTTTGCTTTTGTTGCAAAATGTTTTGCTTTTTCTGTGCTTATAGAATAGGGACAGAATCTACACCGTCCTTATTTTATGGCACTAAGTGCTGGCTCATTGGGCGTTTTGAGGATGTCATTTATCATTTCGCGAATATTTTGGGTTAAAGTTGTCCAATTTTTTTTTTTCTCACAATTATGGTGTTATCAGACTTAAAGACAGAGTCTTCAAATAAGCCAAATCTATTAGGTTTTCTGAGTGTATACCGACTATTTTCAGTATCCCGTAGAATATAAATAAAGGCCAGCGACGTGTTTTTCGTGATACCGAATAAGTTTGACGTAGTTGATCGAACCTGTCGACTCCTCTTTTAGTTTTGGTGTAAAAATCAATCATTTCTGGCAAACTCACAGTTTTATCTTTATCAGGAAGATTGTGCACTGTTGACAGTAAATTTATGGCCTCCTTCTGACTACCTTTAGGTGGACAGTAAGCTAGCAAAGTCGGAGGCTCACTGTAAGCAAACTTGGCGGAATTTTTCTCAAAAGTAGATTTGTCTTTCATTTCAAATATTGGAATAATAATATTTGAGATGAAATACAAATCCACTTTTAATAAGAATTTAATGATCTGTCGGATGTACTAGATATTTCTATTTTATTTTGTCTTAGAGTGCCAACTAAAGTTACATTTTTTCTAGTAATGCTGAAGCCGATGGCACGGTAGTGAACCGAAGAATAAATGTTTTTGAATCGCACAATAGTATTATTTGTATACCACATTTATTTGGCCTATTTAGAATATACATGCAAAACGGGCATCGACCTCTGAATGCAAGACCACGTTCATCAGGTTCACCTTGTCACTCCACGCCTCCAACAAACTTATCGTCATGAGGATGACATTAAAGAAACCGCATAATTTCATCATCCATAAAATTTCTACACGTAGCCGCCATTTTTCTTTAAGACACACAACCTGTAAAATAATTGCATATGTAAACAAAACAAAGGTAATAAACCATATTTATAAATAGTAAATGTCAAATATATTTTACCAAATAATATACAATTTTACTACCAACAGGTGCTGGAACACCCTGTCTTAGTTAATTAAACCACTTTCCGTTACAAATAATGTTAACAACTGATGGGATAAAACGAAAACAAGATGACATGTAAATAGAAAAAATCTCAAAGCAGTGTTGCCACAAGTAAAAAAATATCGCCGCTTAGGGCTGGGATGGGTTCTAGGGTTAACAATCTATATTGTATCTGCTTGAAAGACGTTCCGTAAATTTTTTGTCTTGTTACATTGTCATGATTGGAGTACTTTTATCGATTAATAAAATCTTATTTGGCATTATTTTACTTTACGTATATTTTGAATGTAGGATTGTGCATCTGTAGTTTTTAGGATAGGGATTACCTCATTTTCCTGGAAAATTTCCACTTTTTTATTTTTATTTTTTTAAAATCTTTTTATATCTATTATTTGTTTTTATTTTTTCAAGAGTATTTTTTGCCCTTATCGCTTCTTCTGATAGTACGACAAATGTTAAAAAAGCCACTTTTGTAAATATAACAATTTTTTTAATGTAATTTTAATTCGTTGTATACCTTAGAGGATTGGGGCTGCCGCCCCCAAACCCCCACTTATTCTTCCTGTTTCAAATTTTATTTATAATTTGAAACTAAATAAAAAAATAAAGTGGAAAAATTTCAGAATTTTTCTGGAAAAATTGCAAAATTTTCCCGGAAAAATTACTTGCACTGTCGAAAAATTGTTAAGATACAATCCTAACATCAAAATTTTTATAAAAATTGCGTATTTTGTACGTATTTTGAATAAAATAATACACAATTTTTTCAATTAAAAAGTGAAATTTTTGCCGTAAAATGAGGTAATTTTTCCGGTGAAATTTGGCTTGCCCCTCCTAAAAACTAAAGATGCACAATCCTACATTCAAAAATTTCCAAAATATATACTCCTTGCCTGATTTTCCCGATGTATATGTAAAGTAAACTTTAGCCTCTTATTTATAGTATATTATGATTAATATAAATTATTAGATTATTGATTAGATTTTATTTTACGTACACATATGTTTAAGACCTATTTGGCAAATCAAGAATTTTGTGTAGGGAGATGTTCGTTCACCGGTTCGTACTGTCGTCCAAAAATCAAACTACTATTTACTGAAGGCACCAAATCGAAAAGTTAAGCCTTGAAGTTTTGTAGATAGCGCTAGGTAAAACTCAATTCTTGCTGGTCTCATGCTGAGATACTAAAACAACCAAAAACCCCATTTACAATTTTTTGTAGATACCGCGTTTTTTCTTCAATTTATATAAGGCATAATAATGCATGATTTAAAAAGATTTCCGCTCACTTCCAAGCTAAACTCTTACTAAACATTTTTGTTCCAGCGTTATATTGGCCACTTTGTAATTTTGGGCCACCATACCAAGTAATTTTTAAAATTAAAAATATGTTTGTAGTTTGTATATATTACCAATTATTTCTAAAATATGCGTAACGTAATAAATAAATAAACCTCCAACACCACCATCAAAATTATATTTCGGGATGATATGATCTCTTGACAAAGTAAAGAAACCAATCACCTACGTATGTTTAGGTTCACATCAATTTTTTCGTGTTCATTTGAAACCATCAAAACTAAATTTTTCATAAAAGTCAATAGAATAAGTCATTAAATTGACCAAAGGTCAAGGTCAATTTTAAGTCTAGACAAGTAACATCCGAAAACAACATTGATTAGAGTGCATTCAATAACTCTTCCATTATTTTGTTCAAAATTTTGACTTTAAATTTATGTTGGTTAATTATCTTAATATAATTTTTGAATTTAATGTAATTTAAAAAAGATTATTGCAAAAACTATAGTAGATTTCATAGAGACGTCTCGTGTCGAATAAATTAAAATTCAAATTAGTTGGGTGTAGAAAATACCTAATTGGGTGTAGAAATTAAATTTCGAACAATACAGTGAGCCCCTACGCAATATACTTAAAACCACAAAACCATAATTCTCTCTTTGAGTAAATTTACTCTCCAACTAATGCGAGATGTTTTGAGCGAGGTAAAAAATATGTATTCAGAAAAATTTTCGTAAAGTAGGCTTTGACTTTCAAGTCAAGCGGACGTCGTTTTTATATTTCTTTCACAAAATAAAAAATAAAAAAAATTCTGGCATCTAAATTAAAATATACACTATATTTATATATAATTTTAAAAATTATTGTACGAAAAAAATTAATTTTAAAAATTCTGAATTGAGTAAAATGGGAACATGCGTCAGCCGTGGATCACTGAAGTGCCGTTTCGAGTGTTTCAAAAGTCGTGGAAAAAGGTATCCTGCAAATGATGTCGTAGATCCAAAAATCTAGTCTTGGCTGAATTCTCAGGATAACGCTGTTAGATATTTTACAATAAAGATACTCATACCTCATCTTGCACAATCTGCTATAAATGAGCTTAAAGCTCAAAGTGGATTGTGTAAGTGGGATTGGTGTACTAACTAAATTGTTTTGTTACTAGTAAATAAAATAAATAAATAAATAAAATAAATAAATGTTATTATGCGCTGAAACACCGGTAAGCATGGTTCAAACAAGGTTAGCTCGATCTTTCAAGTCACCGACCTTCAAATGATTTTTAGAAGAAGTTCTGGAATATGGCCAAGTAGGATGGAAGTTGGATATTTCTTGAATGATTTTGATGAAATTCGACAAGTGCGATAGAAATGGGATTCTAAAAGGATATTTAGAAAAAGTTCTGGAATATGGTCAATTAGGAAGGAATTCGGTTATTTCTCAACCGATTATGATGAAATTCTACTTGTACGACGGAAATGGGATCTTCAAATGATTTTTAGATGAATTTCTGGAATATGGCCAAGTAGGATGGAACTTGCCTATTTCTTGAACGATTTTGGCGAAATTCGACTTGTATGATGGAAATGGGTCCTTCAAATGAGTTTTAGATGAAGTTCTGGAATATGGCCAAGTAGGATGAACTTGGATATTTCTTGAACGATTTTTATGAAATTCGACAAGTGCGATAGAAATGGGATTCTAAAATGATGTATAGAAAATGTTCTGGAATATGGTCAATTAGGAAGGAACTCGGTTATTTCTCAACCGATCATGATGAAATTCTTCTTGTACATAATATTTTTAAATGAAGTTCTGGAATATGGCCAAGTAGGATGGAAATTATCTATGTCTTAACCGATTTTGACGTAATTCGATGTGTACTACGGAAATGGGATCTTGAAATGATTTTTAGATGAAGTTTTGGAATATAGCTAATTAGAAATGAACTTATTTCTAAGAAGTTTTGGAAAATAGCCATATCGGAAACGCGATTCTAAGAAAATTTTGGGAAGAAGTTCTGGAATAAGCCCAATTATGAAGGAACATGGTATTTTAACCCTCTGCCTATCCTGAAATTCACAATATACATACGTGATACATAATCTTATTTAATATACGTATAACATATACTGTAGGGGCATCTCGGTTAAACGGTATGTGCGTCATATATTATATGCAGGACTGGCACAAAGATTATAACCGATTATGATGAAATTCAGCATGCACGATGGGAATGGGATTATAAAATATCTTTTGGATTAAATTCTGGAATGGGGCTAATACGAAAGGGAGTCGATAAACCCAATTAGAAAGAAATTTGGCCACATCTTAACCGATTATGATTAAATTCAGCATATAAGATTATAAAATAATTGGTTAATGTCCTTTAAGGATTTCTTCTAAAAATCATTATAAAATCCCGTTTCTATCGTACTTGATCAAATCCAAGAACTCGTTCAAGAAATATCCAAGTTCCATCCTACTTGGCATATTCCAGAACTTCATCTAAACATCATTTGAAGATACCATTGCCGTCGTACTAGTAGAGATTCAGCATGATCGGTAGAGAAAAAACCGAGATTCTTCCTAATTGACCGTATTCCAGAACTTTTTATAAAAATAATTTTAGAATCCCATTTCTATTGCACGTGTCAAATTTCATAAAAATCGTTCGAGAAATATCCAAATTCCATCCTACTTGGACATATTCCAGAACTTCATCTAAAAATCATTTGATGATCCCATTTCCGTCCTAAAAGTAGAATTTTATCATAATCCGTTGAGAAATAACCGAGTTCCATCCTAGTTAACCATATTCCAGAACTTTTTCTAAATTTCATTTTAGAATTCCATTTCTATCGCACATGCCAAATTTC
The DNA here is from genome assembly GCA_958295665.1 of Tipula vernalis. Taxonomy (NCBI): domain Eukaryota; kingdom Metazoa; phylum Arthropoda; class Insecta; order Diptera; family Tipulidae; genus Tipula; species Tipula vernalis. The sequence continues at coordinate 244,891,052 of OY282560.1, read as the reverse complement.
ATCAAAATTGTTCAAGAAATATCCAAGATCCATTCTACTTGGCCATATTCCAGAACTTCATCTAAAAATCATTTAAAAATCCCTTCAAAATCATTTAAAAATCCCTTCATCTAAAAATCATTTAAAAATTTCGCAAAAATCGGTTGAGAAATAGCCAAGTTCCATCCCACTTGGCCATATTCCAGAGATTCATCTAAAAATCATTTGAAGAATCCATTTCCGTCGTACAAGTAGAATTTCACCATAATCGGTTGAGAAATAGCCAAGTTCCTTCCTAATTGGCCATATTCCAGAACTTCATCTAAAAGTCATTTGAAGATCCCATTTTCATTGTACAAGTCAAATTTTATTATAATCGGTTAAGAAATACCCAAGTTCCATCCTGCTTAGCCATATTCCATAAATTCATCTAAAAATGATTTGAAGATCTCATTTCCATCGTACAAGTTGAATTTCATCTTAATCAGTTGAGAAATAACCGAGTTCCTTCCTAATTGACCATATTACAGAACTTCCTTCTAAATATAATTTTAGAATCTCATCTTTATTGCACGTGACAAATTTCATCAAAATCGGTTAAGAAATAATAATACTTGGCTGTATTCCAGAACTTCATCTAAAAATCACTTGAAGATCCCGTTTCCATTGTACAAGTCGAATTTCATCATAATCGGTTTAGAATCCCATTTCCAATGGACAAACCGAATTTCATCATTCATCTTGGTTGAGAAATAGGCAAGATCCATTATATTTGGCCATATTTCAGAACTTTACCCAAAAATCATTTTAGAATCACATTTCCAATGCACCTGTCAAATTTCATCATAATCGGTTGAGAAATAGACCAGTTCCATTATACTTGGCCATATTCCAGAACTTCATCCAAAAATCGCAAGCCTAATTTCATCATAATTGGTTGAGAAATAGGGAAGTTCCATCATGCTTAGCCATATTCCAGAACTTTTTCCAAAAATCATTTTAGAATCCCATTTCCAATGCACATATCAAATTTCATCATAATCTGTTTAGAAACAGACAAGTTTCATTACTTGGCCATATTCCAGAACTTCACCTAAAATTCAATTTAGAATGCCACATTTAGTAAGTATCATAATCATATGTATATTCCCAGCTTGGCACAACAAATAGTTCATAACGCAATGTACACTCATGTTAGTATCATAAATTCGCTTTGTTTTCATACAAAACATATGAGCTCCAGGGGAAATATGTTGTTTTGTCCACGACTAACGTTTAATTTACTCATTATACGTGTGTTTCTTCAATTATAATGATATGCATTATTCACTGCTAGTTTATCTAGTAGTCCCAGTAATGATAAGGGTCCCAGTAATAAAAATTTCATTTTAGGAAAATTTATCTAGTAGTCTGTTGCTATTTTCATTATTATTAAACTGAGACGTGTTACGGTTGGCAAGAAAAAAAAAATCTCGCCGCAACCGCAAACATAAAACACTTGCGTGTTTTGAATGGTTCAGAACAACACAACAAAAAAAATGGTCTTAGCCTGAGCTCAGTCTAGAGAGGTCTTTTTTTGTTGAATATTAATTAATTCATGTAATATCTAATATGCTACCGGTGGTTAGACCATTTTAATTGTGTTTCGATTAACACGAGAAGTATATTAGGATTAACGAACAGTAATTCAACGAAACCGACTAATAGACATAATTCTATTTATTTAATTATATGATTTTAATACGAGTATGTTCCGAAGATTGTAAGAGAATTTAATCCAGTTTCGAACTGATGAGCTTATGATTATGAAAAAATCAATCTTCTCATCAGGCCGAGGCGACTGGACTGATTATACCACAATTTACATTCTATATATACAGAATGTGCTGTGCGTTAAGTATTAGCGAATCATAACTAATACAGATAAATTCTCTTACAATTTTTCTTCTTCACAATATTCACACAGCTCTATTTCTGTGTACGCTAATTTTTACTTTATTAATTTTTTTTTGTTGAATATTAATTAATTCATGTAATATCTAATATACTACCGGTGGTTAGACAATTTTAATTGTGTTTCGATTAACACGAGAAGTATATTAGTATTTACGAACAGTAATTCAACGAAACCGACTAATAGACGTAATTCTATTTATTTTAATTATATGATTTTAATACGAGTATGTTTCCGAAGATTGAGAATTCATCTGTATTAGTTATGATTCGCTAATACTTAACGCACAGCACATTCTGTATACATAGAATGTAAATTGTGGTATAATCAGTCGAGTCGCCGCGGCCTGATGAGAAGATTGATTTTTTCATAATCATAAGCTCATCAGTTCGAAACTGGATTGAATTATCTTACAATCTTCGGAACATACTCTTATTAAAATCATACTAGAGAGGTCGTTAGTCGTGGGTGTATTGCTCTGAACCATTCGATACGGAAATAAATAAAAAAAAACTGAAACCAAAATATCACATTTGCCTTCGACCTACCTACCTACATTCTCACGAACTATCCTCCTTAGAGTTCACTCATCTATCCATAATTAATTGCAATCAAAACGAAAATCAAAAGAAAATATCCCGACTCTAATGTACATAATGGCGAATAGCAGAAAGAAAATGGAAAGAGAGAGAGAGAGAGAAGCTGAAATAAAATTTATTAGATAAAAAAAATAATATAAATATAATAGAAAAGAAAAAAATATATAAGCATGCACTTTAATTGATAACGATAAATCTAACGCACTGTACGAAAAACTGCGAAAAACCTCGAACAGTGGGAGCAGAAGAAAAAAAAATTTTGACCATGAAAAAAAAATTTAGCAGAATAAGAAAATGTAAGATAATTTAAAGGAATCACTAAATTAATATGAATTTAATTTGAAAACTACGTTATATAAAAAAACTAAAAAGAAACACTATGGGGATATAAAAATTGAACATGAAAATCAATGAACTCAAAAGGAAAATACTAAATATAAAAAAAAATGAAAATAAAAATAAATATATTACTAACGGATTTGTTTTCTCCCGGCTGCCAACTGCTGACTTCCACTTCACTGACTGCAACCGATCTTCGAAACGTAATCAATATCCACGCCCAACTCTGCACAGTTATTTTATATGTTTAAAGCATTGACCAGCGAGTCTTTAAGCATCCGTAATAAAACCTTACAGAATTTAACGAAAATGTATTGTTAAGGAAATTTTGACAGATCGCCCAGCGAATCCGTAACACGATTTGATAACAAAAAACAAAGAATATTTGTAATTGTATTTGAAAACAATAATTTTTTTGTCACAACGCTACATAATATATTATGAACATATTTAAAATATATATAAGACATTATTTTAATTAATAAAACATAAATAGACAATGTTTCACTGTTTGACGTTTCTTCCTTCAGTTTGGGCGGTAATTTTCGCTCTTGTTAAAGAATGTTAAATGACATTTCAAATTTAACGAAACTGAACGAAAAGTTCTTAAAGTTTCGCTGGTCAATAACATGCATGTTCCTATGGTCGCATTCTTACTTAAATTTCTTAAAGACTCGCTGGTCAATGCTTTAATCTCATATACACTCGTTTGTTTAGATCAAATACTGCAAATATTTCACTGTATGCAGATTCAAATTGGCATGGCAATAATTGAGCCGTAAACTTTTAATTTTAGCACATTTACTGCTAAATTCACTTGAGCCGCAGATAACATAACGGGTGAAGGCCTTTCATAATTCACTCGACCAGCAAAAACAACAGGAACAGATAGACAAATAAAATGCACTACGTCTATATAACAATGTCTAATCTTTTATTATTACAAACTTTGTAAAATTTTCACAATTTTCTTTTAATATTTTATTCTAGTTTTAGTTGCTTTTTATTTATGTAATTAATTTGATTTTTATAACAATATTACAGTTTTTAGTTTACACAAATATTCGTTCAAATTATTATTTTTTTTTTATTTTAACACAAAATCAAATACAATTTCATTTTCATTAACAACAATACATTTTAATGGTTTTATTTTATTTTTCATGGACGGTCCTTTCTTCTTATATTGCACTCACACGTTTTGAGAAACAAACACGAATCGAGCTGCACGCCTATGCCCGTGTATCACAAAAAAATTTCAACAATAAAAAACTAAATAAATCGATAAAACTCAACGGATGAGTTATATTGTCTCATCGAGACCAAAAATTTGACTGCCTTGCAAAAAAACTTTGCCGATCGCACCGCGTTAACAATTTAAATTTTATTTCCAATGCTTCTCCTCTCTCACACCTCCAGTGACTACCGCCTCCAGTGACTACTCGCCTATCGGCTCGTGTCGGTAAACTTCATCTTCGTGAATAACAGCTATCATTATATGCTCGTTGAATAATATACTATTTTTTATTCAGCCGCTAAAAGATTACATAAAAGTTCAAAAATCCTAAACCAATAACATAAACTTATTAGGAAACTATACGAGAAGCGTTTATTTTCTATATATCTAGCATAATGTTTTTTATTTATTTGTTGCAAACAATCACAAATTTTGCTTGTATGGATGTACGTACTCACACATAAAAATTGTAAACACAAAAAATAAACAAAATTAAAAGTAGTGAGAAATACGAATTTTTGTTCGATTTGTTTTTTGTATTTTTATACTCGTTTAAGTCAACGCAAATCAAAAACAAATTTATTGTAGTAAATAACGTAGTAAGTAGAAATTAACAACAGAGAGCCTGATTTGAAGAGAGTAAGAAGATAATGTTATTACAGTACTACTGTATTTTCCATTTGTTGTTGTTATTTTATTTTTTGAAAATTAATGTTCACGAGACGTCTCGGTATTATATCGTTTTGATTATTGGTCCTTAATATTGTAGAAACTAAACATTAACAAATAATTTTGTTTAATTCATATAAATCATATAATAATACCAGCTGAATAAGGCCATCTTTCCTTTTGGTATTGTCAAAACTGAATAATTGAAATAAATCACAAATTCTGTCAACCAGAAACTAAAAACTTTAAAATAATAAGATAGAAAAAAGTTAAACCGTACTATAAACCACAAAGAAAATAAGAAAACTCCTTCCTCATACTTTTGGATTTTATTCGTCCCCCTAAATTAAATTATAAAAACATTTTTTTAAAGTAAATATGTACTAATATCCTTAGATTTGTTCAGAAATATATGTAGAAAGAAAGAAATAAAATAATTTTATAAACAAGTTTTAATAATAATAATACTTGACTTGATTGTTAAAAATTAAATTTTATTTCTTATTAAAATCTCAAAGAACATCACCAACAACAATAAAAACATGGAAATTAAAATCTAACTACCAAAAGTATAATAAAAACGATTTTTTTTTTTCAAAAAATTCACAAAGAAACATTTCTATGAATACGAAAATCATAATTATTAAATTGAAATTTACGATTAATTTTCCACAAGTCAAAATAAAATGTTTAGTAAGTTTATCTTAGTTGGTATGAAATATTTTTATTTTACGTTTTCCTTCTTTGGGGTTGATATTGGATGCTACCAAAGCTTTTCTGGATAAATTTAATGTTTTTTAATTGATCAATAAAAATTTATTTATAATCTATTATAAGAAAGGCCCAGGGCCCGTATTCTTGAAATTCACCGGAAAAAAGTTACCGACGGATTTGAAAAAATTCCTGCATTCTTGAAATTCGTCGTCAAAAAATTTCGATCAAAAAGCAGACGAAATTTCTCGCCTAGTATAAAGTTGGGGAATTTTCTTTTTCGTTAACGTTTATTTGTCAAATTCAAATAAACAAAATGTTTTGTAAATATTTATTTTGAAAATAAAGAAGTGATGTGGAATAAATATGGAGAAAAAAATTGCAAGGTAAGTTGTCTACCAAGAAGTAAGTAATTATACCATACAAAGCTAACTGAGTATATGTTATGTATAAAAAATTCTAACTTTGTTTCTGTAATTCTAGAATGGAAACGTATAATGTAGCTGCTCAATTATAACACAAGAACTAGATTGATTGAAATTCCAAAATGTACCGAAAATGTCTATTCTAAAAATATCAATAATAAAAGACATATGGTATATTGAAATCTTATTAAATATTTTTTATTTTACAATTTTACAAAATGTAGAGCAAAAAATTTGTATTTAATTTGTAAAATATTGTCTCATTATGGTTTGTTCTATACTCCAGCCTCCTGCATTCAGTTTTTCAGATTCAGTCATCATTTTCCTATGGTGCAACCAAAAACTATATTAGATTTCATAGAGACGTCTCGTGTCGATAACAATTCAAATTAGTTGGGTGTAGAAAATACCTAATTCGGTGTAGAAATTATATTTCGAATAATACAGTGAGCCCCTACGCAATATACTTAAAACTACAAAAACATAATTCTCTCTTTCCGAAAATTTACTTTCATAATGGAAGATTGTTTTGAGCGAGGTAAAAAATTTATATTCAGAAAAATGTTCGTATGTTAAAGTAGTTTAGTTAATATGCGCTCGAACACTGGTGAGCACGATTCAAACAAGGTTAGCTCGATCTTTCGAGTCACGTGTTCGTGACGTCATACAATTCCGCCACGTATTTATAAATAAATAGAGAAAAAGCGAATGAAACATTTTTGTGTTTGTTTTTATTTTTCGTTTTTTTACTTGTTATTGTAATTTATAGGTCTCCTTTAATACTAGAGTTGAGTGTCGTCATAAAAGAAAAAATGCTTATTTGTTTACGTATTTAGAGCTAAACTGGTTTTAATTGAACCATGACCGGTGAATAAAGGGAATATATGTATGTTTATTTGTTTTTTTGTTAACTAACAAACTAATAATAGGTTTTCATTGGGTTATGTGTTATTTATTGTGGCCAACCAGGAATACACATTTGAATACGATACTGATTAAATGTGAGATTCTCAACTGATTTTTGGATGAGATTCTGGAATATAGTGAACTAAGATGGAACTTGGCTATTTCTCACCCGATTGCGATGAAATTCGACTTTTACGATGGAAATGAGATCTTCAAATGATTTTTAGATGAAGTTCTGGAATATGGCCAAGTAGGATGGAACTTGCCTATTTTTTTACCGATTTTGATGAAATTCGAGTTGTACGATGGAAATGGGATCGTAAAAAAAATTTTTAGATGAAGTTCTGGAATATGGCCAAGTGGGATCTAACCTGGCTATTTCTTGACCGATTTTGGTGAAATTCGACACGTGCTACTGAAATGGTCTTCTACAATGATATTTAGATGAAGTTCTGGAAAATGGCTTATTAGGAAGGAATCCGTTAGTTCTTAACCGGTTGTAGTAAAATTTGAATAATACGATAGAAATGGGCTTCTAAAGTGATATTTAGAAGAAGCTATAGTATATGATCAATTAGGAATGAACTCGGTTATTTCTCTACCGATTATGATGAAATATGTATGATGGAAATGGGACCTTCAAATGATTTTTAGATGAAGTTCTGGAATTTAGCCAATTAGGATGGAACTTGGCTATTTGTTGAACGATTTTAATGAAGTTCGACAAGTGCGATAGAAATGAGTTTGTAAAATGATATTTAGAAGAAGTTCTGGAATATGGCCAAGAAGGATGGAACTTGGGTATTTCTCAACCGATTATGATGAAATTCGAGTTGTACGATGAAAATGGGATCTTCAAATAATTTTTAGATGTATTTCTGGAATATGGCCTCTTAGGATCTAACTTGGCTATTTTTAACCGATTATGCTGAAATTCAACCCGTGGGATAGAAATGGGATTCTAAAATGATATTTATAAGAAGTTTTGGATTATGACCAATTAGCAAGGGTCTCGGTTATTTCTCAACCGATTATGATAAAATTCTACTTGTACGACGGAATTGGGATCTTCAAATGATTTTAAGATGAAGTTCTGGAATATGGCCAAGTATGATGGAACTTTGCTATTTCTTGAACGATTATGATGAAATTCGACTTGTATGATGGAAATGGGATCTTCAAATGATATTTAGATGAAATTCTTAAATATAGCCAAGTAGAATGGAACTTGGCTATTTCTTAACCGATTATGATGAAATTCGAGTTGTACGTAGCCGAGTGGGAACTAACTTGGCTATTTCTTAACCTGTTTTCTGTAATAAGGCCAAGTAGGAACTAACTCCGTTAGTTCTCAATCTGTTTAGGTAAAATTCGACTAATACGATAAAAATGGGATTCTAAAATGTTATTTAGAAGACGTTTTGGAATATGGTCAGTTAGAAATACGATATTTAAACGATTTTCAGATGCTGTTCTGGAATATGGCCAAGTTGGATTGAATTTGGTTGTTTCTTAACCGATTATGATGCAATTCGAGTTGCATAGAAATGGGATCCTAAAATAATTTTTAGATGAAGTTCTGAAATATGGCCTATTAGGATCTAACTTATGTATCTCTTACCCGTTTCTGAAGAAATTTGACACGTTAACAACACATAATCAACACAAAGTTAATAACCGATTACGATGAAATTTTATTTATTTATTAATACTTTATTTATTTATTTATTAATTCATAAATTCAGCATATACGATGGAAATGGGATTCTAAAATATATTTTAGATGAAATTCTGGAATGTGGCTAATTCGAAAGGGAGTCGACAAACCCATTTAGAAAGGAATTTGGCCACTTCTTAACCGATTATGATGAAATTCATCATATTAGATTACAAAATAATTTGTTGATGTCCTTTACCCCGTACATGTCGCATTTTATCATACTTAGTTAAAAAATAACCGAGTTCCTTCCTAATTGACCGTATTCCAAAATTTTATCTTAAAATAATTTGAGAATCCCATTTCCATTGTACATGTCAAATTTCATCATAATTAGTTAAGAAATATCCAAGTTCCATCCTACTTTGCCATATTCCAGAGCTTCTTCCAAAAATCATTTTAGAATCCAATTTCTAATGCACAAACCGAATTTTGTTATAATCTGTTGAGACACCAATAGACAAGTTCTATCATTGACAAAATGAATTTAAAAAGGCATTTCTTAATTCATTTTTAAAATGAATAATCATGTTTATAAAATGAACTAACGTAAGCCTTTTTTATTTCGTTTTGGAAATGAATTTAGATATATGAAATTTTGATTTCGTATTTTCATTAATAAAAAGGCGAATAATAAAAATTGAATTCAATATATATGTATGTACATACCTAAATATATAAAATATCTCGTTTTCATTAATGAAAATTTTAATCTAAAATTTGGTAAATAATAAATAAATGAGGCATCAATTATAAAAATAGAAACAGAACACAAATATTTAATTTAATTTTGTTTAAAAGTAAAAATTATAAATAATATTAATTTCATATTTTAATAATTGATGAAAATATTGCACACATTTCCGATTTTTTCTGATAATTATTAATTATTGATTATTATTTATTAAAAATGTATTAAAATATCTCGTTTTCATTAACCTTCGAGCGAGCGAGCGCCGTAAATTTTACGTCATACCGTTAACAACAAATATTCACAAACTTTACGGCACCCGCCCGCTCGAAGGTTAATGAAAAAATACTTATTAATTATAAATTATTGATTATTAATTACTAATTATTATTTATTAATTAATAATTATTAATTATTATTTATTATTTATTAATTAATAATTATTAATTATTATTTATTAATTAATTATTATTAATTATAATTTATTAATTATCAATTATTAATTATTAATTATTAATCACTTATTAATTATTAATTTTTAATATTAATTATTAATTAATAATTATTAAAAATGTATTAAAATATCTCGTTTTCATTAATGAAAAAAGTGAGGTGTGGCCAACACACGACTTGTGAATTTTACTCCAAATCGTCTAACCGGAAGTGGCCACTCCCTTGGTCCAGAAAATTTATTTTGCAAATATCTTAAAAAGTCTAAGGTTTACAAAAAACTGTTTAAAACAAAATGTTTCCAAAAATTAAAAACAAATAAAAATAAAAAAAAAAAAAATAAAAAAATTAAAAAATTAAAAAAAAAATTAAGAAAAAAAGAAAATTTCTCAAAATTCTCTGTTCGTAAAAGAAAGTCGTGTGTTGGCCACACCTCCATTTTTTAATTCATTTCCAAAATGAATTAAAGTGTTTTAAAAATGAAATAATATAAGCTTTCCTTAATTCAATTTTTAGTTTTCTCTTTTTTCTAAGTCGCTTCTTTTAATTCGTAATTTAAAACGTGTGACGGCTTGTATATTTCGGAATGCTTTGTCTAAATACAATACATTGTTTTACCAAATCGATTCACCCATATTCGGTAAGAGACTTCAAATTTCTTTGAATTTTTTATACTCATAGACTATTATTAATCATTTTTCCTCACTTGCAGTTTTATTATTGCTATAACAATCACCAACATCCGTTCAATCTGCGTTAAATCTTTTAGAAATTTTCTTAAGTTTCCAAATAAAATTTAATTATGGATGCAGATGAAAATCCTTTATGCAGAAAACGACCTTTGACTAAGGAACGGTAGGACAGATGACGACAGCAAACACCCAATCAATTGAGGCAATAGCGCAAAAGACAACGAGTCGCACAAGAAACTTTTAAGAACTATGACTTTACAACAGCTTCAAGCTCACCAATACTCACATGCAGCTTCTCAACAGCAGTATATTAATAGAATGTCGGAAGCAACGTATCCAAGCAATGTCTGCTGAACAATTCCAGACTATATTATTATAATGACGGAAGCTAAATTACAATCCTACCGAGCGGCCAACGCTGCCTCACAGCAACAACGTATCCAAGCAATGTGTACCGAACAATTGCAGACTCATCGAGCGTATAACGCGGCCTCTAAACAGCAGCGTATTGCACTCATGTCTGTCGAGCAATTGCAAGTCCACAGAGCGGCGAACGCAGTATCTCAACAGTTACTTCGAGAGCGTCAAAGTGAGGATATGTGAACAACACTCATCAACACGATTGTGGACAATTCGGTGGTCAATCTCTGAATTTTCAATTCTATTGGGCGAAGCATTTTGAGGGTGAGCGTCAATCAGATTGCCTATTTAAGTTGTACTGCCGCTAAGGGAAAGTAATGCTACTTAAGCCGCAAGACATCAATGGAAACGTCGTGGAGAATCCTGAGTTTTTGGGAAATCTTTTATCAGACCCATATCATCCTAACTGAAAGCATCTCAGAGATAATATCCGATCTTACAACAGTGAAGTATCGTTTGCTTCGATGGGTGACAAGATAGTCGACTTACCGAGAGGCCCTTATGTGTTCAAGATTCACGGTCAGACATACCATCGCACTTCACACCTACAGCCAGTCAATACACAAGCACGCCAATATGTTTAGCTTTATGTGGTCGATACTACCCACGCTAGGGATGTACGCGAAGAGCATTCGGGGATGTGCCACCTACTATCAAGATGATTTTCAGAAGCGACCGACGATCCGATCAAGGGCGCTACCAATACGCCAACATCAAATGAGATTGCACTGGTATTTGTAAATTAGTACGGCGAGCCTACTCTAAGTCCCAACATGGACCCTACGAGCTCATTGATGTTTCCTTACGTTGAACCACGACGACAACCGAACTGAAAGGGTCAAGCTTACGGAGATGTGAGTAAGAATGGCGTCCGCAACAAGGTTAGCTTGCGTCAGTTTAAAGCAGCTATAACAGCAATCCGGGATGATTTCAATCCAAACATGAGATCCGGTAAGCTTACGCAGCAATGTCTGATGGACTCATATCTTCAAGTAGAAGCCAACAATCTGAATTACTTTCGTCAGAATCAAAATTGTCTCCGAGCGGAGCAGTATCAAGGTCTCGCATATCATATGGTAAACATGGCTGAAAATCGTAACGTATGACTATCTTCGTTAAGTATGGTGCTCCGGACTTCTTCATCACTTTTACCACAAGCCCAAGTTGTCCTGAGATCACCGAGTTTCAGAAGCGAGGTCTTCCCCTTGCGCACATTTTGGTAACGTTAAAGGATGAGTATAAGTTCTCAACTGCAGAGACTGCAAGATGAGGAACGTTTCTACATTCGGATACTTCTACCACATGTCCCTGGGGCCACTAGCTTCGAGTCCCTACGCACGGTAGACGGCACTTTATGTGAGATCTTCAAGGCAGCTGCTACCGCGCGAGGATTGCCAGAAAATGACGACGAATGGAATCGATCTTAGAATCCACCTATTACCAAAAAGTTATGAAAAAGTAGTGGCTAGCGACGCACAATATTTTGAATAATGTAACGAATACCTGTTGGTATTCGTTACTTTTCCTATCCACAATCAGTGGGAACCCACTGTAAAAATTCATACATTTAATATTCAGACCAATTCATAATTTGGCTTATAAAATTATTTCTTTTCCTCCATTGTAAAGACTCAAAATACAATATTCAGACTATTTCACAATTTGACTTACTTCTTTTCTTCCAAATTAAACGTCTTTTTGGCGCACTAGCAACTACATATTATGGCATGTAAAATAAAAACAAAATAAGCTGAATAGGAAATAATTTTATAAAAAAAAACAAGCAATCAATTTATTTTTCAAACAACAAAAAAAAAATGGAGGTGTGGCCAACACACGACTTTCTTTTACGAACAGAGAACTTTGAGAAATTTTATTTTTTTCTTAATTTTTTTTTTTAATTTTTAAATTTTTAAATTTTTTTTTTTAATTTTTAATTTTTTATTTGTGTAAACATTTTGCTTTTAGTAGTTTTTTGTAAACCTTATACTTTTTAAGATATTTGCAAAATAAATTTTCTGGACCAAGGGAGTGGCCACTTCCGATTAGCCGATTTGGAGTAAAATTCACTGGGACCTCCCAATTTATCAAAAAAGTTTAAATCTGAAGTTTCAGTTTGATTGGTTAAACCATCTGGGCTGTAGAGAGGACACAGACAGACTGACAGACTGACAGACAGACAGACTGACAGACAGACACCATTTCGAAACCCACTTTTGCGGACTCAGGGGACCTCAAAACAAATAAATCTCTAAAAATCTCAAGGTCCAAAATTTTCATGATTACTATACTTTATTTTACTAGAGTAAAAGAAAGTAATATGTACAGTTCACTTAAAAAATAATTTTATTATTTTGTTTTTTTGTTTATTTCTTTATACAAATTATTATTTCTATTTTTTTTTCTTAGCGGTCGAGTAACAACACACTCGCCGTCAATCACAAAAAATTCTTTTTATAAAAAAAAAAAAAATGACGGTCTTATTAAATCAAAATTTAGACGGTCTTATTTAATAACATCACAAAATAGACCGTTTTCCCAAATTCCAAAACTCGACTTATCATGACCAAACTCAAAACTAGACTACCTCTTATATTTTATCTATTCTTCATAAAAAACAAAGAAAAATAAGAATTTTCCCCCTCTTCTTTCTTCTTCGTATCGTTTTCGCTTTGCTCGTTGTATCTGTGCACCTATTTCATTTTTTTTTTGTTTTATTCAAAACCAACATTAATGTACTACATTTTTACCAAAAATACCAAAAATAAAACTCTCAAAATTAATAGACACTCCCAATACATATAAATGTTTCAATGGTAAAACCCTGAAATTAGTAAATAAAGGCCAAGAAGAATCCAAAAATGATTTACAATATTTAATCGGAATAGCGCGCTTCTTAGCAGTGGTATACTACATATAGCACCCACCCCAACTAGATAGTTCATCCTCCAATCTGAAATTCATGCATCCATAGTAAAATTTAATAAAACGATTCGCTACTCTTCGTAGTAAATATAAAATTCGCAGTGAATTTTTAAGCGATTTTTACAATGTAATCGATGTGCTTATTAAATTGGTTGCGCCCGACCGAAGGTTAAAGCGCAGCCATTAAAAAATGCAATATATTGGGTGAGCTATTTTAGTCGAAGGATCCAAATATCTCCTAAAATGTGCCAGCTACAAAAAAATTGTTTAAACAGAAATTGTTAAGGGAAATGGGGTGTAACGAAACCCAAGAAGGGCTTCATTAACAGACATGAGAATAGAGGTTTGTTGCGGTATTGTAGCTAGCTAGAGCTTACGGTGCGGCGTGGTGTTTTCCAGACATATTCTCATGCTTGAATAACCGCATGAAAATAAATTGAGAAGGGAAAAGGAATTGGAAACTATTTTTGCCATGGCCTCAGCAGCTAATGAAATAATAAAACCAGGAGTGGTCGTCCAGGAACGATAGCTTCAACTCCAGGCGATATTCGCCATGACTGCCACACGGGCCTCTCCCGCGGCGGTAACCGATGCCAATTAGTCTTGGAAGGACGCCCGTAAGACAATCCTAGCGACGATCGCCCGGAACGGAAATCGTCGCCCCAGTACGATCAACACATATGGCGTGCCGCCCTCCAGCATAGCCAGTTCTGGAGGAACGAACGGCATGCACGGAACAAATATGGAAAAGGCCTACACTCCACAAGATCATGCCTCACATCATCCGATCAAACGAAGAATTTATTCACACATGAGGTAAAGATGACTCATGCGGGAAGAAAATAACCAAACCACTTTAACACTCATGAAACAACGGTACACAAAAAAAAACATTACCAAATAACGCACAAAAATTTGATCACTGAATTTACTGTATGAATTTAATAACACTGTTCATTGTATTAAAGAAAGCAAAAAAAATTTAAACTGAACTGAACCGTTAAAATATCGAACCATATCAAACCAAACGAAAAAATAGCGGAACCTAGAAAAACCGGAATGAAAAAAAAAAATGTTTGAAAAATCTGAAAAAAAAACAAGGTGGAAAATACTCTGAATGGAGGTGCAAAAAGAAAACCGTGCAGACACCACAAACCAACCCCAAAGTAAATAAAAATATAATGTTATACAATAAAACAAAAAAAAAAGAAAGACAAAACAAACTATAAAAATGTTAAATAAGTCTCAAAATCAAAAATCTCGTTACGTTAAAAAAACTATCAAAATTTCAGCAAAAAAAAAAAACTTTACGTTAATTTAATAAGAAACAAAAAAAAATTACAGTTTGCGGTGAATATCGGCCCGTCCGGCCACACACCAATCAGCGCCGACGCAGGATCCCCCTAACAAAATGGTTGCCTTGCCCCCACGGGGGAAATACTGCTTCTCCCTTTTTAGAGTCGCACTATCTCGTGTGCCACATTAAATCACACTTGAATCTGTAACACGTCACTGCGAGCCACAGTATTTATTATATTGTTTCTCGGTTTTTTTATTCTTATTTTTATTTAACTTTTAACAATTATTGCATTAATTTCCAAACACTGAGTAAAGAAAACAAACTCATGAGTTCGTCGAGAAAACTCAAAAAAAGACTCAGAATAATGAGTACACTGTTTTTTTTTTTAATTATTTAACAAAACTTTATTTAATTATTTATCTTAAATATTATTTTTATTTAATTATTTGACAATTTTTTTTCTTTACATCGATTTTTTTTATTTATTAACTTTTATTAATTTTTTGTCAACCAAAAATTTTTACACATTTTACTAATATTCAACCAAAAAAAAAATGAAAAAATATTCTATATTCGGTTTACAGTTCAATAATTATTTACAACTTGGTATAATTTAATTGTCGAACCGTCTTCGTTTACTACACAACGAAGACTTTTCGGCATAAAGATCAAAACTTGACACAATAATTAGGGTGAATAATATATAGGGTGATGGAAAATCGATTTTTTAAATTATACTAAAAACTGAAACAATATTGTACTATTTTGAGTTGAAATGTACCTAATTTTTTTTATGTTTTTTTTTATATTAAACTACCCAAAATTAAAGTTTATAATTAAAATTTATTTTAAAAAAATTATTTTAATTGTAGAATACATAAAATATACATATTACATAAATTATGCATTATAATACATGTTTGTATTCGACGGTATGAAATTTATTTTATGTATTTTATAAAATAAATATGTAAAAATACATATATAAATTATATAAAATTAAATATTTCAGACTTAGTACCAGGTACAAATAAACAAAAGTATAAATTTATCACTAAATATTTCAAATAATAACAATTAAACAAAAATCAGATTCATTGTGTATTTATTACAATTATTCTAATAGCTCGTCGTTTTCTAGTGGCGCATTCTGCAAATTTGTTTTTATGAGTTCTTTTGTTATTTTAAAGCTATGACAAGAATCTGTTTTAATTAAATCTTTTGTTTGTATCAATGCGGAACATGTATCAACTTGGAGGCGGTTTCGGCATTTTGTCTTAATTAAATTCTGAAAAGAAAATATTCTTTCAACGTTTGCCGATGAATGAGGTATCGATAATATACCTTGAGCAATGCGATAGATGTTGCCAAACATAGGTTCGTTGAGTTCATTTTGAATTGTACCGACTTTTGCCCAAAATTCAGATATTGAATAGTTCTTAAATTGCTTGAGTGCCTCACAATCCGCAAGTGCTCGAAATTCATTATTTATGACCTCAATGTGCATCTGTTCATCGTCTGGGAAAAACTTTACGATAAGAGTCAAAATTGAATTAGTTTCACCTGACATCACGTTCTCGGGTGAAAATTTGGGGAAAAAATTTAAAACCGCATCGTCAAAATTTATTTTTCTACGTAAGTTATCACAAAAGGTGATGTAGAATTGTTTAATTTTGCTTTTGAACTCCAAAATTAAATTAGCCGGCAAATTTTGTTTTGTGTAATATAATTCGGCCTCGGCGCCGCAATAGATTTGATCAACCGAAATATGGTGTTCTTCTAAATTAATATTAGATATAGCAGTTTCATCTAAATACTTTTTCGATATAAAATTTCGGCTAAATTGTAAAAATAAATGTTTCATGCGTGGTATAAGCATATGTATTCTTGCATCCTCGGATTGCATTTCTAAATTGATGGTATTAATCAATTTTAACGCATATGATAAAAATATAAAATATAAATGAATTAAATTATCATTTAAATTAGCAGAAATAAAAGATATATTTTCATTTCCGTGTGCGTTCTCAAATTCGCCGAGGCCAAAATATGTTTGAAGTGCATTCCACTGCTCAAGAATACGGTCAATCGCAGCCTGTAAATTTTGAAATTAAGTTTGATTTAAAATAAGATTTAAGAACTAAAGCAAAATATAATTTTTAATATTTATAACACGAATAAGCTTACCTGACGTGACAACCAGCGGGTTGCGGCCAACTTCAAAATCGCGTGTACTTTCACACCGAAATAATTTTGATATTTTATGAAATCTTCTTTTCTGTTTGGGCTATTGCAGAAATGGTGGTTAATTTCCCGTAAAAGCTTGTCGATGTTATCCGGTAGTTTTGTCGCTGCAGCTATCGAAACTAGGTTCAAATTGTGGCAAATACAGCCATTAACGACTAATTTCGGTATTAATTCTTTTAATTTGGCCTGCACTCCAATATTTTCCCCCATCATCACAGCACAGTTATCCGCTGTGAATCCGACTAAATTCTTTAAGGGTATACCTTTTTCCTGGAGAGTGTTTACTACCCAGCAGATTTTTTGTCTTTGGTAACATGTCTTTAGCTTGTCTGCGATAGAGCAAATAATATATAAATACACATGTTAAAAAGAGACAAATTTCTTAAAGAACATGTCTTTGGGTTGTCTTCAGTATGTTACTAAAGTCACGTACGTTATTTAATTTAACGCGCTCCTATCGGTGGGAAATAGAACGAATAGTAACAAGTCTTGTGGTTGTCTTGAAAATGTCTTTAAAAACCGCTTCGTTATCGTCACAGCCACCCAAACCGCATATATTTCGCCATTTTTTTGTTTTTTTTTTGTTTATTATTATTTTGTGTCGTCTTTGTGTGTTGTGTGAGTGAAAGTGTAAAGAACATTTTCTGTGATTACTTACTAAAACAAATAAATAATAATAGATATATAATTAATTTAAATAAAAAAAGGCACGGATTGGTTTTAGCTGTCTCACTTGACAGGCGACAGTGGCAAATTTTGGAAAAGGAAGATTTAATTTGTTTTTAAATTAAAATAGAAATGAAATAAAATTTAATAATGTTTATTCAATTGTGTATTATGTTTGTAAATTTTGGAAAAGGAAGATTTAATTTTTTTTAATTAAATAAACAGTGATTTTTAATCGCTAATATTTCCACACCAAGAAATAAATGGCGCCACTTTGACTGAGACAGCTAAAACCAATGCTAGCCTAAAAAAAATATAATTATATATATGTACATGTTTATATTTTTTCTATTTTTCGTAAATATACGTAGTGCATAGAAATAATATTTGAGCCGAGCCAGAACTGCAATATTAATTTAGTATACTTCTAGTAATAACGCATATATATATGTATATATGGTGATTATATATATATATATATATATATATATATATATATATATATATATATATATATATATATATATATATATATATATATATATATATATATATATATATATATATATATATATATATATATATA
Source organism: Tipula vernalis (assembly GCA_958295665.1). NCBI lineage: Eukaryota > Metazoa > Arthropoda > Insecta > Diptera > Tipulidae > Tipula > Tipula vernalis. The sequence continues at coordinate 244,872,539 of OY282560.1, read as the reverse complement.
TATATATATATATATATATATATATATATATATATATATATATATATATATATATATATATTTAGATTTAGATTTTACATTGAATTTTTCTTTTAATTTTATGTTTTTACAATTTGAATTTTACACCATTCTGCATTGATGAATGGAATTATTTTATATTGAATTATTTTTACATTTCAAAGACTTTTAGTAAGAAACCTAATTTTTACCTTTAATTTTAAAATTAATTTTTTTATTTAGTGATACATAAATATTTGTAGAATTATATTTTATACTGAATTTTGTTTATTTACAATGTTATTCAATAAGATAGACTGAATCTACTATTTTTAAGTTTAAATTTTTTATTTTCTGCATTTTTATTTTTATACCAATAACTATTCCAGTGACCAAAGTAAGACGGCATTCAAATTTCAGAAATTTAAATAAACGAGATAAATTATCCAAGTTATGAACCCAAATCAGCGGGTGTAGACCGTCTACAAATGAGATTATTTTACATTTTTCACAGAATAGTCTACATTTTTTAGTGAGGCCTAAGCCCACTGGATACACCCAATGGTTTTTGTTCGCACAATTTAGACTACTTATACTGACTTTACATCGTACTTAGTATAATAGCAAGATAGTATAATACTATTTTACTATCTACCATAGTCGGTTTTATACCGCAAAAAATATTCATAAAAAACAGAAAATTAAAACAAAATAATGATAAAGTATAATTTTGGATTACTCCTAAATCTTACTAGACTAATTTATTAACATTACACCGTCAACAATTTTCCTTCTACAATAAAATAAAATAAAATATAATAGGTATTAAAATTTGATAGTTGTCAAATCAAAATATTATATTTTATTTTTGCTATTATACTACCAAAACATCGGTGTTACACCGGATAGCAAAATAGTATTATACTATTTTGCTATTATACTATCCACGGTGTAAACTCGGTATTATATCAAATGACTATTCTCTATATGCACTCGCTTTAAACCCACACTGTGATACGAAAACATTATAATAATTCCGCATGTATATAATTAAAAAAATACTTTTAATTTATTTTAAAATTATTGTTAAATTCTAATAAGAACTTAAGACAAAATTTATTATATTTTCTAAATAAATTAAAAAATTAAACAAATACAATAGTTTTTTATTTCTACAAAAAAAAACCACGAAACATTTGCTAGACGTGTTACCTGAGACAACTGCCGTCTTACTTTGGCAATTTTACAACAACAATGCCGTGTATTTTCATTCCGGAATGAATAGTTTCAAACCAAGTTTTTCTTGGTATAGAATTATTCTCGCAAAGATTTTGAAAAATTTTATTGGTGTTTTATTTAATTTTTAATGTCAATTAATAAAAGTAAGAAGAAAATTATTTTCGGTTTTTATTTTGAGCATAATTTGCATTTTTATTTTTATACCAATTACTATTCCAGTGACCAAAGTAAGACGGCAAATTATCACATTTGTTACTAATAACGAACTTCAGACACGTTACCTAAGAGGAGCCCTATACATGTTACTTAAGACCACCTTCAAACATGTTACATAAGACGACCTTCTAACATGTTACCTAAGACATTCGCCATACATGTTGCTAAAGACAAACCCAAAATATGTTATCAATGAGGAACACAAGACATGTTACCTAATACGACGACCAAAGATGTTACAAAAGACGGCATCCAGACATGTTACCAATAACGACCACCAGACATGTTACCTAAGAAGACCATGAGATATGTTACTCAAGACATCTTGTATACATGTTACCAATAAAGACCACAAGACAGTTCTTTGAAGACTCTTCGTCCCAAATACATGGTGTTGTCTTTTAACTGTCTTGGGTTTGTTACCAATACAAGTCTTGAGTTTGTCTTGCATGTGTTACTCAAGACACGTTTGCTGGGTAATGCAGTGAATATTCCAGATGCGGAACAATCTACTATTCTAGTAAGGGCCAAAAATCGATCACGCATTGCTGATCGAACACTCTTAAAATTATGGCTAGATTTTTAGTCATCGTTGTATCGGTACTTTCATCTATGGCAATCGAAAAATATTGCCGTTTAGCTATTTCCGAAACTCTCTTTGTATTTTCTGGGCCTGTTACATTTTTAATTATTTTTTTTCCTTTGTGGCGATTAAGAGTCATTTTTTTAATAATTTTCGAATCTATAACTGCGGTTTTTAAAAGTAACTCAAATGGTCCAAGACCGCAAACGGTAGGTTATGTTCAGCCACAAATAACGCAAGGCTAATTTCTAATTTCTTCGCATTTTCCGAAACAATTTCAGGACTCTTGTCCAAAAGCTGTTCTATTTTCGGTGATTGATTTGCGCTTAACCAAGCCTTTTTATGCGAATCACTAGCGGCGTGTCGCTCGATGTGTGTTTTCCTACCGACAATAGCAGAGTTGCAAACCATACATTTCTTGCCCTGTTTCGAATCATCTTGGACCAGCCATTTATAATTTATTTTCCATTCATCCCTAAATGGAACTGTTACATACTTTTTTTTTTGTTGGTTCGTCGGACGAGCTTGCTCCGCTTTCAAATAAAATAAACATATACAATTAATAATTAAAAACGAGGTACAATCAAAAAATTTACCTACTCAACAATATTTGTTCCACATTGTCCAACACTGGAGCTGTTGTCGATGAAAGCGCCGATGTTGTTGGTAACACTGAATTACCTGGTCTCTGAGTTTCAGCTTTATCGTTCTCTTTTCTCAATAGCCACCTGTGGATTTTTGTTAACAAATTGATATTGAAAATAATGAAAAACTCATAAATAGGATAATTAATTAACACATTTGTATTTACCTATCCATTGTTTAACTTGATACGAAAACAACAGTACGGGAAAATTCACCATAAAAATTACGCAATGTACGAAACAAATTATGAATAAAAATACAATCTCGAGCACCACAAAATTAGCAAACTCACAATCACAAAAATTTGCACTTTTTCAACTAATAAATTTGATAAATTTAATAAAAAACAACGCGAAAATTATTTTCCAAATGTTTACTTGTCTACGAATTTCGAATATAAAATGTAACTGTACTCTGTAGTAGTAATAAGTAAAGTACAATACCCAACCATATAAATTTTCTCAACGTCCATAGAACTAACTATCATTGTAAGCATTTTTACATGGAAAAGTTTCAAATAACCCACCAAACAAATCTAATTCAGCAAAAAACGCACAATGAAAATTGTTGAACCGATTAATGGAATAATTCAAATTTTTTCAGATTGTACTAAATACGCTGAAATGTAACATTGTACTTTTACAAATTAATTGTACCGAAAAAAGTACAATTGTACCGAAAATTCCATCACATATATGTACTATATATATATATATATATATATATATATATATATATATATATATATATATATATATATATATATATATATATATATATATATATATATATATAACAACTCTGGTCTTGTCAAGACCGTATCCAAAAACAAGACCCTTTGTATCCAAAATTCAAAGCTAGACTCTATTTATTAAAATTCAAAACTAGACTCCCTATTATTATTTTTTTTTCAATCTCCAAAAAGAGCTCTCATTCAATCAATTTATTTTGTTCTCCTCTTTGTTTTTATTTTTTTCTCGTTGTATTTGTTTTGTTGTTTAATCTATTTTGTTTTTTTTATGTTCACAAACACAACGAGCAATTCATAAAAACGATGACGAACATATATTTTTTTCTTCTTCGCCGTGTTCGTGCCGGGTACACAAAAATTATTTCTATCCCTCCTCCTCCCCCCCCCCTCACCCCTTATTCAGAGCAACTACAAGAGAACAGCAACAACAAATCAACAACATATAACAAAAACAAATTAAATAAGGTTCTCAGTACATAGACACAAATGCATTTTATACTGTACGCATAACTCGCTATAGCAATCGTGGAGAATTAAACTTGTTTTAATTTATTTTTTTTCAATATGCATGGTTAAAAAACAAAATATGTTTATCGATAAAATGAATGGAATGTTAATTTTAATTTTAAAAATATAAAAATAGCATAAAAACCCTTCAAGCGCATGAATCATTATACTTGCGAAATATTAATTTGTTTCTATTTTCTTGTCTCAACCGTTGTTAACACCGTTTTTAATACGATGGAAAGACGGTCATAACAGAGGTTCAACTATCCGTATTAATGATATTGACCTTCAAGTCAATTTTCAAGGCCATTTGAAGATAAGGTCATTTTTTAGATTTAAACCCCTATTTTTGACACCGGATTCAAAAAGAGTGGGCAGTTTTACCTCCAAATAAGGATTTTTCATGACCTCCGAAAGTTATCTAAAGAAATATACTTATGTTAGTTATAATGCTTATGATTTGCTATTAAAATTAAAAAAAAAAAATGAAAATTTAATTCGTAGCAAATCATATGCATCATAACTAAAATATGTACATATATTCCTTAAATGACTTTGGGAGAGCATCGAAAATATATATTTGAACGTAAAATTTCCCACTATTTTCGAATCTGGTTTCAAAAATAAGGGTTTCCATTTAAAAAATTGACCTTGACCTTCAAATGACCTTGAAAATTGACCTGAAGGTCAATGACATTAATAAAGATAGATGATCCGCATTGTCCTTAACAATTTTTGTCTAACCCATTTTTTGTAGCTGGCTTATTTTAGGGGATATTTTGATCCGTCGATTAAAGTGGCTCACCCTGTATGTAGTAAAAGCTGAACTATATATATTATTTATCTAAATTAGATCTCTTCAGAAAAAAGCTGCTTCTGGCAGAGCTAGCTCAAAATATCGAATGAATGATATTTGTCCCAGATTTCTATTATTTGTTTATTTCTTTTTATTTGTTTTTTTTCCATTATTTCGCATTTTGTGCGGGGTGGGGTGGAAAAACTCTCTGGGCGTAATAAGTTTATATTTATATATTTAAAATTCATACATATGGCATATGCTATTTGATACTTATTGTCGCACACAAACAAAAATTTCTTTTTTAAGTGCCAAATTTAATAATTGTACTTGAAATGTATTTTATTTGTGTACTAACAGTTGTAAGTGCTAAAATTACTTGTTCTAAGATGTATTAAATTTTTTCAAAAAGGCGGAAAAATACGTATTACATACATTCAGTACTTTGAGCTAACTCTGCTAGAAATAGTTTTTCTCTGAAAATATTATATATAATTTATATAAAATATAATTCTACTTGCATAAACTTTCTATTTTGAATAAACCTAATATTTAGAATAATATTTTTAAACATAATAGTTTCTAATGGCTGCGCTTTCAAAATGTTTAATCAGGGGATTCCTTCAATATACAGTACTTTGCAATGTATAGACAAAAGTTGTTGTATAATGATTGGGGTAACTTCAAACCCTCACCATTAGTTAAAGTGGTGATTTTACCAGATATTTAAATTGTGTAAAACAACACTGCATCCTTGTTAATTCTTAAATTTTATATAATAAATAGTTTAGTCAAAAAAATAAATCCCAATTTTAATCAAATAAATCCCAATCGTTTAGTCAGTTAAATTAAAGTTTTCTGAAGTCGAGATTTAATTTAATTAGGATATCGTTAAGTTGGGATTTTGTGGAGTGGTATTTTATCATTTCGGATTTTCTAAATTTAAATTAACTTCCATACCCAAGATTTTCTTGAGTTTTCCTTTTATCCAAACTGAAATTAGCAAAAAACAAAAAATATCAAAAAATCAAGTTTTCAAATATAACCAAATTTTGAAATATCATTTTAATTCGTTTTATACCTTAGAGAATGGAGACTACCGCTCCAAATCCTCGGTTTAACGATTTTTGGAATTCTAACCATCATAGAAATTGCAATATTTTTAAAAATTGGTTTTTTCATCATTTTTCACATACTCAACTGAGAACTCCCCAAAACCGCTTAGCAGTCGTCCTTTCTGCGCAAGGATGGCATTAAATTATGTAGACTGCTTTTGTTTTCATATTGCAGTTAACAAAAATGTAAGGAGGCCTTCCTTTTTAACACGGCACATTATTTTGTATGTTTTGGGGATTTTTTTAGAATTTTCATTTTCTAGAATATGATGGTATCCTGGTAAAAATATTCAGGTTCTAATGTATTAAAAAAATCATACTTTTAAAAGGAAGATTCATAACGTCTCATTGTATGTCTCTTTTTACAACAATTTTCCATAACTAATGATTCACTAATGACACATAAAGCATAATGATCATAGACCGTTATATTTTAGTACCCTACAAAAAACAAACTTTGTTTAGAGATTTCCTTAAGTCGACCGCTTATGGAGTCTCTTTGCGCCCAAAATTTCGTATCAAATTTTGCAACACAGCCCGCACTTTAAAAGTATTTCTGTATTCCCCAGTATTGTTATTATTTCTGTATCCCCCAGTATTCTTCAGTCGAAATTATGTACATATCAAAAACAACCCAATACATGGTTCACCTTTTAGTATTAGATCCTCAGTATCAAACTCCATAAAACAAATCTTTAACACGAATTTCGTGAAATAATTACAAACGGATATCAATTAAAATATTTATAAACCGTTAAAATCAAATTTTTTGTCGTGAAACAAAATTTTTTCAAATTTTAAAATTTTAGATTAAATAAAATAAAATCGAACTTGACAAAGCACAAGGGTCGCACGAATAAGTTCTGTGCCAATAGAATTTTCGTTTCTTAAATTATTGAATCGTTATTTAACTTTAATTTTTCACAAATTCCTCATCATCATAAAATACGTGTTTGAGCACATAGGTGGTAGGTACATAAAACATGCAAAAACTAAATGAAAAGAAAACTCAAACCTTTCGTTCTCTTCATTTGTCAAATAATAAAAAATAAGAAAAATTTAAATTTCCAAACAATATAAATTGATATAAATTTGTTAAAAATCATTCCATAGTTTCCTAAATAACGAATAAAATAGGTTATAAGCTTGTGTTGTTAAGGTGATTGAATTCCTGTATTTTATATTTATAAGAGTGTGATTTTTTTTTTCGATACTCGTAGTAAGTAACTCAGTATCTACCCACTCTTGTATTTCCGCTTCTTGCTCGAAAGTTCTTATAACTTTTTTTTTATTACATTTAGGTATTGAGAAAAGAAAACACCAACCATTCCGAAATGTTTCGGGATAAAAAAAGAAATACTGATGGATAGAAAATTTGATTAAATTGGATACCAGAGGATTTCTTTCGATAATCATAATTATATTTATAAAAATATGCGAATATATGCAGAACTTAGTCAATCGAAAGTATAATTATTTTCAATTCTCATCTCCTTCGATTATTGTCGAGTGAATAAAATTATCTCCAGTAATATTGATTTTTCGACGTTCCCATTGTTTATCCTAGATATTTAAGTATGTTGTGTTGTTGTTCAATTTTCTTGTTGTTTACGTAACCTTATATGTTGTTGTTGGTGTAATAAGCTTTTCTATTTTTCTATTTTCATTATCTTATCGACAACAATAACAAAAAGAAAAATAATAACAGCAACAACAACAAATATGGAAAATATTTCCAAAATAAGAAAACTTTTCTTTCATGGTGGATTCACAAGGTCGCTTTTTACGCTAGAGTATTTTTTCTGAGCTTTTTAACCAATCAAATCATTCATAGTTCGGACGGTTTTTTACCCCAGGTATCTGTTTCGACTCTATGCTCTTTATCAATCTCTAAAATAATTAAAAAATATAATTTGTTTGATTTAGGTGCTCGGGAAAATACCCATGGTTAAAAATCCAACCTCATGAATCCACCATGAATCTTTTGAATACTTCCACAGAGGGAGAATATTTCTTTGGTGTTATCAGTTCTTGTGATATTTTTATGGATTTTTGGTAAATTAGCTGGAATAATCAAGTTTAATGTGTTTTTAAATGCGACACATTTTATGTGTTTATACCGAACATAATTTTACATGATTTTCGATTCAATTAGACGCATATTATTGAAGTTTAAGAATGGTGTAAGAATATGAAGTCGATTACGATTTATGACAATATTTGCTCTTTTTTATTTGACTTTCACGTCAATTGGACATTTTTTTTTTCTGAAAATTATTTCTCGTAAACTATTTTTTTTTTTTTTTTTTTTTTTTTTTGTTAACTTAAATTTACATATTGTTTGTGCACCAAATGCAACAAAGCTACGATATCCTAGCCGCATCATCCGAAAAAATTTATGAACCGAAAAAAAGTTCATTAATTCATCTGGTTTTTGGGAAATAAATAAGTCATAATCGGAGGCCCGCTGCTGATCGAGTGGTACCAAAACAAAGCTCAGGCGAAGTTGACCAATTGCTGGATGGAATTTAAACACCTGCTGACAGATATATTTACTGTTTTTAAATAAATAAATCATAAGTTTTTGGCACGCTGTATTGTGAATGAGCTTTAGCTCAAAATAGAGTGGGCTAAAATCTTAATAAATTTCTATGTAAATAAATAAATAAATAAAAATAAATAACTTTTTATTAGTACCATTTAATTTGCAAATGGAAACATTCGTTTTTGATCAAAATATATTCAGAAAAGTACACATTTGGCAAATATCACTAAACTGAACGTCAATGAATGGTAAATGTACGGTAACCTAAAACTTTTTGATCAACAGTGTATATAGTAAGTAAATTTGTATTCTTAAGCTGGCTGAAAATCAAATCATGTTTGACAAAGGTTTTTAAGCAAAATAAATCGAATTCATTAAGAAAAATTTTGTTGTGGTTTTATCTTGACGGGCAATTTGCGTTTAAAATAAATTACTTAGACCGTACCAAAAATTGGTTAGCTGTAACATTTTTTCAATGATGTCGATATTTTTTGGCCTTTTTCAATTTTCAGGTTACATTTGTGTATAATATAAAATCATAAAGATTTTTTTTTTTGTAATTATTAACTGAAATTTAAGTGGTTTTACTTTATTTAAAAATATATTTAATTTTACAATCAAAGTTAACCCTACCTCTCACGTTTTATAATTTTTTTAACTACTTCAAAGAAGAACGATAAAAACAAATTTCCAGCTTTAAAAAAGATTACTGTGCCAATATATACAAGAGTTTTGTTACATTTTAAGACGAATTCTTTCTGGTTATGGGGACCTGTTAAAAATGTTTATCTTGTATTTTGTTGTTCATAAAAAAAAAATAAAAATAGCCAATCACCAGTTAAATAATATTTCCGTTCGTTCTCACATGTCCGGAAAGTGAGTGACACGAAATTTTGCCCTTGGTCGTGGGCAATTACTCGCAATGACGTCATCTGGTCGGTGCAATTCTTTTGTAAATTTTTGCGTAAAGAAAAAATGGTGGTTAATTTATTTTAAATTTAAATAATTAATCTCCACATAAAATTTAATTAAAATTGCAAACTACAAAATAGCGATTTAAAATGCTTGAGAGCACTATAGCGAGAGAACGGTTCATCTGGTCGGAGCAATTCTTGTGTTAATTTGTGCATAAAAAAACTGTGACAGATAATTTATTTTAAATTAAAATAATTAATCTTCACATAAATTTTAAATTAAAATTTTATAAAATAAAAACCACTTCGTCATTTTTAGATATGTAATTTAATTGAAAAAACTTTTCCTTATAGTAACAATAATTTTTTTTATTTTTTTATTTTTATTTTTATGTTTTAGAACAAGATCGATTTCGAATTACTCCTTCTTCGGTTCTACTTTAAACAACTATTACTATAGGTAATAACTGTTTAAAATAGAACCGAAGAAGGAGTAATCCAAAATCGATCTTATAAAATAAAAAAATTATAATAAAAAAATTAAATTAAAAAAAAATCATTGTTACTATGTATAAGGAAAATGTTTTTCAATTAAATCACATATCGGCGTAAAGATATACAGAATGTGTAAATCCAAAAACATATTTTTCAGAAGACAATGAAAACTATTTCACTCTCCTTATCGTCTACATGCAAACACTAAATCACTTTCTAAATTTCTCCCCTTAAAAAAATTTTTTATAATCTATATTACTAATAGGCGATTTCATGTTTGTCTGTGTTGAATAGGCGCCTAAACCGCTGAACCGATGGTCATCAACATTTTACCATGTATGAATTTCATCTCACATTGAATTCTACCGTACGATTTTTTTTTAAATTTCGTTTCCTTTGGGTATCTCCCGAACAAAAGTTCGATAAATTTTCGTAATAACTTGGACAAATTTTAACCGATTTGTATCATATTTGACCCAGGTTAGTTTAATATTACTACCAATAGTTTTGGATATAATTAATATGAATCATCGGAAGCCTTCGGGTACCTCCCGTACAAAAGTTCGTTAAATTTTTGGGTTTTTCATAATAACTTCAACAAATTTGAGTCGATTTGTATCATATTTGGTCCAAGTCAGTTTAATAATACTACCACAAATTTTGGATATAATTAACATAAGTCATCGGAAGCCTTCGGGTACCTTCCGTACGAAAGTTCGTTAAAGTTTCGGGTTTGTCATAATAACTTGGACAAATTTTAGCCGAATTATATCACAAATATGGAGAAACAGGCAACGTGTTGCAAATAAAACATAATATACATAATAAAACAATGAAAGTAAAACATTTACCATGTATTTCAGTCTATGTCAATACAATTACATTTTTTAAATTTCCATTTTCTACAAGAAATATCCTTTCATACAAAATATTGTACGCGTAAAATAGAGTTTTTTAAAATTTTCTTTTGTTTTTCGTAATGCCATCTTCTACAAGAAATATCCGTTTATCCAAAATATTGTACGCGTAAAGATGAGTTAGATTTAAAATTTTTTGTTTTTCGTAATGTTATGTTTGAATATATTTAATAGTGAAATGACATTGTTTCAAAGTGGACATATTTTGTGACTTTTCTGTGAAAATACGCAAATAAATTGAAAATTAATTGAAATTTTTAATCAGTAGTTATAATATAGTTTAAGTTAAATAGTACATTGTGTCATTAGGATTAAAAGTGATACTTTGTTTGACGAGCAATTATATTTGCATGCGAGGCGAAGCGCAGCGTAGCCGAGCAAAAGCAAATATTTGCGAGTCAAACAAAGTCACTTTTAATCCGAATAACACATACTATTTTTTCTTCAACGAAGAAATGCTTATTATAAACTAATTATACAAGTAAGTACAAATTATGTAATTAAAATTTCAAAATTGAAAGTAATTTTGTTGAAATATTTTGTGAAACTAAGGAGATCATGACTTTTGTTTGGTTTGACTATTGTAAGTGTCAAACTGCCAAGCTATAATTATAATATTTTTCTTGCGAACAAAATGTTTGAATCAGAAGATTTATCAAATTTACCTCCGGATGTGGTTCAAACAGCAAAGGAAATTGTATTAAACCTATTGCCATCAAAATCACGTAAGATTTACGAGTGCGCATATAACCGATTTTTGAAGTGGTGTACTGAAAAAAATGTGCAATCTGGATTATATTCAGAAAGCGTTCTATTGGCATACTTTGCCAATTTGTCTACGAAGATGAAAAGTTCGACTCTTTGGGAGCAAAATTTAAAAACAAGTCGATTTGTGCTTTATCGAGAACCCTCGATTTTTTTGCTGTGTAACCAACATTCTGTTTTTTTAAAAATGCTCGCAATTTGGAATATTTTTTGATGTTTACGCCATTTTTATAATTTAATGTGGCCTTAACCATAGAATATTGCGCCCAAAGAGTCGAACTTTTCATCTTCGTAGACAAATTGGCAAAGTATGCCAATAGAACGCTTTCTGAATATAATCCAGATTGCACATTTTTTTCAGTACACCACTTCAAAAATCGGTTATATGCGCACTCGTAAATCTTACGTGATTTTGATGGCAATAGGTTTAATACAATTTCCTTTGCTGTTTGAACCACATCCGGAGGTAAATTTGATAAATCTTCTGATTCAAACATTTTGTTCGCAAGAAAAATATTATAATTATAGCTTGGCAGTTTGACACTTACAATAGTCAAACCAAACAAAAGTCATGATCTCCTTAGTTTCACAAAATATTTCAACAAAATTACTTTCAATTTTGAAATTTTAATTACATAATTTGTACTTACTTGTAATATATACATTATACATATTATTGTGTCTTCACTATAATATTTTTCTCCTATAGTATTAAAAATACCTACTTTTACACCAAGGATTAAAAGTGTAGCTTAGCAACACACACATTTTATAAAATAGTAAGAAAAAGGCCAACTTTAATACCAAAAAACAGTATTAAAACAAGAGGCTTTTAAGACGTTGGGAGAAAATAGAATTTTTGTGATTAGAAATAACAAAATAATTGTTGGTGAATATTTGACAGGTGAAATATTGATTCAAGTTCACATACATTCTTATTAAATCTTATTAAATTTGTGTCGTCAGTTTATAAATGTGTCACTCTCTTGTTAACTTTTTGTTTGTAGAAATAATTTCATTTTGACTAAAAATGCCACCGAAAAAAAGGTCTATTGGAAATGTTATGGAACTGGAAATAGTACTAATGATTTTACTCGATGTTGCCAGAAGGGCCAAATTAATGACCAATGTTCTGCCAGAAAGCAAACAATTTATGGAATGCATACGATCGTATAATAGTTCATTTGCGTTTGTCTCGACTGGAGCTAACATTAAGCCACCTCAAGGAAAAGGACCGTATTGCTTTCGCGTATGGGGACAAATAGTTCATCGGATTGAAATAGTAATTTGCCCAGATATACGTGTTGGACCCTGATGATGCAATCTACTAACGAATGAACCTTCCAGGGAACAAGCAGTGCTCAGAAATGATCATGAGAAAATTAGCTGATATAATTAACAAACATCCACTTGCAAAATCAATTAAAATGCTTCATGAAGTGGAAAACAAGCTATTGAAACTACCGAAGCAGATGGTGTTGAGCCAACCAAGGTGGCATTAGCACTAATTTATGATGGAGACAATGACCAAAGGCGGTATAATGCTCCAAAGGTTAACGAAGTGGCCATAATGTTTCAAAGTAAAGATGGAGAACCACCGTTTCATCGGGATATTGTTATGCATTCACGTGCTAATCAGCCTGACCAACCAAAATTTAAACGGACTGACATTTGTTATCCTCATTTAGATACCGTAACGTACCCAATTTTATTTCCGATGGGTCAGGAAGGATGGAGCATACCTAAGTATCAATGAAGGAATATTTGTCTTATCGTTTGTCAGTTAGAGAGATGTTTACCCAGTTGCTGAACGCAGGACGTTTAACCCAGCAGTATGTTGTTGACGCTTATATTCGCGCAGAGTCAAACGATCTTCAATCGATCCGAAACAATCAACCGGCATTGAGAGTCTGCTCTCAATGCCGGTTGATTGTTTCGGATCGATTGAAGATCGTTTGACTCTGCGCGAATATAAGCGTCAACAACATACTGCTGGGTTAAACGTCCTGCGTTCAGCAACTGGGTAAACATCTCTCTAACTGACAAACGATAAGACAAATATTCCTTCATTGATACTTAGGTATGCTCCATCCTTCCTGACCCATCGGAAATAAAATTGGGTACGTTACGGTATCTAAATGAGGATAACAAATGTCAGTCCGTTTAAATTTTGGTTGTTCAGGCTGATTAGCACGTGAATGCATAACAATATCCCGATGAAACGGTGGTTCTCCATCTTTACTTTGAAACATTATGGCCACTTCGTTAACCTTTGGAGCATTATACCGCCTTTGGTCATTGTCTCCATCATAAATTAGTGCTAATGCCACCTTGGTTGGCTCAACACCATCTGCTTCGGCAGTTTCAATAGCTTGTTTTCCACTTCATGAAGCATTTTAATTGATTTTGCAAGTGGATGTTTGTTAATTATATCAGCTAATTTTCTCATGATCATTTCTGAGCACTGCTTGTTCCAGATAGCTATAGAGCTTTAATGGAATACTTAAATCGTGACGCAGATTCGGAAAACAAGCAGGTTGGAAAATCTGTAATATTGCCATCTAGCTTTCAGGGTAGCCCTCGCAATATGCAATAGCATTACCAGGATGCTATGGCAATTGTTAGAAAGTATGGTAAGCCGGATGTTTTTGTCACCATGACCTGCAATCCGAAATGGAAAGAAATAGTAGAAAACCTTGAGCCCTGGCAAAAAGTGGAACATCGGCCAGACTTGGTAGCTAGAGTTTTTCGGCTAAAGTTAAATAATTTAGTAACGGACATTATGAAAAAGTCTCTTTTTGGAACTGTGAAGGCAATAGAATGTAATAGAATTTCAAAAGCGAGGATTGCCACTTGGTCACATTTTAATCATTCTCGATGACGATTTAAAATTACGAACTGAAGACGACAACGACAAAATTGTTATTGCTAAAATTCCTGACCAAGAATTATCGCCTCATCTTTTTGAAATCATTGTTAGAAATATGATCCATACACCATAAAACCAAAAAAAAATTATAATTTTTCTACCCAGCTCTATTTTTTTCTATATGTGCTGGTGTCAACTACCTCCGGTAGTAATTTTTATCGTTATGTTGTGCAAATTGCATTTCTGTATTTGATCTCGCGCCTAAAAGATGATTCATCTAAAGAAAAGAAATACACCCCAATTCTCATAGTCGTATCAGGTCATTTTTCATGACTATAGTCGCTTCACATCAATTTTGCGATTCTATTAGTCGTTTGTTACGACTAAAGTCACTTTATACGACAGATGTCACTTGATTTTTGCAAGTGACAAGCGAATACCACAAAATGGAAAGACGCAATTATTTTAATTTATATATTTATATTTTTTATTTTTTAAAATATTGTTTTTTGAATAATTTTGTGCACTGTTTTTAATATGTTAATGTGTAAAATAATAAGATTGTTGTTAGAAAACGATTTGATACCTAATTTGCCTAATATATTTCAAGTTGCAGTTGTGTTAATTGGTTCGCCTTCAAATGACACGACTATGGGAATTGGGGTGATAATGAAATCAATTAAATTGGAAAATAACCTGAATATTGTATTTTGAGTTTCTATAGTAGAAGACAAGAAATAATTTGGTAAGCCAAATTGGAACATGGTGGGAATATTCAATTTTGAATTTTATGAATATGAGATGGAACGAATGCCAACAGGCGTTCGTTACAAGTGACACTGTAACGAATTTCAAGTTGGGTTGTACTACCCGGTTTAAAATAAAATAAATATATGTTTGTTAGGCGTACTGTATACATTTTGGAACAAGTTCTTGAGTATAGCTTAAAACGGTAATCATGGGTCGATATATAAGCGGAGGAAGAAATGTGCTCAGGAGAGAATAGAAAAGAATTTGTTTGTGAGTGACGTGCATAGTGATATCGTGAAAATTTTAAATTGAAATGGTCTTAAAAAATTTTTTTATTTTTTATTTAAAATAAATTTTATTTATTTATTTTATGTAATTACAATCTAGTCTCCTGGACTAATGAGCAATTTGTTTCTGACTTAATTTACTAACTTAAATTAATCTATGGCTTCTTCCCATTGGCGTTCCATAGTGTTTGGTAAATTGAAGTAAACCACATCTTTGTAGTGGATTTTAGATCAGCACAATGCTGCTTAAACTGACAATCACACCAGCTCAAAAGGTTTGCTTCTTTTAAGTCTGCATACTGAGGATGTTCTCACGTAACGACGACCACTCCCAATTCCCTCAGGCAAAAACAAACGCTTTCAACCCATTCCCATTCATCCACTTCAGCTCAGCTCTTCAATATCTTTTTTTAAAAAACAGTAACATCCATAGGCAAATTTGCCTACCCCCAACACATTTCTCTTCTTTGTCCGATTTACCGGATAGCAACACTTCAATATCGGTTTTAAATCGTGTTAACAACCACAAATAAACTCTATCAATTCTTTTCCCTCCTTCAATTCATTCACCAGCCGTCGTTCTGTACTAAACATATATTGTTTAAGATACAGGCTTAGAAAACGTATTTTGCTAGAAATTTTAAATCGACATGCTCGGTAAAATGCATTAGCCTCTGGAAACGAGTTTTCAGAAGCCTTGTAGTATTCTCAAGTAAAACCCGAGTTGAAGAATGAATCTTATTGAACGCTCGTCGGCCAGTTGTGAGCGATCCGTGATGCTTAAATGGTGGAACTAACCATTCTTTCACCGGGTACACGCTGCCTCCAAGAATGAACTGGTTATTTCCGTAGTAGCTGCTAGATAGATAGTGCTTCGTCTTAGTACCCGTCCGTTTTGATATGACCCAGGTTCACCACAGTAAACATCTATAAATTTTTTATTGGCATCGCCAAAGACTTTGACTAAAACCAGAGCACCCTGTGTTGTATAGAGCCATAATCAAAAAATCTGAGCTGTTATAAGGGAATTAGAAACGAGGAAAAAACGGAACTTTTCATAGTAAAACACACAAAACATATGGGAAATCACTTTTTTTCCTAAGACAAATTTTTAAATGAAAACGTTACAAATTCTTAATTATGATTTCTGAAATACTTTTATAAATGTTTGAATTTCAATATATGTATATGAATGTCGTTGAAGTAAATCGTTTTCATGTTCTTGTAATAATTGATTTATTTAAACCAAAATATAAGAAAAATTTCATAACAACAGCATTCTGGTCAAATTAAAATAAAAGCTTACTACAATTCGTTGGTCATTAAGTGAATATACATTACATAGATGGCAGTTATGGCCGTAAAAATTTGGAAAAATCGTACCAAAAATTACCATCTGGGGAAATTTCAAGTTCAAAAATTGTAGGAAAAGCAAAACAAATTCACAAAATATAGGAACGTTTGTTAATTTTGGGATTAAATAACTTGTAAC
Source organism: Tipula vernalis (assembly GCA_958295665.1). Taxonomy (NCBI): domain Eukaryota; kingdom Metazoa; phylum Arthropoda; class Insecta; order Diptera; family Tipulidae; genus Tipula; species Tipula vernalis. The sequence goes on along the minus strand of OY282560.1, from coordinate 244,855,656 downwards.
CATTTAGACATCTTACGTACACTAGTAAAACTAAAGATAAATTTAGCAAGTATTATTTGAATTTGTCAGAGCCAACTTTGATGTATTTTTCAAAATGAAAGTTCGAAAAAATATATTTTAGAAATAATTTAATTTTAATATTTCTGCAATTAATATTTACTTAATACCAATATGGCCTTCTTGTATATTGTTCTTAAAGATATGTAGAAAACTTTAAACATTTTATATTATTTTTGCTTTTTTCATTGAAAAACTTGAAGCTAAAAAACACCATTTTTACTATGGATTCCTATGGAAATCAGTGAAAAGTTATACCACTAAAAAAGCTTCTAAAAAATACGTCATTAAGATTATTGCTCTATACTCTAGAAGGCTCTGCTAAAACGCTAAAAAAAATTTTGCGGTTGTATAAATCGAATTTGGCTGTTGTGCCGTTATTTTTATGTGGGTCTCGTCGATCACACCAATTATATTGGGAATTTTTTTTGATGCACTGAAATTTTTCGGAAATAATAATTCGTTCCTCTTGTGAAGGCTATTTCAAATATTCTCGACTTATAAAATTAATTACTCATTATTAGAACACAATAAATTTTATAATAACACGGACGACACACCATTATCAACAAAGAAATCAGCAACCCGTACAACTACATTTCATGATGTCGATTTCGCTACTCCAAACTGGTTGACCAACTGGTGAAAAGTTACAGTATTGCTGATATATCATAAAAACAAATATGTATTTACCTACCTTAGCTTCTAATTTTGGATAACCCAGGTCCTATACTCAATTCCGTCATTGATTCTGTCATTTGTCTGTAAATAACAAAATTGCAACAAAGTAATTTAAATGCAAGAACTGTTGAGCGATTTAAACGAAAATACATTTTAAAATCCATTTTGCTGTTGATGAAACCGAGAACTTTTGCATGTATGGTTTCGTTTTCATTATCTTCTTCGTTTGGTGATGGTGACGAAAATAAAATGTCGGCGTCTTCCGCGTCCTCATTATCACTTATAATTTGTAAAAAAAATTTGTATTCATTAATTTCCTTGATATTCGTTTTTAAAATTCAAATATATATTTCTTAAATTATTATGATACACAACGAAATATTCACTTTAATTAATATATATTTTATTATTAAAAAATTAACAACCAAACAAAACCAAAAATTTATTTTCAAATTATTGACTTGAAGGGAGGTACAAAATTTTGCACTAATAAAACGGCAAAAATTTCCCAGTATATTTCCTTTTATTTATCGCGATGTCGAGCAGCAATCTAATAGAAAAATTGAGTGAAAAATGACATCTGCACTATATGGACGAGTTCAAATTAGATTCAATTTTGTGTGCAATCTTAAATTATTTCTGAGTCAACTGGTGTGAGTAAATTAAAAAATTTCGGACTTGTTTTTTTGTTTCAATTTAGTTTCGCAAAATTGAATCTGTTTTGACTACTAATTTTATTACTAAATTGATACATTTTTTCTTATTAACTTAATAATTTAATTTATGACTTTTTCACTTTTGATACATAGCTGAGAAATATAAGCGAGCCGGAATGATTTTTAAAAATAATTCTTTAAAATTAATTCTTTATACATAGAAGCAGAATAAAAAGATAGTTTTTATCAAAATCCAAAACTTTAATTATTAAAATTGGTTATTTCATATACATCTATTTATAAAAGTATAGAAATATAAAATATATAAAAGTTAAATAAATATAATAATACATAAATTTGGTTAAATAAAAATTAGCGATCACAGGAAATTATATACCATATATAAATTAAAAATTCTTTAAAACTAAAACTTTACATAACAATATAATTCAACAACAATTAAAAAAATTAATAAAAATTCAAAATAAAATTATGGTTTTTCAGCTGTTTAAATATTCTGATTATATTCCTTTTGCCGCTTCATTCTTTCGTTACTATAATTAAACCACAATTATGTTATCGTTAATATATCCAAAGCACCTAGAATAGAAGCCGTCATCATCAAATTGAGACTTAAGATAAGAAGGATGAAAGCCAAATGGAAAAACAAACCTTTTTTTCTTTTATGTAAACAAACCATTTAGTTTTTATTGTTGTTAAAGAGTGGTCGAGCTTAGTTTGTTTATATCTAGTCTATTATACCATATTTTAAAGTCTTTGTAAAGAGTAAATAAGATCTTACGTCTTTGATTTTGTTTTTATAATTTTATATTGTATTTTTGGAATGGGTACGAAGGGCCGAATTTCAAAGGGCCGAATGTCGAAGGGCTGAATGTCGAAGGGCCGAATGGGTCAAAGGGCCGAATGTGTCGAAGGGCCGAATGTCGAAGGGTCGAATGTCGAAGGGCCGAAAATCACAAGGGCCGAATATCGAAGGGCCGAATGGGCCGAAGGGCCGAATTTTTTTTTTGTTTTGTTTTTAGAAATATAATTTTTTAAATTTGTTGTTTTAAGGAATATTTTGTAAATTTTTTTATCAAATGTAAATTAATTTCTTATGAATTTATGTACCTATTTTATTATACATATTTAGTCTTTGGATATTCTATCGACAAAAATATTGCATTAATTGAGGTTGTTTATGGTTTGCGTTACTTTTGATATTATCAAGTGAAAAATATTTGTACGTAATAGGTATTTCACCAAAACAAGTCTTATTATATCAATATAAATGGAATATATATGTAGGTATACACATATGTATTACTTTTGTAGTATAACTGCTCGTATATAATAACAAAAGGCGAAGTTAATTTTTTTAAAATATGCATACCAAATGTAAATGGATTTTAAATAAGAAAAAAAGAATTTTGTCATAAAATGTCATAAAAATTCAATTTACTCCTGTTCTTCAAACTGATGATAATATTCATTCATTTCGAACGATGTTATTTTCTAGAACATTATATAGTTTATTACTAATGTTTAAAAAAAAAAAAAGTAAGTGGTGGAATTTGTCTTTTGGAACAAAGAATCCTAATTATCGGTCGGCTTTTTTTCAATCTCACTATACGAAAATGTATTATTTTGCTCTACACGACGAATGCATAAAATACAAATGATGGAAAGATTTTTCAAGGGTGGATCTATAAAAAAGAGTTTTATTGATGTGTCCGTGTACATAATCATAAATAAATAATGTTGTATTATATGTTTTGGTTATTCTATATATCTATTTGCATCAGGGACAAATATATCTAGAAAAAGAAAAGATAAGAGAAAGATAACAGAAATATCTAGAAAAAGAAGAAAAGCTGAAACAATCGACGGTCTAAAGAGGAAACGTCTTTCATTAAAGGCATTGGAAATAATATAGCTCTTTATTGATTTATAATACTAATCCATTAAATTTAGTTTAATTTTTATTATATTTTTTCAGACATATCTCAAGAAGAGAAACTAACTTCTGAAATTATAATTTTAAATAAAATTTATGTAATTATTACAATTTGTTTTTCATTAATTAAATCTGAACCATCTTGATGTAGATGTTTGTAAGATGTATGTAGGTAAATGCATTCTCATGTAAAAAATCAACTTAAAATAAGGGACATAGAAAAATTGGGTTGGGTATGTAAATTTTGCATTACAAAATATTGCAATTACAAAAAGTTGCAATTATAAAATATTGCAATATAAAATCTTGCATAATAATTTCCCGTACATTTTTTTCTCTATTCTGAGGAAAATAAATTGAACAAAAATGACATCGACTAATTTAACTTGAAATTGTAGAGGCTAATGGCTTCAGTAACTCTCACAGGCATGCGGGAGGTCGCTGCGCTCCCCCCCTCCCGCCTAGCCCTCCGAGGAGCTCTAGATTTGAGCTTCGGGGGACGTAGGAGCCGGGATCAGCAAACATGTCGCACTGCGTGCCGCACGTAGGAGTGGATTATATAGAATAAAAGTATTATCAAAATACGTAATGTGGTAATTTATGATTGGATTAATGGAAAACATCAACAAAACTCTTTTTTGAAGACCCACCCTTGAAAACCTTTCCATCCCTTTGTTTGTTATGTGTTCGTCGTGTAGAGAAGAAAAAATACATTTCCGTATAGTGAGATTGAAAGAAAGCCGACCGATAATTAGGATTCATTACTTACTTTTTTTTAACTAAATAAAACAATAGTAATAAACTATATAATGTTCTAGAAAATAACATCGTTGGTAAATGAAAGAGTACTATCATCAGTTTAAAAAACAGGAGTAAATTGAATTTTTATGACATTTTATGACAAAATTCTTTTTTCGTATTTAAAATCTATTTACATTTTGTATGCATATTTGAAAAAAATTAACTTCGTCTTTTGTTATTGTATACGAGCAGTTATACTACAAAAGTAATACATATGTGTATACCTACATACATACATATATATTCCATTTATATTGATATAATAATACTTGGTTTTGGTGAAGAAGGTTTGATTTAAATATAAACCTAAAAATATTTTCTGGTACGAGTATTTTTCATTGATAAAATTTTAATGAAAAATGTTCAATTTTACATGGGTATGGGGATACATTTTACGATTTCTCACAAGAACCAAAGTACCTAGATATACAAGCCGTCAGTATCAGACCAATTTTAAAAGAAGGTTAATTTAAGGGCGATACATTTAACGATTTCCCATAGTTAAATCGTTGATTGAATACATAAGGATAATATCACCGAGTTATAATAGAGAAAAAAATGTAGAAACTAGTTTAGCTCTTCTAGCACGTTATAAAACTGCAAAATTATGTTTTTTATTATAATATTTGTATTAGTATTAGTGAAAATTGGTGTAACATTTCGTCTTCATTGTTTTGTTTTAATTTTTTCGTTTTTTTATGTTTTTGCTTACGAAAGGTTCCACAATTTAATTACTAGATAAAAGTTCATTGACCGACATCAAAACATAAACAAACCTAAATTTATTAATGTACACAATAATTCAATTGTGTGTGGTTTTGAAAAGAAAATTTGATTGGGAATTTTTCTTTTCAGCCATCCATTAACGATTTGATAAAGTGCTAGTTTAAAATGGGAGTAGACTTTATTTTCATTTTTGGCTGCTTTTGGGTTTTGTCTGGTTTTGATTGTAAACTATAAGGATTTTTACGAGTAAAGTTTATTGACCTACTATATGTCAACCTATGTACATATATAAATAAATATAAAAACAAACATAAATTTTTTACAAATCAATTTTTTAAGGAAATTGAAATTTGTTTTAATTTATTTATTTTATCAATGGTAATATATAAAATTAAAAATTGTTATTGAAATTATTAAAATTAATTTAGATTAAAGATGATTTATTATATCGAATTTTTTTAATTTTTTTTTTGCATTTTTGGCTTTGGCATTAATAATTTTAATTTTTGCTCGGATCAATACTTTCAAGATATGACGGATTATAATATCTCTTTGCAGATCATTTGTGCATGCGACTTTAATTGAATTGCGCATACCAAATAAATTTTGTAATACTTCTTTTTTGAAACAGAATTTATCGAAATTATTGGTAAAAATGTCCACTATTGTTTTTGTTATTTTAACAAACCACGCATTTGGTACTTTCAAACCACCATTTACAATATTTTCATACTGACGTGAATCTATTAACAAATTGGCGGCTGAAGCTTCTTCAGAATTTTGGCAAATCATTAAATTTTCGCAACACGCACATTGAAATTTTTTTAAACAAGCATGAGCTATATAACCGCTGAAATATGATATTGACATACTGTTAATTGTTTGACTTGGATTTACTTCTGATGCTTTTTGAGAGTGAGAGTCTACGTTATTGTGTTCAATTTCATCCTCGAAATCAGAAACATCTTATTCACAATAATTTGTTTCATCGTCGATCTCGCCCTGCTGCCTCGAGTCGAGAAGTATATTTCCTATAGTTTAAGTTTAGAAAGTGATAATTAAATTCATATAATTTATTGTAAATTGTTATACATTTACTAAAAGTGAAATATGGCGATTTTCACATTTACTATTTTGTATATTCATATATAAAAATACGCTAGTATCTGTATGTATGCTTAAGCATAATAAAAACTATGGAAACCTGCGTGAGGTTATACTTAAACCTTTAAAAATCAGATATCCATTTTTTTATAAAGATAATATTAATAAAAATATGAAACTGAACATTAAATTACCAGTGTTGTTTACGTCTAAAGGTATAATTTTTAAAGGAATTTTATCTGCTTTTTGGTCTACTGAATTATTGTTGTGTGTAGTACTGGCTAAGTCTTAAAAATTTGAAAAAATGGATTAAACCAAAATATAAATAAATATAAAATGTAGAAAAAGTTTGGGAATACATAATGTGTTATTGTTATGGTTGCCATACTTGAAATGTCTTCCATGTTTAGAAGTACACGTGCATCGGACTGGCCGTAAGATGAAGTATCGCTGGACATCATGTGGTAAAAACACATTTCTTTTAAATTTTTATGCAAACGAAGTGCTGATGGGTTTCTTTCATAAGATCCTCTATTAGTCCTGATAACTGAAATAGTGTTTTCTATACAATCTGAATTTAAATTTTCTGTCAAAATGTATTTTTGATCGGTACATTTGATTAAGTCCCAAAGTTGCAAAATTCCAATAATTGACTGTTGCATTCCAGAAAAAACAGTATTCAGCCATTCGATTCGATTTCTTCCAAGTAGCTATCCACTCAACAGATTGTTTTAAATTTTCTAAAATTTCTTCAGATTCTTCTGACAAGGCATTATTATTAGGATTATTTGAATATTTTATTTTACTTGTTAAATTATCAAACAATTTATTTAATCGGAAAAAAAATGGCAGTGGTAAGAGCTATCGATTTTTTATTCGCGGTAAACAAATCTGTGTGTGCTGCCGCGTATATAGCTGTCGAAACATGATGACTGAAAACTTGAGTCGCATGTTTTACTCTCATTTTTTGAAACGAATCTGGCTTAATATGGGCTTCTGTCAATTTGTGCATTGATCTTATTACGCTATTTTCACTATTATATAGTTTAACTAAAATACTCCATGATACTTCATTCTTACCAATTAAAAAATTTGATTTTAAAAGATTGTTTCGGAAACTTTTAAAAAGATGGACAACATCATATAAACAGAATATTTATTTGTTCTGTATTGTCACATAAGGTTGAGAAATGCTAACACCTAGTTGTTTGTATGCAGTCCTGCAAATTACAGCGTATACGTTTATTTGATTTGTAATCAAAATATTTAGGGTCGATTTTAGAATTTCTGAAAGCTGAATTCCGCGAACACTACCACAATAATATCCAATTACCTAATTGCTAGAATATAAAAAAAAAATTATTGAAACATGTTCCAATATTTTAAATTGTGAATGGAATACCTGTTTCCAAGGTTTATTGAGTCCTCTCAACATAAATAAAAGATCATATTCCGAAAATGATCTTTCGCGTCCTAGCTCACCTAGGTCACTAAAACCATATACACAATCCTCTTTAGTGTTATATTCCAACTCTGTCTTAATGCTCATTTCATCGAACACTAAAACGCAGCGTTTCTCGAGTTCATGTGTATCTTTAAATTTCTCATTTAACATTTGTAAAATTTTTATAGAAATTCCGGTTGAAAATTCAATAGTATTACCATCTTACTATGGTACTTGGGCTTGGAAGTGTAAACCCTTCTTTTAATAAAAATTTATAAAAGCTTGGTGACCTGTAGTGAAATTTCAGAAATAGATCTTTTTCTTCTGAACTCCATTTTGAGTTTACCGTATGCATCGTTTGAGCCTTTACAAATGTTTTTACACTTCCACTTCTTCCTTCCATTATTTTATTGAGAATACATTCGGTGTCGTTTTTTAAAATTTCGTTAGGTTTTAATTTTTTTTTCGGGGTGAACGTAATAATAGTTCAGTAAAAATGTCATACTAATCGGTTTGTAGGAAGTTGGTAGAAGAAGTAGATATATCTAGAATTTCTGGTATGGGAAACTGAGATTCATGTACGTATGTATGTATGTTATTTGCTGACGATAACTCTTTAAATGGATTTCTATATGTTTTGGGCATATTTTCTTTATAAACTGCGAGCGATTCGTTATTGTCGTTACCACTTACATGATCACTTATATTTTCATTATTTTGACATATATTAATTTTACAATGTAAAATTTCCGTTTCACCACTTAAATAATTTTTTGGTATGGCATAAAAACTAAGCCTTGTTTAAAATTCACTTTTATTTGTAAATTTTGGTTCGAAATGATCGGCACACAAATAAACTTTTTTTTTTTCGAACATGCATATAGCGACTTGTTACCAGAATTTATTATCCATATATCACGTCTATCATCTTGAGGAATCAAAAACCTTGGAATCAGATAGGATTTTTTGTTTAAACAATTCAAATATGAACAATATGCCATTGCCATAATAAAAATAAAATAACGATTAACTTTTAAATTTAAAATGTATTTCTACTTCCGATAAATGAACTGATGAAAAAAAAAATCGATTTAGTAACAATATCAAAAATAATAACTGTGTTTTTGTTAACACTTACAAAGAAAACACAACACAAGTAAACGAAATCAGCTTGCTCGCAAAGGATAAAACATTTATATCTATTGTGATAGAAAGAGGAAACCATCCGACGACTTATTGAATTTTTATAAAGAATATTGTTTTCGTGTTGGTTATTAAAAAGCAAATCAAAATAGAAAAATTGTGTGTTCTTTTCTAGCTACATCATTATAATGCAACCCTATCTCAGTTCTTCTTTAACCTTACATGAATTGTACAAGCTCTTCTTTAACCATGTGAAATACGAAACAAAAAATTTATGTTGTTGTTGTTTATCACAGTAATACTATCTCTATATGTTCAATCAACGGTTAAATGTATCGCCCTTATATTAAGCTTCCTTTAAAATTGGCCTGATACTGACGGCTTGTATATTTAGGTGCTTTGGTTCTTATGAGAAATCGTAAAATGTATCCCCTTAAATTAAGTTCTTTTTAAATTGGTCTAATACTGAAAGCTTGTATATCTAGATGCTTTGATATACAGGATCTACAGCTGGGGAATTTCTTCATTGCTTACCCAACAATTTTAATAAATAATTTAGATATATTATAAATAAAAATATTACCTTTAAGCATATTTAAAATTTGATATGATTTAACGGGTAGCTTTCCATTTCTGCCAAACCAAAAATATTTGGCACTAGACATTGTTTTATAAATTTATTCAAAGATTGGTCCAGTACTTTTCCAAATATTGATTCCTATAAAATTTTATATTATTTATTAAACTTTATTTATTAATTTGGGATTAATATTAAAAATTATACATACCAATTTTTTACTGGCGATGGTATCATTTTTAATGCCCTGTTTCAGTTTTTCAAATTCTTCCGGTGTAGTGCAACGAATTTTGATTGATGAAACTGAGAGGGTTGTTGATGGGTTGTCCTTTTCATCCCTCGCTTTTAACTATCGGCGGAGGAATTTGACTTCTCGTAAAACTTGTTTCATTAAACTATTGTTTTCGATAAGCAATTGCTGGTTTAAATCATTATTGGATGAGGATGGCGTATCGCTGGTTATTTTGGTAGAAGCGGAAAGACGGTTATGATTTTCCTTTCGTGACTGTGTTGCTTATGGGTTTGTATGTATATCCTGTAAAGTTTTCTTCATAAATTTATACTGGATCGGTAAGCTTAAGTCTGCATTCTGGAATATGGAATCGGTGCATTTGTTGATGGTGATGCTGTAGCGTTAGTACCCTGCATTTTCTTATAAACAATTTTTTCGGAATGCTGCATCAGTATGCTCCTGTCGGAATTCTGGGGTGGTGTTCTTATTTCAGAATACTAAATCGGTGTGCTTATTTATGGTGGTACATTTTTTATTTGGAGAAATTTATGCCTATAGTTGCAGTTATCGTTAGATCCAAAATATTCGGATTCTAGATTATTATTTTCATTGAAGTAAATTTTATGTAAATAAATGTGTGTTTATTAAACAATATATTACCAGTTGCAGGTATTTGTGTTTCGTTGGAATCGTAATTAGTGCCCATATTGAGTTGGCGACAAATAAATAACTGTAAAAAAACTAATATAATGAATGTAACATTTTAACGTAGATAGTTTTTGATCTTGCTGGTATTTTGAGAATCCTTTTGCCATTTTTCATTCCAAATGTTTTAATGGTATCCCAATAACATTCTAAATAACTGCTGTAAATGCCTGTGTGAGATGATAACAAAGGATACTGAAAAAAATTGTCCACATTTAGCAGTACACGTCCGCTTACAGTCGCCATCTAGTTTCTCAAGTTTTATTATTTTTTTTACCGCTATATACAAAAATTGTTAGGATGCGATACGGACAGTGAATTTGCAAAAACTTGCTGTTGAAACCTGCTGAATTGGAAATACCCCTTTTTTACCATTTTTTTCAATTGCTGAAATAATGCAAAAATCAGGGTGCACAATTAATTTCCTTGCAGGAAATTTCATATATTTTAGTACTAATATAAAAATAACAATCAAAAGACATCTGGGCATTAGTAATTTTTGGTTGTAGTTTTCAATGTTTCCTTTATTTGTGTAGGTTACAAATTTTGTGTCGATATACATTTTTTGTGTATGTATACTATCCATCCTTTTCAGTCCAAACATTCACTTATACTGTGTCCTAAACCTGTGATAAATATTATTTAGTACTAATTTTTGACATTTATTTGAAAAAAAACCGAACCCGTCCAAATTATCACAGTAAATTCCTATGATAATTTTTCACAGATACAAAATAATTGCGTAATCGATATTAATACTTAATTTGTCTGTTTATTATGTAGTTTATTTATATTAATTAGCTTTTTATAGACAAATTTACTTTATTAATTATATATTATTATTATTATTAATTTTAATTTTGGCCAAATATTTCGACTTGTTAGTCATCTTCTGTGGACTTTTTATTAACTAAAAATTACAAAAAACAATTATCACTTAATACTAAACTTAACTTTGTATGTTATGGCATACCTTAATAAAATTTTTTTTAAAATAGCAATTAAATTAGGTATAGAATAAAAATAATAAAGAAAATGAAATTATTCGTACAATTACATAAAACCACTGAATTTTTTTCACAAAAAACAATTACATATGTATAAAAAGTAAAAACATATAAAAAAATATTCGATCAAGTGATCATGTCCAATTCTTAAAAATATTAAAAATATTTTTTAGAAAACCGGCGTAACCGTGTAAAAAACTTGTGTTATATATATTGTACACTTACTGGTGAAAATTATTGAGATATATACTATTACATACAATAATGAAAAACAATAAGAAGTAAAAAATAGAAAATGTATATAAAAAGAATTTTTTTGATGGGGTGTGTGTGATCAGAAAGTGACCATTCATGTCAATTATGAAACATGATTATTGTGGGATATGAATTCGTATGCATAGATTAATCTATATACATCGATCTCACTCGCAACCAACAAACACAATAAGAAAACTAATATTGGAAAGGGAAGGCAAGTGGTACCAGAGTGAAAACGTCTATAACGAGATATATATATATATATATATATATATATATATATATATATATATATATATATATATATATATATATATATATATATATATCTATATATATATATATATATATATATATATATATATATATATATATATATATATATATATATATATATATATATATATATATATATATATATTTATATATATATATATATATATATATATATATATATATATATATATATATATATATATATATATATATATATATATATATATATATATATATATATATATATATATATATATAGACAGACTTGGCCAAAATTATAAAGTACCCCTCCCAAATTGCAGTATCTACAAAACGAATGAAGACAAAAATTAAAACTCAATATTTTTAGGAAATACGTTTGATATTTTATTAATTTTAGTATTTTGTAGGTCCTCCTTTGGCTTTGATGACAGCCAGGACTCTTTTATTCATCGACCGTACTAATTTTTCGCAGGTATTTCTCGATATATTTTTCCATTCCTCTGTCAGCGCACGTTTGAGGTCTTCCTTTGAAGTCATACTGCGATCCTTGATTTTTTTTTTTAAATTGACCACAAATTTTCAATGGGATTTAGGTCTGGTGACTGGGCGGGCCAGTCCATGACTCGAATTTGTTTTTTTCGAAACCAACTCATCGTAACGCGGGAAGTATGGCAGGGGCATTATCCTGTTGATAAATTATCGAAGAACTATCCGTTTCCCCAAAGATTTGCCGAATTGAGGCATTCAATGCAGCCTCGAGGACGGTAACATAGTTGGTACTGTTCATCGAACCCTCACAAAACAACAGTTTTCCCACCCCTGATGATGCCATACAACCCCACACCATCAGTTTTCCCCCTCCATGCTTTACGGTAGGCACTATACAATCAGGATTGTATGCTTCCCCGACTCTTCTTCTTACGATGGTTGCGCCAGGAGTTCCAAAAATCTATAAGAATTCCATCAAATTTAACATACATTTCTCTATTAATTCTTTTAAAATACTTAGCACAATTTTTTATTTTTTTTTTGACTAATTATTTTTTAATATTTATTTTTTATATTTACCTCAAAAGTAGATTCATCTGACCAAACAACTCTCGCCCAATCCACGTCATTCCAATGTTTGTGTTCTCGAGCCCATCTCAAGCGACTTTTTATGTTGGTAAGGGAGAGCAAAGGTTTTTTCTTGCTTTACAACCTTTCAATCCAGCTTGCAGGAGCCTTCTTCTAACTGTCCGTGCCGAAATGTGAACTTCTTGTTCTGTTAAATGCTCTGCAGCTATCTCAGCAGATGTTTTTCTTCGGTTTTTGAGAGATTTTCGCACAATTTGTCGATCGTCTCTTACCGAAGTGATACGATTTCTGCCTGAGCGTAGTTTATAGGCATAGTCCCCGGTCTCTTTAACCCTTTTCAATGTAGATTGAACTGCTCCACGAGAGCATTTTAATTTTTGGGATATTTTAATTTGGCTTACACCCTGGGAATCCAACAACACAATTTGTGCCCTTATTTCTTCACTGAGTTGGCACGCTTTAGGCATAATTATCACAAACACACTTTTTTTCTCAAAAAACTTACGAAAACTCTTTTTGATTTAAAACACTTTAAAACATTTGATTTTAAAACACAAAACTAAAATAAAAAAATTTTACGACGCTACAACTTCTTGTTAAGAACCTAAAACAAAACAAAAATTGGTGATTTTCAATAATTAAGGGTCGCATTCGGTGGGATGACTCGTTCGTTAACACCCATTGTTTAGAAAGACATAATATTAATATATAATGCTAATAGATAGGGGTGCTTTATATTTTTGGCCAAGGCTGTATTTATGTTGATTTGTTCTCGTTGATAGAGTTTTCGAAGTTTCACCTATGTAACATTTACCGCAGTCGCATGGGATCTTATAAATAACGCCCGCTCGCCTTTCCATTGGGATTTTGTCTTTAGTCGTTTTGAAAGATTTGGTAAGGGTATTATTGACTTTAGTGCCTATTTTGTTGGTGTAGTTAGGTTTACGTAAGTTCTTCCGGATTTTTTCTGTAAGATGTGGTATATACATAAGTGAGCCTCTTATTTGTTTGTTCTCGTCTTCAAGTGACGTTTGTGGTCTATTCCTTAAGTTTCTGTTATTGTATGTATATAGACATTTTATTATTAATTTATTAATGAAAATAGTTGGGTAATTGTTCTTAGCTAAAATTGTTTGTATTGTCATTAAATTGTTTTTCTTGTATGAGCTGTCACTCAAATCTAATACTCTTCTTATGAAGGCTTGTGCTACATTGACTTTCATTGTGTATGGATGAGAAGAGAAGAAGTTTAACATTCTATTTGAAGACATCTCCTTACAATACCAATTTGTTAAAATTTTATTATTGCATCTCGTTAGCAACAAATCTAAGAATGGAATGCTGTTATTCGTTTCAGACTCAATGGTAAATTTTATTTTTTCATGGAATGAATTGAATGTATTCAGTGTTTCTTCCACAGTGTCTTTGTCGATAATCAATAAAAAGTCGTCCACGTATTTTTTTATAAGAGATGGTTTTTTCGTCAGCAAAGGTATCTTTTCTCTGAGTAATTTTTCTAACACTATGTCCGCTAGAATAGGGGACAGTGGGTTACCCATGGCTAAGCCGAAAAGTTGTTTATAAATGTTATTATTCAACTGAAAGTAGTTATTATCTTTTACACATACGTCAAATAATTTTAAAAAAGTGATTCTAGAGCACGGGATGTTGTCTTCTATTTCTGACCATTTTTCCAGTATTGCGGATCTAGCAACGTCTACAGGTATATTTGTAAACAAAGATACCACATCAAAAGAAACTAATATTTCGTTGGTACTAAGTGTGGTGGCGTAAAGGATTTGTTTCAAACTATAAGAGTTCTTTATGTTATATGGGCTATTATCTACAAGTGGTGTGAAATAACTTATTAATAATTTAGATAAGTGGTACACTGGTGAATTAACTGTAGATACGATGGGGCGAAAAGGAATTCCCGGTTTGTGTACTTTTGGTAGACCGTACATACGGGGCGCTACAGGTGATACCATTTTTAAATTGATTTTATGTTGTTTGTCAATTGCATTCTCTTTATGAAGTTGGTCTACTAATTTATAAACTATTTTGTTGATTTTATCTGTAGGATCATATTCCATCTTCGCATAAGTTGACTCGTCCCTTATTAAGTCATTCATTTTAGTTAGATATTCATGTTTATTTAGAACGACCGTTTTTTTGCCTTTGTCAGAATTGGTAATTATTATGTTAGGATTTGACTTTAAAAATTTGTCTAACGCTTTCTTGTACTTGAGAATAGTAGTGTCAATTTTTGTGGCTTTTTTATTACTGCTATTTTGTTCTTTGTAATGTATTAAGGCATTGGTCATTGCCTCATTTAAGTATAGCCTACCACCACTATCCCACAATTCCATAGTTATATATATATATATATATATATATATATATATATATATATATATATATATATATATATATATATATATATATATACAGGGTGTCCGCCGGGAAGGTATACTATTTTGTTTTGCCGCCATTTTGGTAAACGTTAGTTTTGACAGTTCATATTTGGCAGTCGTGAAGTAGACACGTGGCAAATTTATTATGGAAAAATATTCGATAAACCAACGTGTTTTAATCGTTAAAACATTTTATCAAAATCAATCATCGATTACTGTGACGATGAGAACGAGGCACATTTTCATGTAAATTGATATGTGAATAAACAGAATAGTCGGTTCTGGGCAATGGAAAACCCTCAAATTATTCATCAGTCACCTTTACATCCATTAAAAGTGACAGTCTGGTGTGCAATTTGGTCAGGAGGAATCATTGGACCTTACTTCTTTGAAAATGAAAACGGCGTAACGGTAACTGTGAATGGGGAGCGATATCGTGATATGATTGAAAACTTTTTAACGCCACAACTGCATGCTTTGGGCTTGATTAACATGTGGTATCAACAAGACGGTGCCACATCGCATACAGCCAGGATTACAATGGAATTACTGCGAGACCTCTTTCCACAATAAGTTATTTCAAAAAATGGTGATGTTGATTGGCCTCCACGGTCGCCTGATTTGACTGCTCCGGACTTCTTTTTGTGGGGATATCTAAAAAGCAAGGCTTATGCAAACAAACCAGAAACGCTTGAGCAACTCAAACAAAATATTTGTGATGAAATTAATGAAATACCGCGTGAAATGTGTGAGAATGTAATGAAAAATGTGCTCAAAAGGGCTCGCATTTGTGAGGCTAACAGAGGCGGACATTTATCTGATATTGTATTCCATACATAATTGCCGACATTAAATAAAACATTTATCAATATAAGATCCATTCTCTTTCATTTAATCAAAAATTATAAACAAACAAAGTAGTATACCTTCCCGGCGGACACCCTGTATATATATATATATATATATATATCTCGTTATAGACGTTTTCACTCTGGTACCACTTGCCTTCCCTTTCCAATATTAGTTTTCTTATTGTGTTTGTTGGTTGCGAGTGAGATCGATGTATATAGATTAATCTATGCATACGAATTCATATCCCACAATAATCATGTTTCATAATTGACATGAATGGTCACTTTCTGATCACACACACCCCATCAAAAAAATTCTTTTTATATACATTTTCTATTTTTTACTTCTTATTGTTTTTCATTATTGTATGTAATAGTATATATCTCAATAATTTTCACCAGTAAGTGTACAATATATATAACACAAGTTTTTTACACGGTTACGCCGGTTTTGTAAAAAATATTTTTAATATTTTTAAGAATTGGACATGATCACTTGATCGAATATTTTTTTATATGTTTTTACTATTTATACATAATTGTTTTTCGTGAAAAAAATTTAGTGGTTTTATGTAATTGTACGAATAATTTCATTTTCTTTATTATTTTTATTCTATACCTAATTTAATTGCTATTTTAAAAAAAATTTTATTAAGGTATGCCATAACATACAAAGTTAAGTTTAGTATTAAGTGATAATTGTTTTTTGTAATTTTTAGTTATTAAAAAGTCCACAGAAGATGACTAACAAGTCGAAATATTTGGACAAAATTAAAATTAATAATAATAATAATATATAATTAATAAAGTAAATTTGTCTATAAAAAGCTAATTAATATAAATAAATTAAAATAATTGCGTTGTGATTGACGTAGCCGCCTTTGCGTTTTATTTCAAAATAATAGATTTTCCTCAATCGATATGTACATCAAAAAGATTTTTCTTTACCCCCCATATAGTCTCGACGCAGTAACGCACAAACGCAATAGCGCAAAAGTTAAAGTACTTGAAAAAATATGCAAATTGACAAAGTCGGCGCCACCTAGCGCATTAGATCAAGTACTAAAATTAAAATATTGTCAATAAGCTAAGAACGGATTGAAGTGTCAGTTGTGATGTAAATAAAAAAATTAAAAAATTAAACATATTTCTACCGCTAAATTAAAAAAAATTAAAGTGATGTTACTTACGTGTCAAATGGAATGTATGTGGCTAATTCGTAATAAAAAACGAAACAGGCGATTTTATGCTAGACCGGAAAACTTATATCGGGCTAAAAAAGGTTTTTACGAAGTAGGTTTTATGGCCATCAAACGGAACAAAGAACAATTTGCGAAGCACAAGATATTTTATTTGCCGCAACTTTTTTAAATTTTTCGGATTCCACTCTGGTTGGATGATGTTGGTGTTTCGTCGCTGATATTTTTTTTTTATGCTTTCCATTGTGGAAATGATCGCATTTGCGACCTCAGCATCATTATTATTTTTTGTTTTTTTTTTTTGATGATGTCGACATATCATCTGAGACAGAGTTGGTTCTTTTCGAATAGAATCTTGTTGACGAAGACGACGATGAAGCATCCGCCCTATACAAATTAGAAATTGCATCATCTTTATACTGCGACGAATAATTTTCGGTTGCGAAATCTAACCCGTCATCAATTTCAATTAGATCTGCATCCACACTACTTTCATCTAGCAGGTCGTGGTAATTGCCCTGGGTTCTACTAAAACGGTTAGTCGTTAATCGATTTCTAATCTATTTGCATGTTTAAATTACACTCACCTTCTTGGCTGCAAATGATCTATACGGAACGACATTTGATAACGGAATTCCCAAGTGCCTCTAAAATTAATGTGGCTACCTGATGTATTTTTTTTTTTACTTCAACTTTCGCACGAATTTGTCGCGTAAAGTTATCCTATGGGTGTGTGTGGTGATTAAAGAGTTCACAAACACCCCATATAATCGAATGCCGACCGAGGTCAAATATGTTGACTGGTGGCACTAGGTGTTTTACTTCACCTAGTGTATTATTTAGTACGCTAACAATTGTTTATATTAATATATTTATTTTAATAACATAATATCACTAGTTTTATTTCAATCGTTATAAATATTATAATAATTAAGGTTATTTATTTTACGGAGCTAGTATTTAACTCCTACTCCCAACGGTCACAAAGTTGTTCTTTTTTTCTTTTTTTACCAAATTTTCTTATATACTCGACGTATTGTTTTGCGGCGCCTATATAGTATATGATTCGCGTGCAGTGTCTCTGATGAAATTCACCACACCGTGCGAACGAGTCGTGGTAAGTTTTTCTACTCAAATGGAGATGGCACTTCACATAACTATGGCGAAAATTGTTACTAAGCGAGTTTATTTATTCGCTCCGGATAGCTGATGTCGAGAGCCGTCATATAAAAAGCGGCTCCCGATAGCGCTCCATATAAATAGGTAGAGCCAATAATTTTTATATGAAGTTTTTGCTAAACAATTGAATTAAAAATGATAGTTTGATGTTAAATAAGTTTAATTTACCAATAAATAGCGCGTCAAATTTAAATTTAGGCGTAAAAAAATGACGGCTCTCGATAGCAGCTATCGGGAGCGAATAAAAAAACACAGCAATTGTTGCCGGTGTGCGGAATGTAGTGTCATCTCACTCTCACGACATTGAAATGTCATTAGTTTTTATTAGATGTCACAATATTCCGCGACCGCGCAAATGTTGTCATGATAATTGTAGTTTTTGGGAATAAGACGGGGTAAATAAAATAAGATAGCATTTTAGTTTGATTAATTTATTGGTTTTTCTATTCATTTGTAGTTACACGTCGTCGTATCACCACACTCCATCTCGTCGTAACAAAATTATCTGAAAATATTAAGAATTAAACAACACAAATTAATTGTTCACTCCATAGTTACCACGTTCGCCTAACTCTTCTCTAATATTCTCCATATTTCGCGTTTCTTGTCGACATTATTGTAACCGCCACTACGCTTATCATATAAAATTTTATTTTCTCTCACTAAACTTATTAATTTTTCTTCGGTAATCTTCGGTTCTTTAGGTAATTGTAATAGCTAATAGACGTCTTTGACTAAATATGTAATTTTAGTTTTAAAATAAATAATGCAAAATACAGCGCGCTTGTTTAATTTACTTTTATTATGTTAATGCCAAAAAAACGTATGTCAAGATTTTCAGCAAAATTTTTATTTTTTACAGTACTAAATTAATTTTTGTGTTCCGTGCGTAATTCCGTCTCCGTTCATCGAGATTGTCTCTACCTTTAACCTACAGTTATGTGCTAATGAGTAAGCGATCAACGAAAATTACACGAAAATTGCAACAGGAATTACCGTTAAATCTTATAGCGCTTTACGTGAAATAGTACAACATCCGATTTATATTTATTTTGTATGTAGACCACCTTCACCGATTCGACCAATTTGTGGATGTTGTTTACATCGGATATCCATGTTTTGTTTGCGATACACTTATGTATTCTGTACAATAGCCCAATTTTTAAAAAATATTGCAACGTATGCCCCCTATGGCAATGTAGTTACTTATTGAAATGTTTCAGCATCAAGTCTAAAAAGTTTCCGACGAAATCCTGAAAAATCATTAATCAATCGCATGTGGCTTTTTTACTAATCTATAACTTTCCAGAATATTTCTCAAATAAAGGTCAAAAATTGCTAAATATTAGATAGAGCCATTTAATTTTCAAAGAGACACCTAAATTACCGACAAATGGGACAAAAATACACTACTCAAGCTATTTATAAAAATATTTTAGGAAAATTGCCACCACCGTAGCAGAGAAAAAAAACTAAATGTTTTTTTTGCCTTTTTACTTTATTTATACCTCGATAACACGGCTTAATAATGGAACAAGACCGTTCAATGCGGCTCAACGAGATGTTTATAAAATTATTTTTATTTGCGAAAATCGGCGGCGTTAAAGTGGAGAAAATAGAAAAAAATAACGAAATTTTCTCATATTCGATAATTGCTGAATAATTGTTATTGGGGCAAGAATCGTTACACGCAGCTCGCGAGCTCTTTATCACATTTTTATCGTAGCCGTTAAATTCAGATAAAAGGAAAAGTGGGTGAAATTTTAATCTTATTGTTCTTCCCGTTTTTCATTTTTTGTAACTGCTAACTAGTTTTTGTAATTTGTTAGTCAGAATTTGATTTGAATGAAACTTTGTGCAATAATACTATAGTTATATGCTAATTCAAAAAACCGATGTAATGGTTTATTATTAAATTTCTTTCGGCTACGATTTGATTTGAATAAACTGATCAAACAAACCTATCTAATTATTGTGTAAACAAACGATCTGAGGAAGATGTACAACCTTCGTATTTCAAAGCCCAAACGTAGTTCTATGTTTAAAGTTCGTCTCTCATAACCTGTTGCTTTTGTGAATTTTTTTTCATCAATTTTTGACAAACTCATGTTTATTGACTTATTGACCACACGATTCGTAGTAAGTTTTTATTTTCATTTTACCAGAATGTGATAACACAATTTAATTTTTTAGTTATTTTCACAAATTTTTGAATTTAATTTTTATTTCTACATAAATATGTAGGCTATTAGTGCCTTCTTCCAAAAATTCTTCATCATATAGACTAAATAAAATACAGTTAAATAATTTAATACGTCAAATAACAAGGAAATTCGCACAATCAGTCATCTCTTTCTGGTTTTGACCGTCAATCGTCACGAATAACAAATACAAATTTAATAAAAGGGATACAGACAAGTTCAATTGTTCATTCAGTAAAATCATATTGTTTAAGGGCATATTTATTTTCCAGTGCGTTCATTCTTCGGCCTTTATTTTAAAAATGTACAATTGTTACTTTTCAAGTAAATGCAAAGATAAGTTTGAAATAGAATAAACTGAACTATGTTCTTTACAACGTGTGGCGAAGGAACACCCTGTCTGGCATACAAAACTACAATCACTACACGATATTTTGTAAACACCTGAGCGCCTTATACGGTCAATTTTTGGTTTATTGCTACCTAATAAACGGAGGTCGGCATAGTACAGAAAATAAGACGACAGTGCGCCAAGCGCAACTGTTGAGCGATGTTCAGGGTCAGACCACCCACAAAATTTATTTTACAAAATTTTGTATTTTCGGTGTTATCTCTACGTTGAGGAAACACTACGGCAAGCATTAACTTTTTCCTTTCTTACGTAAAATGTTAACAATTAGCTAGCTATCATAACCGTTATTGTTGGTTATTTGTTTTATAACTCTTAGTTCAAACTCAAAGTGCCATTTATTCAGAGGAATCGTACCGAGCCTAAACACCATTGAGTTGAACACTGCGTGTTTACAAGATACCGGATGATTGGAGCCGAATGTGTTATTGAATCACTGTAAGTATATATTTTCTAAAAATTTTAAAATAATGTTTATTATTATTAATTGATATACTAAGATCAAGAAAGTTGATTGACTGATTGTTATCCACTTCCAATGTAAATTTTATGTTACGATTCGTACCCATCCTCAAACATAAAATATTATCTAAAGGTATTCAGGTCATTAGGTTCTTAAAGGTATTTTTGAAAATAATACTTTCAAAAGAGTTCATATAAATATCGGACAATAAATATGATAACGGAGAACCCATTGCCACACCATTACTTTGTTGAAATATGTTGTTATCAAAGTAAACATAATTTTACGGCAATCAGTAAACATCAATATTATTATTATTACTTAAAGGCTTTGTAAAAGGGCCATAAAAGATAATTTGTGGTTGGACTCTACTCAATTAGTCGTCCAGTCAATATTCAGGCTCTTCATAAACCTGAGAATACTACCGGCCGGTACATGACATGTACTATCTGGGCTCATTATTCTCCTCCTACATGAAATGGCTGGGCATTGGCACAGAACATGTTCCGCTCCCAGGTCGCAGAAACGGCATCCGTCTGTCGAACGTAGACCCATTTTCTTAAGATGATACCTTGAGGGAACGTGACCTGTGAGGAAGCCAGTAAGCAGCCTCAACTTAGATTTATTAAGTTCAAGTCACACCTTAACCCTGACTGACGAAGGTGATATACATCTCTTCGCTTGTCGCTAACCTGAAATTCTGCGCCAATAGGAGGACTTTTGCACATTCTCCCACCGTTTTGCCACTGCCCTAAGGTACCCCTTAGTAACGTCACAGAAGGGTTCCCATCTAAGGGCCCCCCGCCTTATTTGAGCTTACCAGCTGATGTTTAATAACCTTCGTACAATCCCATATCAGCCTTGACTTAATGGTATAAGACCTAAGAACCATTAAGGGCGATTGGCGGTTTAATACAATATATACCGTTTCATCGTTTAGGCCTTTTGATATGCCTATCCTAGCGCAAATTTTTATTGCATTTACTTCTGCTTGAAAGAAGTTAGCATTGGTACCGAATGTCTTCGAGAGGGCAGTTCCATTCCCATGTATTCATACGCTCGCCTCCTCTCCGTTTGTCATCCATCTGCAAACCTTAAAATTGACCTTGCTCAAAGGATGATTCCACTATAATCCACTCATCATCGTTAATATATTTAACCTAATCCTGAACAAATATGAAATATGTAACACGTTCCACAAAAAATAAGTTGCTTAAGACACGCGCACATATGCTGAAATTCAAACATTTCTGGAAACATTTCATAGAGCATCTTAATTTAGAAGCTGTGAAGTTTTCATTTGGAAGCTTGCATAGGAACCAAGCGCAAATTTTAGCGAAAAAAAACTTCGATATAAATTTATGGTAGTTGGCTAGCAAAACGTACTTTCAACTTTTGTTTTACAGCAGACGACTGTGCAATTTTTATTCATTTTGCTATCTTTACAAAATACTTTGACGTTTTGACAAAATTGCTTTGGCATAAAGATTAGACGCTGATATTTGTAGTTTGCGCGATTTTAATTGTTTCCAATTAAAAATAAATTGATTAAATTCTAGGTAGCTATCAAATATGAGAATTTAAAAAATCTCTTGGCCAATGTGCACCAAATGTTATTGACTGTTCTGCGGATATGCCGGCATATGCCGTCAATCAAACATGATGTTACATATCATTCAAATAAAATAAATCTATAAAACTAGCATTTCTCTCAGTAGTTCCACCAATATTTTTGTTTATCTGCGAAAGATTAAAGGGTAAAACAGAATTCAAATTTTCTGCAGTAAGGTTTCAATAAGGTTCTGTTTTTTTGTCGGTTGTCTATTTCCCTTTAAGGAAAACTTATTATTATGAAATTACAAAAAAAAGTGAGGCATTTGTTTACCTAGAATAAACAGAGCTCCTCAACTGTTGACTAAATTATTGTAGAACTAAACAATTGACTAAATTATTGTAGAAAACTTTAGCAAAGGTAGGATTTTAAAAAGACAAATAATCCAGTGGTATTCTTAAATTATGTACTTATATGTATCGTCATAGTATAGCTGAATTAGAAATGTAAATGGAAATTTTGCTCGCATAACATAATTTGTTAAAAAGTATAACGAATAATTTATTTTGGTTTAAAAATTATAAACGGCTTTTTAAAATTTTAGTAGTACCCTCAATACGTACTAATAAGATTTTCGCTAATATATTGAGTTGCACTTGGTTCCTATGGTGTTTTTCAAAAGTGATTTCCCATATATTTTATATGAAATATTTAAAGTTTTCCTCGTTTCTAATTCTCTTAGAAAAGCTCAATTTCAGGGATGTTATATTCAAAATAAGCCATTTCTGCTTTTTCATTGAAACACTTAAAGCTAAAAAACACCCCTATGCCTATGGAATCCTATGGCCAACAGTAAAAAGTTATACCACTAAAAAACCTCGCTAACAAATTATGACGTAGCATTAAGGTTCTATTATCTAGAGTGTAGTAGGTTTTAATTTTAGGCTTTTATAAATATACTTGCAAAACATTTCCAAGAAATTGATAAAGTCTATGGAGGTGGTACTTAAATTTACACTATTCCATAAAGTAAGAGTATCGACAATATTTTAATAGAATAAATGTGGATTGTTTTTATGTTTGAATCCATTAAAAATTTTTGTTTTAGAAACAGATAAAAGGTCAAAACGGCTAATGTTTCTAGAGAAATTCTCAAATGTAGAACATTTCACTCAAACATCAAAATATATACGTAAATCAAAATCTACGTAGCAAAATATTCACGTTTCCAAAATTTGTTAAGTCTAGCTAAATTCAATGAATTCGAATGCGTATGTTTATACTGTAGATAAAAAATTATGTTTAAATGTTGTTTAAATATTATAGATCAAAAGTATAGTAATCGTACTTCTGTGTATTATTTAAACCACCTTAATTACTTTCAACGAACCTTTTGGTAATAATCACTTGTAATCTTCCATTTAGATGATAATTAAATTTGCTCGAAAAAAAAAATATTGTGAAACAAAAGCAATACCACCACCACCACCACCAATTGTAATTGCCACTACAATTTTTTCTTAATTAATTAAAAAAAAAAAAAATATTTTAAAATTAATATTAAATAAATAAAAGCTTGAACCAAAATAAATTACCTTATGTTTGAATATTTTAAAATTAATTAAATTTTTAAATAAATTTTAAAATAAATTTTTTTAGAGTTTTAATTGAATAATTGATGAACGAGGTAAAAGCGAGACTTTTACAGTATATTGGAACTGTGGTGTAAAATGAAATATTTGGTAGGAGGTAAATATATGGTGCGCCCTAGGGTGGTTTATACAATATTTATATAGGTACAATATTATGTGTTATAAATGCGGAATATAATTTTTTTAAGGTATGAAATTTTTAAATATCAGAACACAAACAAAGAAAAATTATACTTCTGTATATTTGAAACAGGTGGTTCAAGAAAACTGAAAAAATTTACATAAATTTCATTTTATATAAAACGTTTGTATTTAGAGAATATTATATTATACAAGCGACGTAAAAAAGACTCGATTTTATCTGCATTTCCATTTCTTGTTTTTGATTTGCAGGATTTCCAAAAGTCGTACCTCCACCTGGAACAGTAACGCCTTCACAAAGCAGTACAACACTAATAAGTACCGGATCGATACGCAGACAATCACGAGGGTTAGAATGTTTAGCGCCACCGCGAAAAGGATCATTCCGTCAAAATCAACGAATTTCACCAATTCAACCCACACCACCGGATCGACCACCGTTAGCATTTTGTCGTCGTCGTTTATCTTGGCCTGAGGTTGATCCACGTTCAACATCTGGGTAAGTAAAAATAATATTAATTAACATTATTAAGTTTTGGAAAATTATTGGGCGTGCCACCAAAAATTGTATTATGCCATGTTGTAACTCATTACATTAATGACAGTAAAAATTGTGTCACAAACACAAGAAATGAAAAAAGTAAAATAAAATAAAACCAATTTTTGTCGTTGTTCAACACATCTAATATCTCGCAAATATTCTGTTCAGCAATAGAAGAAAAAAAATATTCTTTAAAAAATGAATTGTTTATTATTCGTCTAAGCTACATTAAACTAAAATAATGCAAAAACAAAAAATTGAATTTTTTTCTGAAAGATTTTCGTTTTTATTAAAAAGGGTTTTTACTCGGGTAATTTAGGTAAATGAGAATTGAGGTGGACATTTTTCGTAAATTTATAAAATAAATGAATCTGTGTTCAATGTGAAAATGTGGCGTGCTGAACAGTTTAAGTTCTTTAGTTCTGTTTGTTCACTTATTTTTATTTTACTTTATTGTAAATTTTTCTTTACAAATACATATTTAATTTAATTATTTTTTTGGTTGTGGTGGAGCAGACTTTTCATAATATGTAATACAATTTACTAGCCCACATATGCATTTGACGCCGAAGACTAAAATTAATCGGTATTTATACTTATAAAATTATCAAATATTAATTTGGTCATCTCATCTATTTCTACAAATTTAGCATAAAATAAGCTTTATTAATTTTTTTTGTTGAATGTTAATTAATTCATGTAATTTCTCTTCGGAACATATTAAAATCTTATAAAATAAGCACAAAATTGTATCTACATTAGAGCAATCCATGCGAAATACAATAGATCTAAGTCATAAGTTTGTGCCTCCAAAAAATTTCCTTAGAAATATTCTCCTTGCGTTTGTACCTAAACTACACAAAATACAAAAATTCTTTCATTCATTGATATATTACAGATGAAATAATAAATACTTCTGAGTTTTGCACAAAAATTTTACACACACTTTGTTATTTCACACTTAATTTATTTGCGTCAACCTAATTCGCGACCTTCGCACAGCAAAATTCTACCTGACGTTTTTCGCTAAATTTAGTTAAACATCAGTCGATGTATTAGACTATGCTGTTTCGATTGGCGATAAAGCCAAATAATCGATTTATTACCGTTTCTCATATCTACATAATTTGCGATTTAAGTTTGGGTAAAAAGGTTCTAACTACAAGATAGAACTTTGCGTTCCAAATAAATCGTAGCTATAATTCATATAGAACCTTGAGCGTAAAATGAAGGGTGAATAGAGCTTTATTGCTTAGAATCCTCACATTAAATTGTGTAAATAGAACCTTATTCGGTGTAAACTGTAATCAAGAATTTAATAAGCAAACCGTATATTCTTTAAATTTTAACGAAGACATGGATTAGTAAAGGGTTCTCAGTTTCAGCAAAATATCAATACTTCAATATCAAAATTTGATTTGAATAAATCATTTAAAAATTTTACAAATAACTATTTGGTTTTCACTATACAGCCCATGCAGATGACGAATTTTCCATATTATTTATTTTAACTCAATGCAATTCATCCAACGATCTTCAAACAGTTTAATACATATTTTGATGTGTTTGAAAAATCACTTTTGATTTTTCAAACACTTAAAATTATGCGTTTGTTCCGGCTATTACTTTATCATTCGACGTAAATCTCTTTCCCTGCAGCTACCTATTCAATTTTGCAAATCAAAATAGGTGACAAATGTGGAAAAAAGGTGGATGGGTAATCAATTCTAAGTGTAATTGATGCAATTTTACCATTGTTAACTTGTGAGCGGGTGCAATGTCTTGAAGAAAAAGAATTTTTTCCCGCCAAAAATGTTCGTTTTGCATCAATTTGTTCAATAACACACTATAATACTACGTTTTTTCCTTTTTCTAGATTATTATTATTATTATTGGGGGGGCCATGCGGAGTTATATTTATTGCTTCAAAAACACTTAAAATTTTATTATTCTGGAATTAATTTTTATTAATTCCAGAATTTATTTTATTAATTTTATTTTGATCTTACATAAAGAGTACAATTTAGGTTGGAATACAATTATAAATCTCACCGAGCAATGGTTTGATTTGAGTTTATATACATAAAAAATGCAGCGTTATCATCTTTACATTTTTTATGTTCACACGTTTTATTTTAGGTCAATTACATTATATTTTGCATAAAAGGCAAAATATATATTTACAGCATAATTCGTAATATTAAACTTATTATGCATGTTAAAAAATGTGACTGCATGTTTGTTGTTGTATGTTATCGTGGGCCGAATCGTGTGCGTTATTTATGTTGCCTATTGTTATGTTACCTGTTGTGGGTTTACATAACTCTTCCCCCCTAAGATGAACGACAGGCTGCTTTGGTGGTCCTGAAGTGATCTCTCTAATTCTGTGTAGATATCTGTATTTAACTATAAGAATTGTAAAAATGGTTAAGATAATTATTATTAGAGCGATGTGTCCTGAGGTGCCATGTAGAATCGAGTGTGTATGTATCATCTGAGTATGTTCCAAATTGGTAATTGTTTTATTATGTAGAATATCTAATGTTAATTCTGGTTTAATATTTGAAATTTTGACGTCATTATATGGTAATTTTATTTCGAAGTGGTCATGAAATTCATTTTCTTTTGTGGAAAATGTTTGATTTTTGATGATTATTTCACAATTTTTAAATTCGATCAGTGTGGGTTCCTGAATTTTATATGAGGTCTGATCACATGTTGATGCATATGTAATTGGTGTTTTGTCAGGCTGGACATAAATTTTCCCGTAATTCATGTAATCAATTTCTTCAAAGTTTGATATATTCTGGAACATGCATGTAGCTTGTTGCTGCATTATAATGGCTGGTGTGCAGGAATTTTCTACCGGCTCTAGTTGATTTTCTTGGCAATAATGTGTGTTGTAGATTTCTCTACATTTTGTTGTATCATACTGATATGAGTAGGTATTTAGGATAATCATGTTTGGTGGTTTTGGATAAAGAATTTTGTTAATTTGGCGTATGGATTTTATCTGATATATTTCAAAGTTTTCGCGTTTAAATATTGGTATTTTGATAATGTAAATTAATCGATTTTGATTGTCGAAAAAACCTTTAAGTTCTAATAAGTCGTATATAAAATTGTCATTTTGGAAAGCAACATTGTCTTGTTTAAATAAATCGACTATGTACTGTGTTTCGTTTTCAGTTAATAAATGTCTCGAAAATAGTCGTTGCTTTGAGAAGGTAATTATATCTAGAAGGTTTTCGAGGTGGTTATGTAGTATATCTATTAAATGATTGATTTTATAGAAGTGTTGGTCATATAGCAGTAGTAAGGATATGTGGTTTAATTTGTCTGAGGTTTTGTTATATTCGGATTGAAGTTTGTTTAAGTTTGTGTTTACGAAGTTTTGGATTTCCTGTAACCTTGTTATTATTTGCTCGTTAACTTGGATTTGTTTATTAATTTGTCTGTTAAGTGTGTCTTGATTAGTGTTAATTTCCTGAAGGGCTGTTTGAATGTCTATTAGGTCTTGGTTATCTAGGTTTCCAGTTAGGTCTTTAATTAGAGTACCCATACCGTTACTTAGTCCTCTTTTATATCGCCTAGGTAGTATTTCTTTATATAATTTCCTGAGTTCTTCCAGTTTGTATTCCATAATTATTTTTTTGTTGTTTTAGTATGGTTGCGTAATCGATTTTATCTGGGAAGTCTTTAGTGATATGACCTATTTGATTGTCCATGTCTTTTATTAAGTTTTCGTATGGTTTCAGTTCAATTATGTGTACAATTTTCCTGAAGTTTTTATACAGTTTTACATCTCCTAGTTTGATAGGAATAATACCTTTATTGGTCTGTAAGGACGTCAATTTGATTTCCTGTGGGGTTGTACTTTGAAACCTGGAAGAGACGTTTTATTTTAGCTTTGTGAACTCTACCTTTGTCAGTTTCTACAGTAACTCCGTTATCTTTGAGAACTTGAGCTTTTTTATAATTGGCTCGCAATTTTCCTCTTTTAGTTTTCTTTGAGAATATGTGTACGTTAGTTAGTATAGGGATGGTTTTCTTTTTGGTGTTTATTTTATTAATCAATTTAGTTTTCTTAGTCACGTCATTTTCATGAATTTCATTACAGAGTTGTTCAAATCTTTGTTTGTGTTGGGTGAGATAGTCTTGTTCGTTATTAAAGTCTAATGGTGTTTTTACGTAACGCCCTTTTAAAAGTTCAAATGGAGTAAGTTTTGTTGAGCTGTGTATAGCGTTATTATATGATAATATAGCAAGGTTCATGATGTCTTCTAGATTTTCCTTGTCGTCTTTAATACGAATAATGCTACAGAGTTCCTTCAGAGTAGAATGAAGGCGTTCAACCGGTGAATTTCCTGTTGAGTTATATGGTGTGGTTATATGTAACTCTATTTGATGTTTTTCTGCTAAGGCTTTAACACTTTTGCCTGTACCTACCTCTGTGTCGGCTATGATTTTTCTTGGAATTCCGTGTAGGCTGAGGAATTGAATTATTTTACTTGCTAGAGTTTTGTCGGATTTTTCTTGAAGTTTGTATGCTGAGGCAAATTTACTAAATTTGTCTATGACGGTTAAAAATTTTGTAGATTCTAATTGAAAAATATCAGTATGGATAATTTCCATAGGGGCTTTGGGTGTTTCCGTTAAGGTCATTTTTAATTGAGGTGGCTGTCTGTCATATTTGACTTTTTGGCAAATGTCGCATTTGTTAATATATTCTCTGATACATTCTTTCAGGTTGGGAAAATAGTACTTACGTTTTAGCTGTTCGTAATTTTCGATTATTCCACGATGTTCGTTTTGATCGTGTGTAAATTTGACTAATTCCAGCTGTTTTGTTTTATCCTCTATATCTATTAGAAGGGAGTTAGATCGAACTAAATTTACCTTGGGGTTACTTGTTCTTGGTTTTGTAGATGTCATTTGTTTGTAGGCTTCCATTACATATTGAAAACATTCGTCCGTGGTAAAGACACAAGTTAAATTCCTTGTTCTTCCAAACATTTTCCGTAATTCTTCTGTGATCCTATTTTTAATGCCTAATTTCCTAGGTAAATGTATTGTGGTTCTATTCCTTGTGTTAAAGATTGTTTCATCTTTTCTGAGAGGCTGTTTTAATGTGTCAGAAAGGTAAATTACAAGTTGTTTTTCGAACATGTTTACGCTGTTTTTGGTGGTTGGTATTAGGTTTTCGCTAGTAGATAGCATGCTAGCTGTTTCTTCGACAGATGATGATGTATCAGTAGTGTTTATTTCTACGTTATTGATTTGTACGCGTGATAATGCGTCGGCATTGGCATTTTGTATACCTTTTTTATAAACAATACTGTAGTCAAACTCTTCTAATTTTAATCTCCAACGCACTAATTTACTATTTGGTTCTTTCAACGAGAATAACCATGTTAACGGTTTATGGTCCGTAACTATAGTAAATTTATTTCCAAAAAGATAAGGGCGGAAATACTTCGTAGCCCAAACTATGGCTAAGAGCTCCTTCTCTATAGTAGAGTAGTTTTGCTCAGTTTTAGTCAAAGTCCTGGAAGCGTAACATACAGGAGGATCTTTTCCTATATTTCCCTGTGACAATACTGCTCCGATGGCAACATTGCTCGCATCGGTGGTCACAATGAAGGGATGGTTAAAATCGGGATATTGCAAAATTGGCTCATGGCAAAGCAATTTTTTGCAGTTCTCAAAACATTCTACATATTCTTTGCTCAAGTTAATACTAGAGTCTTTGCGTAGACACTCTGTCATTGGTTTCGTGATCTTAGCGAAATTGGGTATGAATTTCCGATAATATCCTAAGAGACCCAAAAAACTTTTAATTTGTTTTTCGCTTTTTGGTAAAGGAAATTTCTGGATGGCCCGAATTTTGTCGGGATTTGGTTTAACTCCATTTGCTGTGACAAGATGACCCAGAAAAGCGATTTCCTTATGAAGGAATTCACTTTTATCTAGTTGCACCTTAAGGTTAGCATCTTTTAATTTTTGGAAAACTAATCTTAGGCTGTTGATATGTTCTTGCAAGGATTTTCTGAATATAATTATGTCATCCATATAACACAAGCATATCTTTCCTTGGAGTTCCCCTAAAACGTTGTCCATGACACGTTGGAACGTGCTAGGAGCATTCTTTAGCCCGAATGGCATGCGAACGTATTCGTAGTGGCCAAACTCAACGCTAAAGGCCGTTTTTTGTATGTCATTAGGATTCACTTCTATTTGATGGAATCCTGATGCTAAATCTAGGGTCGTAAAGTAAATGCATTTCCCTAATTTGTCTAGAATATCCGTTATGTTTGGTAATGGATATCTATCTGAGATGGTTTTATCGTTTAACTTACGATAATCGATTACCATCCTCCATTTTGTTTGTCCTGAAGCGTCTTGCTTTTTTGGGACAATCCAAATGGGTGAAGACCAAGGTGAATAACTTGGTCAGATGATCCCTTGGTTGAGCATATCGTTAATTTGTTTTTCAACTTCGTTTTTGTGTATGAAAGGATAACGATAACTCTTCGTAAAAACAGGTTTTTCATCACTAAGTTCAATTTTGTGTTTGACCACATTACTGAATGTTAGTTGATCATTTTCTTTTTTAAATATTTCCTCGAATTGAAGACATAAGTTTTCAATGCTTCTTTTTTCTTCGATAATTAAATGATCAGTTCTAATTAAATTTGTTATATTTTTGTTGTAATATTGAGTGTCTCGAATAGTCTTGAGGGATTCAATATTATTATTTTCAACGTAATTGTTGTTGAAGTTTTCACATTCAATTCGATGTTCTATAACAAATTGTTTGAATTTCGGACTATAATTAATTACTTCCACATTGGCATAATTCTTTGTACTTGTGTATATCCCTTCCGGAATAATTAAATTGCCGTTAAGAACTTGTGGTTTTAAGTAAATTTCACCGTTTTCTACAGTAACGGGAATGTTTGCAATAATTTTACTACGCGGTGGAATGTTGTACGTAGCTGACATAAAATTTAATTTGAAAGAGAGTGGCATTTCGACCTTGGGTGTTTTAAGTTTTGATTTTCCCAAATCTAGGGTAATTTCTAATAATTGCATGATTTCCATGCCTATCAAGCCACTAAAATAGTCGTGAAATTTGAACAGAATAAATTCTAAGCATTCTTCTGTTTTAAATTCTTTGAGACCTATAAGATTTACAGCTTTGTTAACTGTTGTTTGGTTGAAAAGAGTTGAAATTGTTATAGGTTTGATTTCTCGAACATAGTTGAGGTTTTTGATTACAGGGTCAATGAACGACTTTGTTGATCCCGTATCTATTAAGAATTTATGGTGTTTTCCATGTAGGAATATATTAATATAGGGTAATTGATATCCCCTTTTATGGTTGGAATTTAGGCTTAGGTATCCGAAATTGGTTCGGTCGAGGCTATTTGGTGAAAATCCTGGTCTTCGATTTCTATTTGAGGAATATCATTTTGAGCACCGTATTCATTCATATTATTGTCAAAGTTTATTTCCTGCGCCATGCAATGTTCTTCGTTCGGATCTTCAACGAAATAATTGTCTTGTTCATGGTTGTACGGGTTTGAATCTATATTATGTATTTCTTCGACTTGGAATTTGGGTGGACCATTAGAATGGAAATTGTATCTGGATGGTCAAACTGTGGGCTTTGACGTTGAAATGAAGGTTGTTTATATTTATCCATGTTTGAAGTAACGTCCATGGGTTCCATTTTTCGATGGTCAGGTTTTGATGGTAAACCGCGAGTATTAGCGAATTGTTGGGTTGTTAATGGTCGATGGTTAAAGTACTGCATATTCTTTTTGAATGGTACTACATTGTTATTATAATGATTTAACGATTATATTGAGGTTTAGGTGGTAATGGGGGTATATTTGGTCTATAATGGATTTGTGCTGGTTGATTATAATGATTACATGGAGGTTTAGGTGGTAATTGGTGTATATTTGGTCTATAATCGATTTGTGGTGGTTGACCGAAGGTTTTTGTTTTCATGTAAACCGTATTTTGTTCTTTTAGGCAGTAAAGCCTAGCTGTTGGTAAGTCTGCTGGTTGCATGGCTCTTACCATAACTCCTAATGTATCGTTAAGATTGGTTGTGAACACTGAAAGACACATTGAATCATACCATTTGGCTTTGTGTTCATATTCGTTAGGTGTATTCAGTTTTGCCCAAGTTTTTAGGGTGTTACAAATTTCTAAAATTCTTGTGAAGTAGACTTCTACGCTGTCTTTTCTTTGGGAAATAGAATGGAGATCTCGAATGAGACTGTTTTCATTGCGTTTATCCGCGAAATGAGCTATTAGGCTTTCTTTTATACTGTCCCATTTGTTTGTAGTATTGTACATTTCTAAGGCATGGTTGGCGCTGCCAATAATTTTGTTTCTTATCGCACGTAATAGAATAATTTGGTACGAAGGATCCGTGAATACAGGTTTTAAAATTGTGAGGATGTCCTCAACTTGTGTTATGAACTTACTAAGTTCTGTTCGACTTCCACTATATGGTGGAATGTCTTTAATGGCATCTGGGATTTGAAGGAGACGAAGAGTTCGCTCCATTTGCTTAAAGGTTTGTTCTTCTACCATTTTATTTTATAATTTATTTTATTGATCACGATAAATGATTAACTTTAATGTTTAACTTTAAATTTTAATCAAAATTTTCTAAGATACTTTTTTTTTATTTGACTTTAATATATATATATATATATATATATATATATATATATAAAACTGAGGAATTTTTGGATATCAATCAGGGAGATTTAAATCAGTATGGTACTCACCAAAAAATTATAATTGTTACAAAAATCAATTGTTGATAAGCCGTCATTCCTTGATTCCTGTGTCTGTTGATACCGGTTTCTTCCTTATTTTTTTCACTTTTTGGGTACAAACGCCCAGTCGTTTTATTATATTTGTTTTAAATATTTCTATTCGCTTACCACTGGTGGGGGCAAATAGATATCTCGAAAAAAAAATTGTTTGTATTATTATTTCGGTTTATTTAAAAAAAAAAAATTTTTATTCTCTTTTTTTTTCTTAATTATGTTTGATCAACCGTCAAACAACATATACTTTGGTTTTGTATATGCTCGCAAATAAAACTTGGTTCAAGCACTACTTACTGATGAACCGTCAGTATTTCACTTTTTATGACACTTAGAACACTATTATTATTTGCTATGCAGTGTGTGTTTTTGTAGTGAACAGATATTAAAAAATATCCACTACCAACTGCGCCAGTTATATTTATTGCTTCAAAAACACTTAAAATTTTATTATTCTGGAATTAATTTTTATTAATTCCAGAATTTATTTTATTAATTTTATTTTGATCTTACATAAAGAGTACAATTTAGGTTAGAATACAATTATAAATCTCACCGAGCAATGGTTTGATTTGAGTTTATATACATAAAAAATGCAGCGTTATCATCTTTACATTTTTTATGTTCACACGTTTTATTTTAGGTCAATTACATTATATTTTGCATAAAAGGCAAAATATATATTTACAGCATAATTCGTAATATTAAACTTATTATGCATGTTAAAAAATGTGACTGCATGTTTGTTGTTGTATGTTATCGTGGGCCGAATCGTGTGCGTTATTTATGTTGCCTATTGTTATGTTACCTGTTGTGGGTTTACATAACTGCGGGCGATGAGCCACTTCGCACTGCGACCTAAAAGATCTATTGTGCTGGCCCCTGCTTAATTATCCGTCCAGTCAATATTCAGGTTCTTAATGAACCTGACGATACTGCCTCCCGGAACGTGATACATACTATCTGGGCTTATTGCTCTCCCTCCTAGATGTTTACTACAGCATGTAGTTCCGCTAGAAAGACGGTAGCATTGGAGCTCAAGGACCTCGAGAGGGTTGTCCCACTCCCGTATATTCCTACTCCTGCCCCGTATTCCGTTTGATTTTACTCTTACGAGTTGCTCGGAATTGCAAATCACCTGTAGGTCACCCAGCTTTACTACAGGAAGGCCAAATTAAACTGGAGGGTGCCTGGTATCCAGAGTCCGCATATTTTGGGCTGATTAACCTATCAGCCATTCATCTTTCGGCATATGCTGTTCCACCTTAGATTAGGGTTTTTTGCCAAGGTTTTCTCCTTTAGCGCCGTACTTTAGCCTGTGCCAAATGGCCAAAAATGTGCTAAGTGGCCTTAGTTACCAGTGGTTGCCACGAGGAGGCAGTACGTACACTTGCGAATTGTGAACAGGTTACCCCTTACACAATTGTACCCATCACGCAGCTGCCTAATGACAAGACCAGAACAGCTTACGTGATGCGCACCCTACTGGAAGGTTACGGAGCTGGTAGATTAATCTACTCAACTTTGATCCCCCCTCCAATAGACGCCAAACCACTAGCGTGATCGTACACTCAGTAAAGTGTCAATATGGTGTTATATCATGGACTAACGGGTGTCAATATCATAGATTATTTCAATCATGTCTGGTCTTGTCACATCTCTTAGTCTTCCGCTTCATTCATTTCATTCTTTTGCCCTTCATCATCAAAAACACTTGTGCGATCACGTTTACATTCACCGACGCAACAACAGGCAGTCTCATAGGATTGTGTAAACTCGCCCAAATTTAAATCCGTAGCCTTTATGATGTCGGTTTAAATAAAGATAACGAATTTCACTACGAATTTGAAATTTATAGATTCTTCACAAATTCTTCGGAAAACACAAATTTGGAATGGGTCAATAAATCAATAAGTTTAGGTCATTAAATTTGATATATTGTGAACAGTAAGCCTTACATTTGGATCAGAACTATTAGAGAAAATTCTCTTTCTAATTGTTATTTTCCACATTTTAATGGTTATTTTGTGTTTATCATTCGCATACACACGTAATTAAAACACAAGAGATTTCAATTGTAAGTTATAATTTTAATTAGAATATTTGTATAGATACATTGTGGTATAGCTTTAACTTATAACTTCCACATTATCAATTATTCATAAGAATTTATAAAAAGAAAACTGATTTCTTGCGCACTGCTAACGCGTAATTTTAATGATTTTATTTTCCAATAGAAATACTTTGTCTGAGAGAAAATAATTTATATGATTAGACGCGATTGAAAATGGCGAACCGAGCTTTTATTATTTTCCTTTTCCTTGCTTTCGATGCGTGTAGAATCATCAAGATTTTTGCTTCGAATGTCAACTCCGTTTTC
The DNA here is from genome assembly GCA_958295665.1 of Tipula vernalis. Taxonomy (NCBI): domain Eukaryota; kingdom Metazoa; phylum Arthropoda; class Insecta; order Diptera; family Tipulidae; genus Tipula; species Tipula vernalis. The sequence goes on along the minus strand of OY282560.1, from coordinate 244,819,133 downwards.
ATAAATTTTTTTTTATTTTTCTTTTGACATAAAGTGCTGCCAACCTAATATTGTGCGGGTGCGTTCGATTCAGAGCCTGTGGGTGCTTTCAAACTTACTGGTGTATGATTGTGTCGATGAGTGAATGTACGAATGTATGAATCAATGTTTGAATATAATATGTGTATAAATGGGCGAGTCACTACAGGACTCCTCTGCAAGTGATTTTTCCTCCCAAGCGAATTATTGCTTGAGTACTAGCAATACGGACTCGTTTGTGTATGATCAGCTGAGAGAATTCCGTATGCTGGCTTGAGTCGATCGATTGAAATGTTTTGATTTTTACCATTAATCGATGCGATGAAATGTTTGCGAAGACGCTGTACGACTTTATATGGACCTTCGTAGGGAGGAGATAATTCCGTGCGAACCTTGTCTGTTCTGATGAAAACAAAATCACAATTGTTAAGTGATTTCGGAACAAATACGTCACCTCGTTTGGCTTGACGAGTTGAGTTTGGTATAAGTTTCTGCATGGTTTGTCGCAGTTGGTCGACGACTGTGTCGGTGGTTGGTAAAGGTGAAAGAGGATTTTTGACAAAGAACTCACCGGGTAGCCTGATGGTTTGTCCGTAAACCATTTCGGCTGGTGAGTACTTCAAATCTTCCTTCACCGTTGCTCGGATTCCAACTAGAACGATTGGGATTTCCGAACTCCAGTGCATTGTATTGCTTCTGGAATGTTATGCAGTGTGCCAAAGATGATTCGACGTAGTGGTTCTGCGATGTATGGGCGATTGTTCCCCGTGGATGTTTCTCAGATGATTTCGAGGCCAGGTAGTTTGAAAAGCTCTAGTTTTATTGATAAACAAGTGTGACATTCGGAACCAGAAAATAAATTCTGAAGTTCTAGGTCAGCTTTTTCTGTGGTTGGAATTTTTTTTTTAAGTCGATTTGTGTCTCGACTGTGGCCATTTCGTTGTCAACTGTGCGGGATAATGCATCCGCGACAACGTTGTCATGTCCTTGAACATGTTGAATGTCCATTGTAAATTGACGTAGTCAGAGGCTTATGGTCGGTATAAATGATGAAGTCCCGACCCTCGACCAAATATCTGAAGTGTTTGACTGCAAGATAGATTGCGAGTAATTCCCGATCGAATGCAGAATATTTCTTTTCTGCATACGAGAGATTCTTTGAGAAAAATCAAAACGGCTTCCAACACTTCTTATTGTACTGTTATAGTACAGCACCGACAGCAGTGTTTGATGCGTTCGTGGTTAAGCTGAGCTTTGAGTCACTCAGTGGATGTGCCAGAAGTGTGTGGATGTGTCAGAAGAGGTTTTTGCTAATTCAGTTTTAATCGACGTGAATTCGTGTTGACATTCGTCGGGCCAAGAAATGTTCTTGGGTGTTTTAGGCTTTCCGAGTAAGTCTGCTAAGTGTAGGTGAATTGGAGCGAGTGTTTCAGCGAGTTTTGGTATGAATCGGTGGTAGTAATTTAACATACCGGCAAAACGCTGAATGTGTTTGATTGAGGTTGGAGCTGGGAATTCCCTAATGGCGTTAATTCGTTCTTCAGACGGCGGAATACCATTAGGGGTGATCTTGTGGTTGAGGAAATCAAGAGAGGTTGCACCAAAGACGCATTCTGCACTCTTCAGATGCTTTTTGTGTTGCTCAGAAAACGCTGAACCGTTTGCGCGGCATTGCGAAGACCAAATGGCATTCGGGTGAATTCGAAGAGGCCAAATGGTGTTGTGATCGCCGTGTAATGAACGTCTTCAGGTGCAACGGGAATTAAGTGGTAAGCTTTGACCAGATCAATATTGGAGAATATTGTGCATCCATGTAAATGCATGGAGAAATTTTTAATGTGGGGTATCGCGTATCGGTCAGGTGTTGTGACCATATTTAGCCTGCGATAATCCCCACATGGTCTCCAATCTTGATCTTTTTTTCTCACCATGTGTAGAGGAAAAGAGACGGAAGATGCAGATGGCCTGCAAATTCCTAATTCCACCATGTGCTTAAAATTCTGTAAAAGCGGCTTTGTGACGTGTTTGATCTAGTCTGCGTGGGCTTGACAGAGGCAGATGGCCTGCTGTGACAATGTGATGGACCACGTTGTGACGGACTGGCATTTTATACTTAGGCTCTGCTGTCAAAGAAGGAAATTTCTTGAGGAAAGTGCCATATAGCCGTTATCGATCGTGAAATGGATAGATGTCAATGTGTCAACGCTAACCATTGTGGCATTGATTGACAGACGTGTCGCTGAATCAATTAGCCATTTTCTTTTAAGATCGACAAGAAGTCCGAATTTGCTTAGAAAATCAGCGGCAATGATCGGACGATTCACCGCAGCTATGATAAAAGCATTGGTGGATGTTCGTTTGAGTCCGATATTAACCTGTAGCAATTTGGTGCTATAGGTATTTATGATTGAGCCATTGGCGGCCGAAAGAACTAGATCGTTTGATTTATTATAAAATAGTGAATTCATATATTGTTTTGCTGGAATAACCGAAAGGTCAGCGCCAGTGTCAATTAGAAAAGTCAGGTGGTTTGTTTCATCATATATGAATAGACGGCTTGTTTTGCGGGTGTTGTTAGTTGCCGTCTCGACCTGGTGGATTACTCGTTTTGTTTATGTGTAATGTTCACTTCTATGTTGTTCATGTATTTACTTGTGTTTGGGCCGAATTTACAGGGGCTCAAACATTTCTGCGCATTTTTGCCATGTTTGTAATGATACCAGCACATGCCATGTTGGGTGTGTGTGCTGGGGCTGCGCGACTGTGATCGTGTTTGACGGCTTCGTGACAAGGACCGTCTATTTTGCGATCGGCTCCTGTTTGTGTTGAGCATGTTATTTATTTTAGACTCGAGTCGATTGATTCGGTCCTCGAGTGTTTGCGACCTAGTGGTGAAACGTTGTTCGTTTCGACCTGAAGGTCTTCGCACCGTTGAGCTAGCTGGCATTATAGCCGAGACTTGCTGCTTAGGGCCGATTGCCTCGTACATTGTATCGGCTGTACGTGCGAGGTCATCAAGTGGGATAGCATCTTGTTGTGCCGCCATTGCGATCTTGATAATCTCGGGCAATCTTCTAATCCATAATGACCTGATTATTGTCTCAGTAAATTGATTACCGGCTAAATTTTTGATATGTCTAAGAGATTCAGACGGGCGTCAATCTCCCATATCCTGACCTGTCAAGAGCGCTTCAAGTTTTCGCTCACGGTGATAGTCGTTCTATCAGTGTTTTCTTTAAGGTCAGGTACACATCTTGTTTGGGTGGATCCGCGAGGATATCCATTATTAGATCGCTCGTGGTTGTGGAGAGAGCCGACAAGACGTGTGCGAACTTGAGTTTGTCACTTTTAACGTTGTTGTTTGAACATTATTTCAGCTGTGTTAAACCAGTTTATTGGTTTATCTGCCCAGAAGGGCTGGAGTTTAACTAGCATTGATTCTTCGGGCCGGACGAAATGCTGGTCCTCTCGCATGTGTGTGCCACTTGCTGGCCTAAGAGGTACCCCCGAATTACTGGACGGGCGTGTCACCTCGTATTGAAGGGGAAGGCTCGTTGAAATATAAGTATATAAGAAAAATAACTCGTTACGCTAGATAAATTTGTGAAGAAATTGTGTAAAACAATCGTTGGGAACTGTTTATGGTTAACGCAAACGAAAATTTAGAAAAATAAATTACAAAATATTTTACCGTTAGCAGCACTGCGAGAAATTGACACAAAAATTGAATTTACAATTTATATGTAATATTGTAGAATATGAAAATTATTTTCTGTTTTATATTTTTTTTGATAATTTTTAACGAGACAAAAAAATTTTAAGCAAATATTTACATTAAGAATAAAATATAAAAAAAACTCATCTGTATTTTCTGCCGGTGTTGTTAATGATGGTCTCCTTGTTGGTTTCCAAAAATGCGTGCGGTTATGTGTTTCTCGTAGTTACTATGTTTGTTTGTACCGGCTATAAGTTGATTATAGATATGAATGTGTAACCGATTGTTTTGTATAGTTGATTGATTATATTATCGTCTTTTACGATGGATCGATGGTACGTGCATCGTATTCATAAATAAAGTTGTATTGAATTAAACTGTGTGTGTGTGTATGTGTACTGTTAAAACAGTAGACTTTCGTTTCTTGTACCTGGCACGGTTATTGTATAAGGTTGCAATTGTATTCCGAAATGTTTCATATGATTGAACCGTTGATGTTTTGCCGATGATTCCGGGGATTATCTTGTTATTGATGCTGAGGTTCTCGTTAGTTGCTGTTCGTTTCGTTGTAAAAATAAGTGGTGTGATTGCAATTGCTGTCTGTTAATGTACAGTTATATTTATTTTTTTGTTCTTCTTACACCGTAATGAGTGTGAATTTTATGATTATTAGCTCCGATGTTATGTGATTGGCGTTACAATGAAATGCATGGTTGGGGGAGTAATACAAAATTTTAGCAAGTGTTATTTTATTGTAAAAAAAACTAAAAAACTATTTGTTTACTCACCCTATGGCCGGTGCCTGATTTTGTACCTGGCCGATTTCACAATGGCAAATATAAATTTTTGTTGATACGTCACCTTTTTCGTGGTATTTTATCCCACGTTTTTTATTTGGTTCACCTCGCTTAATTTTGATCTGCTTCCGTAAAAACGGACGTCGTGGTCACCAATGTTGTGTTTATCTTTCGCATACAGACGTAATTAAAACACAAGAGATTTCAATTATAAGTTATAATTTTAATTAGAATATTTGTATACACTGTTGTGTAGCTTTAACTTGTAACTTCCACATTATCAATTATTCACAAGAATTTATAAAAAGAAAACTTATTTCTTGCGCACTGCTAACGCGTAATTTTAATGATTTTATTTTCCAATAGAAATACTTTGTCTGAGAGAAAATAATTTATATGATTAGACGCGATTAAAAATGGCGAACCGAACTTTTATTATTTGCCTTTTCCTTGCTTTCGATGCGTGTAGAATCATCAAGATTTTTGCTTCGAATGTCAACTTCGTTTTTATAAATTGTTTTTTCTTTTTCTTTTGACATAAAGTGCTGCCATCCTAATATTATGCGGGTGCGTTCGATTCAGTGCGTGTGGGTGCGTGCAAACTGACGTGTGTAATTGTGTCGATGAGTGAATGTACGAATGTATGAATCAATGTTTGAATATAATATGTGTATAAATGGGCGAGTCGCTACAGTTAATTTAGTTACAATAGTTTTGAATTTCATAGTATTGTTAGGCATAAAATACACTTGTGAATGAATAAAGCCAACCGCGAAAACCGTCTTCCACCTATTTATTCACTTAAAATCCTACATGCAGTGGGAGCAGCAAAGGTCGAACTAAATTTTTTGTTGGTTAAGAAAAATGGACTAAATAGTTGCTCTGCAGTGTGCCTAAAACAGAGCAGTTCTAGAATTACTCCTTACATATACCAAAATTCTAATACTTCCATCTAGATGAAGGTTACTTGATCAATTGATCCTCGCTTGCAATACTTAATTGCAGGGTTTGAAAAGGAGAGAGCAATAAAGGCCTGCACGAAGTTAATCATTAGTGACCAATCGATTTTTTATTTGAAGAAAAGTATACTTGTAGAAGTCTCAATTACTCCGTCAATCCACTCACTGTACAACTAAAGCTGATATAATTAACTGCTTGTTGCCCGTCTTGGTTCGAATACTCTTCCAATTTTCCAAAGTCAGATTATTATTAAAACAATCTGAGATTAACTGAGAACAAGATTATTAACAATCTGAATTCGCATGAATCGGACAATTTACACCAACAGTTTCGCGTGAATTTGCCCGAATACATTACGCAAACATCCGTGAATCCATCTGGAGTCTTTATTGGGTAATCACGTAAGAAAGTGGAAAATCTAGGCGAATATCGCGAATATATTCTCATCAAGAATATTTGTCACTCACGTATTGCATATAGTGAACTTAGATTCATACGTTTTATAAAACAATTAAAAAAATCAAATAATACTCTAAAGTAAGTAATAGGATAACAAGAAGCTCCCGCTGAAGAATCTCAATTGTAACATTCGACTTTGAAAATGATCCGTGCTGTCGAAAGACCTTTAATTTACTATCCAAAGCTAAGTAATTATAATCTAAGAATGCACATTTTTGACAATTCCAAAATCAAATAATGCCTCAATTAATTTTAAGTAGTTATAAAAATAATAAATAGCTTACGAATTATAAAATTGTAATTGTTGTAACATAGTTCGTCTACACGGCAAAAAAAATTGTACTAATTTATAATCTATTTGGGGTTATATAATAGTCCAAACTAATTTCAGATTACATTATAATCCTCACCAAAGATTAAAAAAAAAATGTTTAATCAGGAAAAAACTTATAATGTAATATTTCGTTATTAAAAAAATTATAAGTTACGTGTATTTAACTTTAGGACCATTTACTTATAGTCGATTTAAGTAACTCAGGATTAAAATTAAACCTCGCCAAAGATTAAAACAAGTTTAATAAGGAAAATCTTATATTGTAATATTTCATTATTAAATAAATTATAAGTAATATGTATTTAACTTTAGTATCATTAATTACAGTTCGTTGAGTAACTCCGGATTAAAAGTAAACCTTACGGGATTTAAATTATTTTAATAATAAAAATACTTCATTTTATTATATTATTTATTTCATATAATATATTCGAATATTTCATACATATATTAGTAATATAATAACTTAATATAATACATTATTATTTCAAACATTTTTTGGTATAATAGTTAAAAATTAAAAAATAAATTGATTTTCCATAATTGTATAATATTCAAAGGTTTTTTTGTTATTTAAATCATAATAGCTAATACAAAGCTCAATATCTGTTTCTTTAATATGATAACTGTTAAAATTTTCATTGAAAATAACTTTATCATATATTTTAACTTGAAAATAAGAAACTTGATTTACATGGTAAATATTAGTAATTTCACCAAATTTATTTTGGTTATTTAAATATAAAAATAAACCCATTCGATAGTGAAATCCCGGATCTACTTCAAACCAGTTTGTACTAAAGCATTCAATCAAATGAATGCTATTTTTATATTGAGGAAATTTTATTAAATAATTAGTTTGCACCTCGAAAGGTAAAGATATAAAACAAAATGTTTCTTTCGTTTTGCCTAAAAGTTTCTTTTCAGTAAAAGTCTCATTGTTTATAGATTGTGAAATAAAATATTGATGACGGAATGCTAATGTTTTACAAATATTTTTATAATTTATAGCTGAATTAATTTTGGTGAAGTAACGATGTTTGGCTTCATATCTCATACACCATGTATGCAATAAGGGACCTATTTTACTAATTATTCTAGGATAATGTGTTAGTATGTGGTGCTTTGGCAAAAGCTTCAATTTATAATCTTGCAAAATACAATTGAGGTGGTGAGTAATATTATTTTCTAATTGCACAATTCTTGATAAAGGTATAGCTGGCTGTAACGGACAGCTATCGTAAAGGTATAGATAACCGTTGCAGACTTCCTAGAAATACACTGTTGCAGCTTTTTCGGCCGGCTAGCGTGCAGCGCGTGGGATGGGTTTTTATTACAATGTTCCTAGAAAGCTTGAAATGCTGCAAAAATAAATTGTGTTACTGTCACGAAGCCGCGATTACCTTACCTACCCATATTAAATGGCTTTATTCAATTTCCATTAAAAAAAAATAAAATAAATCAAACAAAAAAAGTAATTTAAATACTAAAACTAAACAATAGCAAAAATTTATTATTAATTATTATAAACTAGAAATTTCTTATGTATTCTAAGATTTTACAAATGGTACCTGATGGCGCGCATTGATGATATATCGTGATAATCCAACGTGGTGTTAATAATTGCGATAAAATCATAAATCGCCCGAAAATAGTCCTAGATTATTTATTTTTAGATTATTTAGCTTTTAGTAATTCACTAGCTAATTATTAATTTAAATAACATTATTATTATATATATAGTTCTTATTATTATAAATTGTTTTTAATTGCAACATTAGAAATATTAAATTGTTCATACACTAACTGTCTGGTTATCAGTTTTTATTTTTTTTTGATTTTTCAAGAACTAAACCTTAACAGGAACTTTAGCACTTTATATCCACAATTAACACATAGTTCATAGTTTTTTTATTTAAACTATTATTTTTAAATATATTATATTTATGTATTACAATTAATTTTAAGATTAAAAATATTATTTATCCAAAATATTAACAAAATATTATTTCTTAAAATTATTAAAAACCTCAATTATCGTTTTTTTTAATTTTATTCTATTTTTAATCTATTCACCTCTGCGGTCCAAAAAAAACAAGCGAGATCTTCTTCTGCTACCTCACCATCATCATTCACACCAACACCACCTTTTTTGTTCGTACCGCTATTCAAATACATCATTACCATTTCAATTATTTTATTTTGACTTATTCGTTTTATTTTGTTTTCCTAATTACAATTACATCTATACACATAACATAACAATTTCGCTTTTGATAACAGATTTTCTGTTTCAATACTTTCAATGAAAAAAAAAACCGAAATATGTAGAAAATGTTTTTTTTTGTATAAAGAAATTTACTGGGTGAACCAAAAAAAAATTGTCCGGTTACATGGCGACAAAACAATATGAACAATTTTGAATAGAGTAGTAATTCCATTCCAAAACTTTGGAAGCTTCAGACTTAATTCATAAAAGATAAAAGGAAAATGCAAAAATAAACACAAATTTTACGAAGCTGTAAGACCTATAGATGTTAATGTCTGTTTGTCTGTATAAATAGTTGATGGTAAATTCTTTCTGAACGTGTATCCAAATTTAAAACATTTAATTTTTTCATTGACTTCTTCTAATTTAATGAGCTTTGAAGAAATTGCAACTTGCAAGAAGTGTTTAATTATAAACGGAATGGCACCTTCTAAAATATCATGCATTATATCAACATTACTATTTTCAAATATGCTGTAATGAAGTATATCATTTAAAATGCAATAATGCTTGATACCTTTATATGTGTTATGATTAATATTTACGTCTGTAGTTCTGAAAATATTTTTATAATCAGTAAAATTTCTCAATTCAGCTACATTTTCCGATGCTAAAATTTGTGTTTGATCTTTATGTGCCGTACATATTCTACAAAAAAAAATTCGCCTGAAATGATTCAACGAACCCTAACGCACAATTTGCACCTAAATTGTCATGACTTTACGCTACTAAAGTTCCTTTTAAATTATAATTTTTCGTTTCAAAATTTATATTTATTCCGTCCGATTCTAAATTTTTTTTTATCTGCAACTATAGGTTCAAGTACTCTATTAAAATTAATGTTTTCATTTTTTAAATCATTACTAAGAAATAAGCTGACTAAATATACATATATTCTCTAATTTAGAACTAAATGGATAAGGGACATTTCGCAATGAAAAATAAATAGCATCTATTTTATGAACTCCCTTTTTACTACCTAACGGATTTGCAACTTCAAACTCATCAAAAAAAAAGTTGAATTTGAAGTGGAAATATGTTTTCGGTAAAGAAACTGATCTCCTTAACCTTCACTCTGTGTAAAGCTTACTATCACGTCGTCTGTGTATAGGGGTCAATCTGATATTGATGATCTCAATAGATATCATCATGTATTTCATAGGGAAAGTAAATAAAAATTCTTTATTTTCTACAAGTATAATTACATTCAAGATTCAAAACATATAAAAAAAAATTAACAGTTGCATTCGCTGAAAATCAAATTTTAATTAGTCAAATTTATGTTTTAATCAGATGCGTAATCTGATACCACTTCCTCTTCATCCGAAACCATTTACCGTTTTTTTATGCATTCTATCCATATGATTTTGGTGTGTTTGGGACAAAATATCTCATTACAAAATTGACATCTTATTCTGGTTTTCATATCAGATGATTTATGGCTCTAGTAACATCTTCGTCGTTTGCTTCGTCTTAACCGTCACTTCTTCGCCTGTTGATTCCCGCCTTATTGGTAATGCTTTATAACTTATTAAGTCGATTCCTGTCCTTATTTTTATTTAACTTTCGAGTGTTATAGAGCCGCTCCACACATTGGCCTGCACTAGTTGCGTAGCCAATTCTTTTAGAAATGATTTTCTTTCTGATGCTTTCCGAGTTTAATAAAAAGGGGCGGTTGGCGCTTTTATAGAAAACGTAAGGGTTGCAACATCAGCGAGGTCAGTAAGGTTAAAAAAATAACACCATCGGCCATTGTTGAGTTTTCCTTTTGCATGCACAGGTTCTCACTAATTTATAGAAGGTGTCCCCCTCTACTCCGTTATTGTTATGTAAAGTTGATGATAGCAAAACGTTTTTATTTCGTTTAGGAAAAAAACGCACAAGTGTTTGGTTGATATCAAAACAGAATTTTGAAGGTTTCAGTTCTCGTGTTTTTAATTCCACCTTACTACTAAACTCTTTGGGAAGATCGGTTTTATTTCATCTAATTGTACCAATTAAGTAGTGTATTTGTTTTTTCTGCAAAAGTTAATCGGCTAAAGAACAACTAGTGGAAAAGTTGTCCATGGTAATTATTATTTCTTATGCTCCCTTGGTTGCCTACCAACATATACTTCTGCGTTCAATGTGTAAGAATTGTTTGCGTCGCATAGCCAGAATATTTTAATTCTAATATTTTAATTCTAAACTTCTCTGGCTTCGAAGGTACCAATATACTGTCGGAAAGAATATCTCCCTTGAGCTAGAGCCAATTATTGATCAATGATCAAATTTCATGATGGTTTATGAGGTCCTCGAACGTTTGTCAAGGATATATTCCATATATATTGGAATGCTGCCAATCTATCGATTTTTAGCCGTTACTGTCTTAGACAGCTATAGTAACTGAGTGGTTTGATTTATTTCTGTTTAAACCGTCAAGCCTTCTCTTTTTCGCAGGAGGAGGAAGTTACATGTTTTGGTTATAATCGGAGGTTTCAAGCTCCACTTTCTGATAGTTTTTTTATTTTGGGCATAGTACCACATACCAGTGTTTGTTTCTTTATCCTCAACAGTCGCATTTTCAACATTTAGTTATTCATTTCCTCGTTAATCGTTATCAAAATTTATCGGTTCAACATGCTCATCTTCATCGTAGTTACAAAACTGTTTAGTTACAAAAAGTTTATCGGCGCAGCTTATTCACGCTCATCACCATCGGAAACTCCACATCAACAGTGTCGTTTGCTATTTCTGCTTCATCTGATACCTTAGGAGTAGAAACTCAATCGAGAAGTCCAAGGGGCTCTTGGCTGCTCTGTCTTTTCCGCACCATAATAACAATATCTATAACCAGGATAAGCTATTTTTACTTCTAAGCACCTTGAATTACAAACAAAAACTAAACCAGAAATATCGTTCAACGATCATTCCAAATACCGGTGACGGTAAAATAATACAAAAGTAAAATGAGGAAAAATATCAAGAATAATAGGTATGTACATATATGCCAGAGACGGGTAGTGTCGAAAACTAGTATTTGGGGCACAGTTTATGTTACGTTGTGACACGAGTTCTGGACGGTCTTTAAAACAAAGGTTTTATGTTTTCGACATTTTTTGACAGGACTTTTTGACAGCGAAAAAAACTGAAAAATGTACAATTTTAGCTTCATTAACGTTCAGAACTGTTTCAACCAGTTATAACAGTTTCTATAACCGGTATATTTCAATAATATACTCACGAAACAATAAGAATATTTTATTTCCTCTATTTTTCCAATATCACACGCACAGTTTTTGACACTTCCCGACAGATTTTGACTGTTTTGACATTTTTCGAGAGTTTTTGGTCATAATTTAAGGTTCTTCAGCCAGATTTTTTAGCATTTTTATGTAAAATACACATACAGGAATTGAATAACAAAGCAGTTTCTCTCTCAGTCTTACTTACTAATTAGCAGAAAAATTGCACAACACATCACAGACAGATGCAATACATTCATAGATATAAAAAAGTAAATAATTTTTTGATTTATATAGAAAATAGTGCATGGAAGTAAATTGGGGTCATTTTGACCCCAGTACATAGAAATCCGCTTGGTTTATTTCCGACTATGGTAATTACAAAATTAACAAGTAATTTGGGCCTGATTTTCATTGTATTGCGTGTATGAGATATTAGTTCAGGCTATCATATAGAGCATGGGCCATTTAAATAATAAGAAACGTAGTTTTTTTAATTTTAAAATCGACTGGGGTCAATTTGACCTCAATACACAGAGAGAAGGGTAAAAATGTTGCCACAACAAATGTTTTGTAATAAATTTGTATCACAAACATAGTCACTTTTGAAGTACATACTCGTATTCCAAAAATTATTATTTTTAAACAGAGAATATAAAGTTTGTTTTATTGGTATGTATTGAAAGGTGCATTGTACTAAAACATTTTGATAAATATTTTGATTTACATCAAATTTTTTATCCCATCTATCACCTAAACTTTTTTCCAATAAATCTGTGTAATATTCACAATCTTTGTTAGCTTGCTTCCTTTTATAATATGTTGAAAGATTTTTAATTTCACTTAAGACTGACGAATTAAAATTAAAAATAAATTTAAGAATTTGAGAATTACTATTTATATGCTTTACATAATCAATCATTGATTCACAATTTTTGTTGAATAAACTACTAATGCTTTTTAAAATGATGGTAATATTGTCTTGACAAATATTCATAGACATTAGTTCATTAACAAACTTGAATGTTTAATTTAATATTATGAAAGTTTAAACCTAAATTTGCATCATAATTAGTTTGTTCAATAGGTTGTTCAGAAATATCATCACTTATGTTGGACTGTGAAGTAGTTTGAGGTGTATCTTTCGTTATCTTACTACCATTAATTATTTCTTCAGTTTGATTTAATGGAAGAGTTTGTGCAACTGATTTACAAGTTCTAACATGTCGCCTTAGACCACTAAATGTAATAAATTCATTTGTGCAAGTTTGACTTATTATACATTTTAAACTGCTACTTTTAGTTTCCGACATAAAATGATCATACTTTAAATGAAAAATAACATGATTTACTGATTTAAAATTTTGCATGTTGCACTTGAAGCAGAAAAACATTTTGTATACTGGTTTGTTAATTGAACCGGGAAAAAATTTCTATTAAATTACTAGAAGGCTTCGCACTGCTAATATTATAAATATTAATAGCAAAAAAGTTAAAAAAATGTAGTAAATTCATATTAAAATTAATATTAAAAATATAATAAGACTTAAATACAATGTCAAACGCGTCCAAGAAGTTATAATGGAACGGTAAAGGAATCAGCTCTCCATCAATTTGAAGATAAAACTGAGATATAGCAGTTCTATTTGGCCCAACAGCCACTATATGTGGTTCTTTTACATTCGTTGCAAAATATTTTGGCGGTGTATTTAACTGTAAAAAATAATTTAATATAATAATTAAGTTTTTAAATATTTTTCATATCTTACATCCTCAAACTGCACTAGCAAATTACAAGCTTCTTCAAAGTTCAACCGTTTAGTGTATTTTGATTTTTTTCCAAAAGTTGTAGCCGGTAAAAGTTTTAATAATCCCAAAAAGGTTTTAATAGTGTGACTCCAACCTGTAAAATATATTAATTATCGGACGTAATTGTGGAATGATTTTAATAATTGTATGAAACTTACTCCCTAACTTTTCGAAGGTTTCCCCAATGGTAACCTGCAGTACCGATTCAATTTTATTGCTATATTCTTCCCAGCAGCTAAGTAAATTATTCGAAATGTTTGGATGCCGCAGTTCAAAATCATACAGTATCTAAAAAAGATAGTTAAAATAAATTAAAAAAATATCAACGATAAAAGTTAATTAAGTATGTATACCAGTTCAGGTTTATAAAAAAAGAAAGGGAAATAAATGTTGCTTTATGTTTAGGTTTTCCTTTATAAATTCAATTCTCTCATCTATTGTATTTTTAAGCTTTGATTTTAAAAGTTCTAATTGCGTTTCTACTACACAGGTTTTAAAAAACTCTTTGTCTTCAATTTTTAGTTTTGATTTCACAATTGTCTCCTCGACTTTTCCTAGTTTTTGTTTTTTTCTTATATTGCCGAATGTACCTTCCACTTTATGTCGTTTGTTATTAATATTTTTTAATTTTGATACCAAAAAGCCGCTATTATCCTCTGGGTTGTAAAATATATCCTACAGCCATAAAATATATTGGTAACATGAATATTTTCAAATAATTATTTTGTAATTGACTTACGATTCCTTCAAATTTACTGTTAGCAACTTTAAATGATGGGAATAATGTAATTGCTGCTTTCGCAATTGCAATTTTGGCTTCCTTTTTAGGATAATTACCAAAATATTTTCTTAAATAATTGGTCAAAATTTTCACAAAAGTTCTCCTGCTAGATTTGCATAAAGTGTTCTTTTCGTTATATTCCTCGAGAATCTCCAATCCATCCGTATCTTCTTGTAAAAATATTTTAAGATCCTGTGGAAACATATTTAATATATTAAATTAAAAAAAAATTGATAAATCCAAGAATGTATTAAAAACCAAGAAATAAATTAAATTATTATTTAGAATTAAATATGTGCATGCCAACATGGTTTTCCTTGTTCATCTCAATTATGGTGATTACATAAAAATTTAAATCGAAAAATAACTTAACCTATAACTTTTATTACGTTACTTTAATCTGTATTTTACACAACCAATATCGTCGGTGACGATGCAAAAGCGTGTATCTACTATCTACAAAATTTGTCAAAATCGTTTTATTGGTTTATTGGTAAAAATAATAGAAAATAATAGAGTTTGCTGGTTTTTAAATTAAATTGGAGATAACAGAACGTTCAAAAGTGAAGCTAATCAATTTTGTTTGTGTATTTTATTGTACCTACTATGGCAAATTCGCACGTTTTTCTCATTTTCTGAAAAAATAGCAAACGTGTAGATACATGCTTTTGCACCGTCACCGACGATATGGTATTTCCGATTTCATATGATATGTTTACCATTTCAACAATCTCACGCAACTTGACTCGGCGATCATTCATAACGATATCGAGGATTTTCTTGATATTTTCTTCAGTAACCACCTCTTTTGGCCTTCCTGTTGATGGTATTGTTGCAGTGCTTCTTCGGCCGCGTTTAAATTCAGCAATCCAATATTTTACCATGTAATCTGACGGAGCAGACTCGCCGTAATGTTTATCGAGCTTTTCTTTTATCTCTTTCGCCGTTTTCCCTTTCAAATAATAGTGTTTAATCACTGCACGAAATTCGTTTTTTCCATTTTTCAAGAAACACAAAAGTTGCTTACTTCAAACGACTACAAACAATTGTCGTTTCTTAAAACTTGTACCTCTATTTACGAAATAGTTGTTATAACATACCAATGTGCAAATAGAACCTTGTTGTTAGACCACACGTTCAAATTTCTGGTTTGCGCAAATTAACTGTACTGAAAGAACAAATTGTGGATTGCACAAGTCGAGAAACTTAGCATGAAAAACTGTATAAGTAACACCTGCAAATTATGTAAAATATAAGGTAATGTTTAGAAATATTACAATAATGATATTTTTTACAATAAAAATTGTATTAAAACAATTGAACTGAACGTGTAGATAAGGAAGTTTTTTGGGCGTGTAGCACCTGCATAGGGATCGCGATATAGATTTTGATAGCTACCCAGCAAACGTAAAAGTATTGGGTGTGTGAATATGACTCCGCCCTTTCTCAATTGGTGTTGTTATTTTTACTGCTTGCGTAAACTATAAATGCGCAATACTTGTATTCTATAGTACTTGATATCAGCTATCAAACGCAGTATACGACATTTGGTTGAAGTGTAAACAAATAGTATTTTTAACTCTTTCAAAATGTCGAATTTTATTCCAAATAAATATCATTTGCTGGAAGATTTATTACATTATTTTATTGCAAAGAAAAGTGCAGCGGAAACTTATCGTTTGCTTGTGGAAATTTACGGTGAGCATGCTCCATCGAATACAACGCGCAAAGAATGATTTCGACGATTTAAAAATGATGATTTTGGCATAGAAGATAAATAGCATGGAAAACCACCCAAAACATTTGATGATGCTGAATTGGAAACGTTATTGGCTGAAGATTCTTCGCAAACACTATCAGAATCGGTTGTAGCATTAAATGTTGATCGATCAACTGTTGCAAAACGTTTACAAACAATCGGAATGGTTCCAAAAGGTAACAACTGGGTTCCACATGAATTAAAAGAAAGAGAACAAAGAAAAAGTTTTCTGCATCGGATAGTTACTAGAGATGATAAATGGATTTATTATGAGAATCCCAAACGCCAAAAATCTTGGGTGAAGCGTGGTGAAGCTGGTCCATCGCAACCAAAGTGAGATATCCATTGCAATAAAGTTATGCTATGTATAAGGTGTGGTATATTATGAACTGCTGGAATCAGGTGAGAGCTATAGAGGAAAAACGGCCAGAATGGGTGAATAGACACAACAAATTAATTTTTCAGCATTACAATGCAAAACCACATGTTGCAAACGTTGTGAAAAATTATTTACAAGGACAGGACTAGGAAGTTCTACCCCACCCGCCGTATTCACCAGACATAGCTCCTTCAGATTACTACTTATTCCGGTCGATGCAGTCGTCTCTTTCTGAACAGCAGTTCAGAAATTGGCTTAATGATCGGATCGCCTCCAAAGACCAAGATTGTTTCAGAGAGGGAATCCGTAAACTGCCTGAAAAATGGGGGAAGTTGTAGCTGCAAATGGAGCATACTCTCAATTAATATTTTTTTCATTTTCTAAACAAACAAATGTGTTTTATTTTAACAAAAAAGGGCGGAGTCATATTCACACACCCAAAAGTTCCTGTGGCACTGCAAGAGTACCGAGTTAATGTTCTTTTTTTCCAATGAACATGAATAGGACGATTGGAAAAAATTCATTTATTTACTTTCAAAATGTAAATGTATATGTAGATTCACATTTATATGAAATTGTCTCTTTTCGTATTGTTTATAAATTATCTTGTGTACCTACCCTTTTTATTTTTAATTTATTTTACTATTTCGTTTCTAAATCGAATTCCGCATGTGACAGGAAGCGATCAGAATACGTCATATCACTGAAATATCAGCACTTTTAAGATACTTTTTTCACCGCTTCTTAAGAAGTGTGAATGAAGTAGTCTGTAAGTATCACTGAAATATCTGCACTTTTTTATTTTGTATCAAAATTATAAATGAATATTATATTTAAAGAAATAGGCCAGTGTATAACAATTATGTAATACAACAAAAAAAAAATGGAGGTGATGCCAACACACGACTTTCTTTTACGAACAGAGAATTTTGAGAAATTTTATTTTTTTTTATAATTTTTTAATCTTTTTTTTTAACTTTTTTTTTTTAATTTTTTTTTCTAATTTTTTATTTTTATTTTTTTTTAATTTTTGGAACATTTTGGATTAAGTAGTTTTTTGTAAACCTTATACTTTTTAAAATATTTACAAATTAAATTTTCTGGACCAAGGGAGTAGACACTTCCGGTGGGTTGGGTACAGTTGCCCATATGACAAAATATCGTTTACAAAATACCGTATACATAATACCGCATTACAAAATCTCGTATTCCAAAATCCCGTATCCCAAAATCCCGTATCCCAAAATCCCGTATGCCAAATTCCCGTATTCTATAATAATTCGCGCGATTTTTAACCTAACCTAAGCCGATGAATTATTATAGAATACGCGTGTGTGTCTGTGTATGTGTGTGTGTGGATCAGTCTATCGGGTGCAGATCGGTCTATATGAGGATGGTATTCCATCGGCTTTTTCTCTTTGGGAAGTAAAACTAACTTCTGCTTTTTCCATCGTTCAGGAAATATCCCTTCATTTAAACAAGAGCTTAATAGGTTCAAGAATTCTTCCGATTTAGCTCGAACTGCTGATTTTAGTGCGATGTTGGGAATGTTGTCTGGGCCAGGAGCCTTATTATTTCAAACTTTCCTAAGAGCTGTCATCAACTCTTCCATCGTAATGGTTGGGACCTCTTCGGGAGCTATAGGTCGGTCCAAATTGGGCACCAACGCCACTTCCTCTGGAAACAATGTGGAAACGATCTCATGCATCATAATCGGGCATGTCGGAGGAGACGCACTTGTCATTTTCAACCTCGACATTACTGTTCTATATGGCCTACCCCAGGGATCCTGTTCCACTTCATTACAAAGATCTGTCCAGACTTGGCGCTTACTCTTCTTGATAGCCAGCTTTAGTTCAGATCGAGCCATGTTATACCGACGCAGAAGCATGGCAAATATCTCTCTTCCCCTAGCGCGATGCGATAGTCTTCTAGCTCGATGGCATTTACTGCGCAACTTGCATATATCCTCGTTCCACCAGAAGTTCGGCGGATGACAGTTGTCTACTACCCGTTTAGGCATTGTTGCGTTACAGGCTCTAGTCACGCAGTCCATAAATTGGGTTGCTTTAGTATTAGCTGCAACCTCCAGGTAAACCTCATCCATCATTGTTGTGAATATTTCCTCATCGAAATTCTTAACCTTCCACCCTACAATTTCAATCGATCTGATTGTCATGGACCTCGGTCCGCGTAGCTACAGAAGTATCGCTTGGTGGTCGCTGTGCGTGTAGATTTCGCTAACTTCCCACTTGATTCCAGTCCTCATGAGATCACTACTAATGAAAGTTATGTCAATAAACGATCTCGCTTCACCTCTACAGAATGTAGGATGGTTCCCATTATTGCAAAGAACATGTGTGTATGTTTGTGTGTGTGTGTGTGTGTGTGTGTGTGTGTGTGTGTGTGTGTGTGTGTGTGTGTGTGTGTGTGTGTGTGTGTGTGTGTGTGTGTGTGTGTGTGTGTGTGTGTGTGTGTGTGTGTGTGTGTGTGTGTGTGTGTGTGTGTGTGCGTGTGTGTGTGTGTGTGTGGTTTAGTGGCTTTTTAAAGAAATGTGCCCCTAACTTCTTCTGAACAGTTAAATCGCACACGATTTCACTCATTAAACCATTAAAATACGGGATTTGAAAAATTAAATACCTCCTGAAGCAGTTACTGTATAATTAATCGTTATAATAATTAATCGTTGCAATGTTTAGTTCGATATATTAATTATCGCAGTTATCGTTGTAATGTTTTGTTGATAACAAATCAATTTCAATAAATTTGTTAATAACTTAAATTAAAAAAAAAAAAAATAATAAAAATGAATAAAAATATTTTGCAAATAAACATGAAACTAAAAAATGTTTTTTAATTTAATGAATCCCGTAATCTCGTAAAAAATTCATACTACGGTAGTTTGAAATTCAGGATTTTGAAATACGGGATTTTGAAATACGGGATTTTGAAATACGGTGTTTCAGTGATCTACGGGATTTTGTCCATTCGGTATTTTGTAATACGAGCATAAGTATCGATCCCCTTCCGGTTAGCCGATTTGGAGTAAAATTCACTGGGACCTACCAATTTATACCAATTTATTTAAACCTTAGATCTGAAGTTTCAGTTCGATTGGTTAAACCATCTGGGCTGTAGAGAGGACACAGACTGACAGACAGACACCATTTCGAAACCCACATTTTCGGACTCAGGTTGAGGTCCTCTGAGTAACACACTCACGCGACAGATAAATCTCTAAAAATCTTAAGGTCTAAAATTTTCATGATTACTATTCTTTATTTTAGTAGAATAAAAGAAAGTAATATGTAACTTCATTTCAAAAAAAAAAAATTGTCATATAAATTAAGTTTATATAAAATTTTATATATATATATACATATATATATATATATATATATATATATATATATATATATATATATATATATATATATATATATATATATATATATATATATATATATATATATATATATATATATATATATATATATATATATATATATATATATATATATATATATATATATATATATATATATATATATATATATATATATATATATATATATATATATATATATATATATATATATATATATATATATATATATATATATATATATATATATATATATATATATATATATGTATATACGTTTCACGCTCTTTCAGCAGCTCATAATAGACGACACCCTTCATATCCCACCAATAATACAAAGCATTACCTTTGAACCATGGATATTTGCTTTTGCCGTCGACGGCCCTGGTTCACCTGGCTTAACCCACGCTGGTTTGCGCTTTGGATTGTCATATTGGATTCATTTTTCATCCCCAGTGATGATCCGATGCAAAAACCCCTTCCTTTGTTGCCGTTGAAGCAACAATTCGCACATGGTTTCCCGACGTGCCATGTCCCTTTCTTTCAATTTGTGTGGCACCCAATTTCCCAGCTTCTGAACCAATCCCATTGCATGTATACGTTGCGAAACACATTGTTGGGTAATATTCAACTCTTCTACCAATTGTTTTTCAGTCTGACAAGGGTCCACATCAAGCAATTCTTCCAATTCTGTATCTTCCAATTTTCTTGGTCTGCCTTCACGTTCTTTGTCTCTTACGTCAAAATCACCAACTTTAAATTGTTGAAACCACTCTTTGCATGTTGTTTTCGATGGAGCAGGTTCACCGTAAACTTCCACAAGCAAACGATTTGTTTCCGCTGCACTTTTCTTCAACAAAAAATAATGAAGTAAAACTTCCCGCAAATGTTGTTTTTTTTTGGCACACAATTCGACATTTTGAATTACATGAAAATAATTGTTGTTTACGCTTTGAACAAATGTCACTAGTAATTAGTCAAGCTTGATATCTAACCTCCAAAAAACATGTATTGCCCGATTGAATAATATGCAAGCAGCGATACTAACGACACCTATCTAAAAAGATCGGAAATTTATTTGTACACCCAATAAAATATCGGGTATGTACATGCAAAATCTTCTTTGTTGTAATTAAGCTTCCCCAAAATCGCTCCACAAGCATCTAAAATCTCATGTATACCAAATCATCAGCTATTTAATATTTTAATTATTGTGTTAAATAAAGCTTACCGAAAAGTACTGTATTAAATACTCTGATAATATTTAAAGATCTCTTCCCGGCCCGTCCTTCTAAATTGAATAGGTGATAAACGTCGTCGGTTGCTAAAGAAAGAAACACGCTTTCTAAAGTTGATGCTCCTTTTAGTCGTATTAAATATAAATCCTTAAAATGAAATCATGTTGATTAAAATACGTTGACGTGTAAATATAATAATTTAAATTACAATTTTGGTTTCAGATTGTTCATCTTCCAAACTTGTTTCAAGCTTAATTCGGCGATCGTTTTTATTGGGAATAAAATCTAAATTTCTATTTGTCCTTCGTTCTTTTCTAAGAAACCCGATAATGCATGATGAATTTTTTTAACGTATACAAGATTTTCCATCATCAGTTTGTTTTGCGCAGCCCTAGGAAGCTCATTACTTTTGTTTGTTTCATCTAAAGCTGTTTGTAATGTTTTAAGTTGTATTTTACTTATTAGCGTATTTTGTATGTATTTTACGTATATTAGCAACATCAGATTCGTTTAAAATTTTTGAAAGGTCGTCGATATGGGTATGTTGGGTTTTGTTCCGAATAGCCCAAGCTCTTAAATTCTTTACAATTACTATAGTCCACTATTCCTAATTTCGCCTTCACTAGAACTGTACTCTAATTCTTCATCATCACAGGAAGTATTATTGTGATTAGAATCAGTAAGACTTTTACTCATTTCTGCAGCAGAGTGCAGTATTCGGTTTTGCGAATCGCTATCATCCTCGTAATATTCATTACAGGCAAAAGTTGATGAAGGTTCCGCGATAATATACATATGCAAAATTGCATAGTTGATAAATACAACTGTACATTGTATGTGTGTGGCTATGTACTGGCATTGCTTCTTATATTTTCCACATTATATTTTTTATCCCTCTTTTTCGTGTCATTTTATCTCTCTTATTTGCATCATTCATGTTAAATAGAAAATTACTGGAAATAAAAATATGTACAACATTCCTTTCGTACGCATGAGATAACACTGAATTGTTTTTTTATTTCTCAAATGTTTGTTCTCTGTTTTTATCTTTTCTTTGGACACCAATACAATTTACCAATACTATTGCCTTTCGGTAATTCTCAACTCAATCCTCAAATTGCGACTAAAATCGCTGCCTGGTAAGGGAATTGAAATCTCAATTATCACATATCCCTTCGTTACTCGTGTCCTGGTTGTCATTCTTTTAAATAAGTGGTCTAACGTGCGCAATTCATGACCAGGAATTGTTATGGAAAATGGTATATTTTCTCTGATGGCTGCTATCTGTCCTTCAAGTTGTGATGGACTCAATAAATGTGGATGCAGGATGTTGAGATATGCATTGTGTATAACATATAGTAGTGCTTCTTGCCCGTCTCATAAATTTCCAATGGCGACGGCTAGCTCAATAGATGTCATCACAATGGTTAATAACTGTTGTTCCGTTATACGGGTGTCATTTATGCATTTGTTCAGGCGCTGCAACCTTCTCTGAATGTTAATAATTGCTTGTATTGTAGCATTTTGCCTATGTTTTACTTTAAGTTCGTAATTGCTTGCATTGTAGCATTTTGCCTATGTGTTGCCAAATTTTTACAGTGTTATCAAGTATTGAGGTGTGATTCTTTATTAGCAGTAATAAATGATCTTCATTGGTTTCTATAGTTTGAAAATGTTCTTGCTTTAGTCGTTTCTTCCCATAATATTCGTATTGATATTATATCGCACAAATAAAATGCATCTCATGGCAACTAGCTCCATCTTACTGATTTCCTCAGGGTAGATACCAGTGAGATGTTTGAGGATCTCAATCTGTATCGTTTCTTTGGCGCTGCCAATGGAGCAGAAGACTCTCCCTTTCACCAGTCTTCCTGGTTTCCGCCTGATTGAGGGGTGGTTGTTATTGTTAGATGTTGTTGGTTTTACATCTTGAGCTTCGTTTATGTTGCTTATTTGTTGCGACCAAATTGTTTGGTGATTGGTCGCTTAAAGATATTCTGGTTGCACTATATTGATGCAATACGAACCAAGCCATCTGAACCAGTATAGATCTCCTGGACTCTCCCCAATTTCCAACGCGCAGGTGGCAATTTTTCTTCCTTCATCAGAACGACATCTCCTACAGCTAAATTGGGCTGAAAATTTCGCCATTTTGGGCGTTGTTGAAACTGCTGCAGATAGTCCGTTCAGCTCATTTATTCCAAAAATCGTCTACAATCTTTGTACTAGATGCAAGCGTGTCTTTAGTGAGTAAATATTTTCATTACTCGCAGGAACTGCATTCATTGGCCCCCAATTTTTAGAAAATTCGCAGGTGCTAAAAACTGTTTAAGCATGCTTCTATTTGGGCCATCATTGTCGTTGCTTCTTCAAATGTCAGTGCAGTCTCCCCTATGACCTTCTTCATGTGAGTCTTCAGTGACCTTACCCCAGCCTCCCATATTCCATCAAAATGTGACGCAGCGGGAGGTATAAAGTGCCAGGTTGTTTTATCCTATTGTAATAACCTTGTAATTTCTGGTTGTAGAGTTGCAATCTTCTTGCTCTGCTGTTCTCTATTGTTCCCATTGTCCAAATAGATGTTTGTACACAAACCCCTGCGTGACGTGAATTTACGGTAGACTGCTATAAATGCTTCTGTTGTTAATCTGCTGACTACTACCACATGTATGGTCTTGGTGGCCATGCCCACAAACACCGCAATGGACGCTTTGTAAGTGGTGTGACTGCTTTGTTTTTTAGTTGAATCAGTACGGCATAATTAATACTGACCTTGCTGAACGGTCGTGAAGGAGTCGCCCTGCAGGTCGGTAGATCGCCCATTAGTTGGTTGAACGTTGTTTGTTAAAATCTGAAACATGTAACACATTTCGGTATAATAAGGCGTGCCAGATTTCTGCTATTAATGACCCAGAAATTATTGCGAACGTTTGTCAATGTTATGTGTATGCCCCCATGAATTCTTGCCTTATGTGCATATTCAATTATTCGTTTGCTGATTGTGCTTTCCTTTGGTAGGATAATGGGCAGCTTTTGACTCATTGATAGTTGTGATTTTTACAAACCTCCAGGTGATGAATGGACTAGTGATTTTTGGAAACGTCCAGGACTGGATTTAAAGCCGATGGCTATTGAATAGTTACAACCTCCTCAGCACTGTCACTCCCAGTAAGTAGATCATCCACGAAAAAATCTCTTTCCATGATCTTTGCTGCTGTTGGATAGTTGTGCTTTTTTTATCAGCTGCCAATTGCATTACTGTTCTTATAGCGATAAACGTTGCTGCTGTTGTTCCATAGGTGACCGTTTTTAGTCTGTATTCTTCTATTGGTTGTGAAGAATTTTTTCGCTGTAATACACGTTGCAGGTTCTGGTGACTATCGTGCATCCAGATTTGCAGGGACATTTTTTCCGCATCTGCTGTTAATATGAATTTGTGTGTTCGCCAACTCAATATGATATCAATTAGATCACTTTGAATTTTGGGTCCGTTCATCATTATGGCGTTCAGGGATAGTCCCGATGAGGTTTTGCTGGATGCATCGAATACTACTCTCAGTTTCCTGGTGATTCTTTCATGTTTGATCACTCCATGATGTGGTACGTAGTATGTCGGACTACCTTGCTCATCCTTTCACTAGCTGCATATGGCTTTGCCTTAGATAATCTTCCATAAATTCGTGATAGACTTTGGCGAATGGCTTATCCCTCAGAAATTTCCTCTCGATTTCCAGTAACCGTGCTACTTCCTTTCTGGATTCTCCAACTAAAGATGGTTTTACCTTTAAAGGTAAGTGTACCATGTATTTTTCATCTGTTAGTCGCGCTGGTGTCTCTATAAATAGGTGTTTTTTCTTGCGGAATGGCATCATTTTCTATTAATAAATCTAATTGTTGCCCAATTGTTTTAGTGGTTATCATTGACAAACTTTTGACCTTTTGACTGCAGCCTGTGCTTCCCATTATGATCCAACCAAGTTCAGATTCTTGGGCAATTGGATCTTGTGGGCGTCCTGTGATGATGTTACTGATTAGAATTAAGGGATAGTAGTCAACGCCGATTATGACATCGATGCTTGTTGTATTGTGGATCTGCAAGTTCTAAATGCTGCAAATGTGGCCATTTGTTGGTGTCAAAGTTAATGTCTGGAACGGTGTCGGTTAATTTCTTAAACACCATTGCTTCAAACTTAATCGCAAAGGAACTTTGAAACCTCGTGGATAAAATTAGTTCGACTTTGTGAGTGCAGACCCTGGCTTCCCTTCTTTCCATTCCTAAGATATTTTAGTGTTGACTTGTTTTTGCCTCGCCTTAAGAAGAAATGACGCTTGAGAGCCTGGATCAATTAATGCTCTGACTAGCAAGCACTTCCCCTTGCTTATTCTTAATGTGATCATAGCTGTGTGTATTACCACAGGACCTGATTGCGTTGTCACATAACTTTTAGAAACCTGCTGCTTATTTGCCTTGTAACCGATGCGCAGTTCTGTGTTGTGCCTTCCATTACATATATTACATTGGTTCCTTTGCTTACAGACATTTATTTCATGTCCCGCTGCTAAACAATTTCTGCATAACTTATCACCGCTACTTGCGATCTCTCTCAGGGACTTATTTTGCTGAATCCTCCGCATTCATTAATCTTATGTCCATCTCTACAGCAGACACAGATGCTTGTTGTTGATACAAAGGCACGTTTAACTATTTGACCTTTGTTTTCTCTTGTTGTTATGAAGGTTGTTGGTATCATTATTGGCTTTTGGTTGCCATTGGCCTCTAATGATTTAAATCTGCCTTCCAAGAATTTTGAAAATTCCGTTGTTGACTAGAATTCCCTTAAATTTGCCAAGGAAATCTCGTAGAGTTGTCGTGATTCGTTGTCTAGTTTTTTAGACAAGGTGAAGATTATTATTGAGTTCCAAGATTTAATATTTACCCCTGCATTCCAGATTTCAAACAAACATTCTGTTGTTGTATCGTGAATATATCTCAGCGCTGCGGCAGACTCTACTTTTATATTTGTCTGACCCAAAAACATATTTAAATATGTTGAAATCAGTAGTCTCCTGTTGTTATATCTGCTATTCAAAATTTTTCAAGCGGTCTGGTAATTTTCTACTGTTGGTTGGACATGGTTGATTAATTTGGCTGCAGTGCCTTCCAACTGATCTTTTAAATAGTTGATTTTATGGGTGTCGCTGCTTTGTGTATTTTCATGGATCAGCTTGCTGAATGTGTTACGGAATCCCGTCCACTTCTGGTAATCCCCAGCAAATATTGCGATTTGAATTCGTGGTAGCCGAATGTCCGCTATCTCGTTTGTTGGTTTACTTATTTGAAGGATGATAGTTTGATACTGTCTATCAATATTCTCGAAGCATTGTTCTGTGAAATACTTCATGTGTTGTTGTTGTCCATCACTAACTATGTAGCATGCAAATTTCCTCATGGAGTTTGGCTATTTGATCCATGAGTTTCTGCATTGTTGCTAGTGAAAGTTTCATTGCCGGTTTTGTCCCAGTCTCGATAAAATCTGCGGCGTGGGTAATTTTTTTGTAGAGGCTTCTCATTCGAATTGTTTGCCGCATTATGAGTTGTTGTGTTTCTTATTTGTTGGATCCTACGCCTCCTTTTTCATCGGTTGTCATTGTATTTGAAAATGTTGATTCATCTGATGATACAGTCTCTGTTCCGATGTGACGATGACTCGGTGTCGGTGTAACAGGCGGGCCATAACGATAATCTCTGCATTCATCTTCTAGCTAGCTGCCTTATCTACCCATCCCCCTCATGAATCTCTTTTTAAATTTCTTTCAATTGTTGTATTCTAGTGGTTAGCTAGGTTTTTCTCTTCCTATCACTGCTATCTATTTGAAAGTTGCTATACATTTTAGTAATGTCATCCGCAAGCTGATATTGGCTAAATGCAAGCGTCTCCATTCTGAGTTATTAAGAGCGGTTTATTATTCCAATAATTATTTTTTACTTGAATTAATTAATTCGTATAGTAGTGCAATTTGTTGTTGGTCACAGTTCACGTCGATAGATGGATTATTAGTTTTCTATAATGTCTATGTTGAAGGCCTAGACAGCGCCTTATCGCCAGTTGTTGGTTGGCTTGAAAGACCACTTTATTAGGTTCCGCCTCAGCTTGAATTTATTTTTTACTCACTTTATTGTGAGCATAGTTGATAAATACAACTATACATTCATTACTTAGATCTACTAAGAATAATGTGGAGAAATGCATATTTGACATATGTAACTAGCTATACATTCATTACTATCAACTAAGAGTTATATGCTGAATTGCCTATATGATAAATGTAACACTATTAATTTTATCGTACATGGTTAATCCTTCTCTTGCATGGTATGATTAACCCTTTTCA
This sequence comes from Tipula vernalis, assembly GCA_958295665.1. NCBI lineage: Eukaryota > Metazoa > Arthropoda > Insecta > Diptera > Tipulidae > Tipula > Tipula vernalis. Next base: position 244,791,613 of record OY282560.1, on the reverse strand, counting down.
AACTGAACAATAAATTTTTATTAGTACTATAATTTATCGATTTTCAGAGTTTCAAAATCTAATATAAGGTAATAAATCAGCAGGTCTTTTAATTTGGGTAATAAAATTTCGAATTTAGGGATTCGAGTAATACCAAAGCCTTCTAGAGAATAGAGCCATAATAATAATGATGTATTTTTTAGAAGATTTTTTAGTGGTAAAACTTTTCACTGATATCAGTAAAAATGGTGTTTTTTAGTTTCAAGTTTTTCAATGAAAAAAGCAAAAATATTATAAAATGTTTTTATATAAAAGTTTTTTACGTATCTTTAAGAACAATATACAAGAAGGCTATATTAGTATTAAGTAAATATTAATTGCAGAAATATTAAAATTAAATTATTTCTAAAATATATTTTTTCGAACTTTCATTTTGAAAAATACATCAAAGTTGGCTATGACGAATTAAAATAATACTTGCTAAATTTATCTTTAGTTTTACTAGTGTACGTAAGATGTCTAAATGGTTACAGAAAAATACGAAAAAAAAGTTATTTAATCCCAAAATTAACAAACGTTCCTATATTTTGTGAATTTGTTTTGCTCTTCCTACAATTTTTGAACTGGAAATTTCCCCAGATGGTAATTTTTGGTACGATTTTTCCAAATTTTTACGGCCATCACTGCCATCTATGTAATGTATATTGACTTAATGACCAACGAATTGTAGTAAGCTTTTATTTTAATTTGACCAGAATGCTGTTGTTATGAAATTTTTTTATATTTTGGTTTAAATTAATTAATTATTACAAGAAAATGAACACGATTTACTTATACGACATTCATACATGTTGAAATTCAAATATTTATGAAATTATTTCAGAAATCATAATTAAGAATTTCTAACGTTTTCATTTAAAAATTTGTCTTAGGAAAAAAAGTGATTTCCGATATGTTTTGAGTGTTTTACTACGAAAAGTTTGGTTTTTTCCTCGTTTGTAATTCCTTTATTAAAGCTGCCTTTTTTAGATTATGGCTTTGTATAATCAAGGTTGCTTTGGTAATACTTATAATTTAATCAAAAAAAAAAATCTTAATTCTTTACAGTTTAAATAAATTGGTCAGGTTTGTTCGGCTAGGTTATGCAATATCATCTTAGGCATAAAAAACAAATCATTTTGAGATTTAGTTATATTTTGATGACATCTTGAATCTAATCCTCGATTTAAGGCTTGTTTACAGTGTTTGTTAGCCTTAGTACAAAATATAATAAAAACTGTAAAATTAACCATTTGATGCTGATTGACGATTTTTTTAAACATATGATAAAATGATCTAATAAAATTTTTAGTTTTTACTCTTGCTTAACTTTGTCTTGTTATACTCTTCTTAGAAATATCAATGTTCAAAGAGATGAAAGGTCTTTTCTCTGAAATATTACCGTCGACCAGTCGATAAATTCAGTAATAAACTTTAAAAATATTACTTCTACCTTGATTATTATTATTTAAATTGTCTTGTTAAAAAATCGGCTTACTCTCTTTAGAGATATTTTTAAAATTAAATTAGCCAATTTGTTTAGAATATCAAAATCAAATTTAGTTTTTGTTTTCAGATACTATTAATTTTATTTTATTAAATAGACCAACACAATTTTTGTATAATTCTTTATAATTAGCAAGGAACAAGTCATTCTGACTAAAAACACCAATGAATCCTTATGCCAGATACCATAAACATATCACCCAAATGTTTGCATTTACGTAAAATTGATAAATCATTTTCAAAATGGAGGAAAGATGTTGAAGAGACCTAACGTTTGAAAATAAATTTTAAAACCTTCTCTTACTTATTAAATTATCTTAACAAATATGAAAATAAACCGTTCTCGTACAACCTAGTCACTTAAATTTTTTAACTGCAGAGCAAGAATTTCATTTGTAACACGAGACATGAGGCTAGAGAATTTTGTATATACTTACTAGAAGTACAACAATAGTATTAAAATTTTGCCAAGCAACAATAAAATTTACTGTTGTACATCTAGTACATACATATATGAAAATCGCAACTCTTAGGTCTCGTTTTAAGAACCAAATTCTTGCTCAAGTACGATAAAAGAAAAATTACATCGTCAGAAATATCTCCTTACAATTTCAGCCACCTCAACATAACCGTGTCAGTATTATTCTTGTTTACAAAAATTGTGCAAAAGGCATGCTACATCAGATAAGTTATCACTTAATTTACACATTTATAACATCCTAAATTTCAACTTATTATTCTTTTCAATTTCCTTATAGTTACTACTGTTATCATTTTCATTTTCTAAAATGTGAAATGTCAAAGAAAAAAGTATTTTTTTCATTTTTTATTTATGCATATGTATGTATATGTCGCTCTAAAAGTCATACCTCCTTACATATTGTATGTACGAGTATATACAGGTATGTATATACAGGTACAGCTAAAAAGTTGCCTGTATGGATAATGAAAAGTAAATTTTTTGGCAATGTTTTTATTTAATCTTCAATACAATCTCTTTTTAACACGATACATCCAACGATTTTCCAAAAAAAAAATCTTTTACTAAAATTGCTCTGAAATCGCAACGAGGCACCCATCTTGCTTTAAGCTTTTTCATAAGTAAATGTCCATACAAGATATTTTGTATGCATTCTATTGAAATGTTTACGATGTCTTGCACCACGAAATTGAAATTTATCCATTCTTCGTAAAATGCAAGAATGGGCAATTTTATGGCTTCTGAAATGCCAACTAATGACAGATCGAATTGAAAATGGAAATGGCGCCTAATAAACTATTCTATATTCGAAATTTAATAATGATGACTCGTTACAGCGCCCTCTTTGTCACAAAATATGAAACTTTTCAGCCCATGTAGTAATCGCTTTTTCACTTGCATGAAAAAGACCAACGTGAGGTACATTTTTTTATATATACATACGTATATATTTAAATTTATGTAGTTGATGATGTTGATATTCACCCCAAACGACGGAGCAAGTTGTTTTTTGGCATTATGGCAAAACTTTTTTAATTTAATAAATTTATTACAATAATTTTTAAAACAATTCTTTTGTTTAATGTGAATAAACCTAAACTTATTTTGGCTGCGTTCGATTTTAGAATTACGTATATTTCAACTATATGAACAGTTTGATCGTTGCACTTAACGCGCCGTCTACACTATGCAAATTCAGTAATTTACGTTTGAATATGTCTTTTCTAAATGTATTGACAAATATTTGTCCAAAAAATATCAGAGCTGAGCATTTCACTATCATAATAATATTTTCAAATGTTAAACAAAATTGTTTCAATGCTATGAAAAAATTTGTTGTTTTTTTAACACTTGCCAGTTGTGGTTAGATTAAAAATAATTTGTCCAAGAAAATTATTCAGAAAATTATACAATATGGAGAACCACCACCTCGTCCAAAAACTTCATTTCGTCGTACAAAAACAAAGTTTTTTATCGTCAACAACAGCGCTTCCAGATTTGTTTCTACTTGGTTTTAATTTTTTATGTTGTACATATGTACAGTCCTGACCAAACCATTTGTACTTGCTAAATTTTTGATGCAAGGTAACGCAATCAACTTTAAAAATTACATATATAATAAACTTTTTGAAACCTTTAATTTTAATTCAATAAATTTAATCACCATGCTTTACATAGAACTACTGAAATAAAACATTCTCCTTTAATAGTTTGTACAAATGTGTAACCTTTTATTTGCTGCCCAAGAAATACTAAACGAGGCAGTATCCACACTAATTGATGGTCGATGTTTATATAATAATAAAAATATTTCCAATATTATAGAATTAAGACCAAAACGCACTAATCTGGAAAAAAATTGTTCTCCATAGATCAAAGAGTTTTTCTTATGATGCCGTTCACGTTTCATTTCCTGACGGTAGATCATATTCCGTGTGTCTATAAGCTCTATAAACTACAATTGTTCAAGGCCGTAGTTCAATTTCGGTTTATTTCATCAAGTAACATTCCTGATTGATGATGAAACTAGTCGGTCCTCAATTTGCTCTTCAGGACAATAATGCTCCCATTCATAAGAAAAGTCATTGCCACGAAATTAACCAAAAATCTTGAAAATTATTTGTCTTGGACAGGACAGGGTTTCGATTTAAATTTGCGTAGGTTTAATTTAAAGTGGAAGATATTTATGATCTAAAAAGACAAAAAATTTGTAGCAGGGTGCCAAAAAAACCGAGGGGGATCAAATTCTAGGTGATGTTAACAACAAATTTTCCAACCACTTGCTAGTTATAGAGGCTAAACAAAAACTGACCATCTACATACAAAACATGAGTGACTATAGCATTGACCAGCGAGTCTTTAAGAAATTTAATAAGAATGCGACCATAGGAACATGCATGTTACTGACCAGCGAAACTTTAAGAACTTTTCGTTCAGTTTCGTTAAATTTGAATTGTCATTTAACATTCTTTAACAAGAGCGAAAATTACCGCCCAAACTGAAGGAAGAAACGTCAAACAGTGAAACATGGCCTATTTATGTTTTATTAATTAAAATAATGTTTTATATGTATGTATTTCAAATATGTACATAATATATTATGTAGTGTAATGTGACAAAACAATTATTGCGAAATACAATTACGAATATTCCTTGTTTTTTTGTTGTCAAATCGTGTTACGGATTCGCTGGGCGATCTGTCAAAATTTCCTTTACAATATATTTTCGTTAAATTCTGTAAGGTTTTGTTACGGATGCTTAAAGACTCGCTGGTCAATGCTTATATCATTATTTAATTAGCAAAAAATAATCGTAAATTTCATTGATTTTCTATTTTATTTTGATTTTTTCCATATTGCACAAATAATATTAAGAACAAATTTGTTGCCAAAATAATTTTGGCAAAAACTAAATTAACTGTAATTTCTTCTAGAACTAAAATTTAAATTATTTTAATTTTTTATAGAAATGTAAAGCAGGGTAATTAAGTTTATTGAATTAAAATTAATGTTTTCAAAAAGTTTATTATTTATGTAATTTTTTAAGTTGTCTGCGTTACGTTGCATCAAAAATTTACCAAGTACAAATAATTTTGGTTAGGACTGTACGTTTATTTCGTTCTCTATTTGTTGTAAAACTGCAATTTTTATGGGTTATCTTCCATAAAACTTCATTTTTGCGATTAATTAATCGCAGTGTACTTTCGGTATTACAAGACATTTTTGAATCGTTCATAATATGAATAGTTTAAAAAAGAATTGTGCTTAGGTTATGATTTTTTGTTATATCGCGATGTTTCAACTTGAGAGAACAATTTCAAATGGCGAAACATAACCTCAAACATTAATTTTTATGACATTTCATAATAATTTACTAATAAAATTACGTGAAATAGTCTCCTGATAATTTCCTAATAGTGTCAAAATGCATATAATATACACATACATACATTGATAAAATTTATATCATGATAGCAAATATCAATGAATTTGCATAGTTTAGACGGCGTGTTAACCTTTTTTTTTTAAACTTAAATGTTTATAAGTATTTTAAGCAATTTCGTCTCTTCACTTATTATAATAAAAATTCAGGTGGATGTTTCACATATTGGTCGTACATAAACGATAAATAATTCATTAGCGTAATAATTATTAGTATCTATCATTATCATGTAAATTAGGGTTATACATATCTCGTAGTCCTTTACCAAATTATTTGTACATGCTAAATTTACGTAACATAAATAACTTTATAAATTATATAAATAATAAATAAATATAAGGACTGTACCTACTGGTGTAAACACATAACATATATTGAATGACCAGTGTACTACAGTATCCTTTTGTACATATAAAAACTACCTATGTTCAAGGCAAAATATTCGAGTTGTTGTAGATACGTATATTTAGTTTTTATATTGTACGAGTAATTAATTTGTTTATCTTAATTCAATTTGTTTTTTTTTTGACAGCATCAATAATATTTCGGAAAAAACATAGGAAACAAATTAAATATCATTCTTGCACGAGTTTAGAGTGATAGATTTTTCGTTAGTCAATCAATATATTATATAATATGTCGCAGATCTACAGTAGGTAATAAACCCGATTCTGGAACAATAAAGTTCATGTTGTTATTTTTATCCCCGCTTCTTATAAGAATTTGTATTAAAAAAAAAATAACATAATTAAACATAACATTTTTGAACTTAGAATCGGGCCCAATAATATTTAATAAAACGAACATCATAAGAAAATTTTATGGAGTTTAGGGGCCAATCAAAATCTTATTTGAATGTGCATATTTGTTAATTAACAATTAGTATATGTTATTAAATACAAATTCAAATAGGAAGCTGTGAAATAAAATAATACAACCTGAATTTTATTGGTATAGAAGCATTGTGCATTTTAACCATGTGACCATTATCTGGATGTTCTTTCGATAAAGCATTACGAATAGTTTATGCAGTCGCTAATAAAAAAAAAGTTAGCACGGCAAATTACCCGCCAGTAAAAATTTGAAATGCTTTTGTTAAAATTAAAATTACTCGGGCTATAGAAAAGCTTCTTCAATGAAGTAAACGAGTAAACTATCCAGTACCCAATTTTAATTTACATAAAATGAATTTCCTTAACTGATTAATGTACGGCTAAGGCTTTAATTTAAATGAAACAATACTAGTTCAACTTCATCCCAAACGACTTCACTTTGTGTAATTATTGAATGAAACTCAATTGAATTCTTGGTATTTTCTGCAGTATAACCAGCAGCTCATCTGAATAACGTATTTGACAGGGCCATACATGAATGATGAGATTCATTTTTCTTCAAGCTTTCATTTTTTTGGCGATTTAAGCATGATATTATCATTTATCAAAATATTCAGTGTTTAGCACATGAAATTAAAAATACAAATATGTATTAATATAAATATAATGTAATATTTTGATATAAACCTCAACTAAAATGTAGTTAACCTATCCAGCGCATGATATTACCGGCAACGGCAAATGAGAATAATCTATTTAATGTAGGCGTATTTGCGCTAGATGCTCCCATTGTTAAGCAATGATTAGGTTTTAAGTGTTTAGAAGTTACATTTTAGATTATTTAGATTAAGTAATAATATATGTAAGTATGTTTTAAAAAGGAATTTAAGAATGATAACAAAAGAAGTAAAATTTTCTCAAAATTTTTGTATTTTGATTAATTGGAAAATACATACTAGTGGGCTTATAATATACACTGTTGGCGGCAGAATTTTACTTTTAAATACGTATAAATAATACAAGAATATATATTATTTTCATTTAAACCGTTTTATTAGCATTTTCCTTTACCTTACAAAATTGCAATGTAATAAAATCATCTCGCGTACACTCTTTCAAACCAAAACAATTTAAATCCTGTTGATTAAGAGAATTACCTTTTATATATGTATATGATTTAAATGGGTAGGTATGTCGTGGACAAGATTCTTTCGTCTTTAGAAAATATGAGAAACAAATATTTATTCCATTTATTTGATTCAACTTTTAAAAAATATTTCTAATAGCTGAAATCCAACCCTACAGCTCAATATCTGAATTACGGAAAAAAATTATTTTAACTTACTGTAATCGCGTACAGCACAAATAATCCTAAAGGACGTAATGCGCTTATAGTTTACGATTATTTTAGTATGTACATAGTAGAAGGAAAATAAATAAAAAAAAATATGTTTGCACTCGAACGCTGAACATGTATTGAAAGTTGGAAACCAAATTTCATCATTTTCCGACTTTTTGTACCAATAATCGGAAAACTGATTCAAGTTTCCAGGTTTGTAATATTTGGGATAAGATTATTAAGTACTAAAGACTGTTAATTAAATTGTAAGTACAATTTAGTTATTTTTTTATTTAATTTAATTTCTTTTATTTTGTTTATTTATAATTTAATTTTGTTATGTATGTAGATGATTTAAAAGAAACTAAACCATGAGGATTTCAGAGTTTATTAATTTTTAGTTTATTTTAAAGTAGTACCACAGAAGAAAGATTAATCAGAACAGACATTGCGTGGACCAAATTTTTTTACCATCTTACCTTCTTTTTTGAACATTGAATTATAATTATTTTTGAGTATTATAGTAATTAATACAAATTATGCAGTCAAAACAAAACTTGTCAAATAATTTCACTAACTACACTCTTAAGGATTCTCAATTTCTATTATTTCAAATCAAAACCAGTAAACCAAAGAATAACATAACCCAACTTTCTCTTACCTTCGGCAAATCAAGGTAAAAAAAATGAGTCCAAATTTTTCCATACAAAAAAAGCGTTATGTCTCTTCTGGTTGTATTCTGTGGTAGTACCTAGTGATAATTAACAAATTTAATCTAACCTAATGCAGATTTCCAGGAAATTAAAGCATCCAGCGGATGGGTACTTTAGAAATTGTGTTGTTTTGATTTTGTCGTCTAAATTCACAGCAACTCCAGGTCTTCGTACTTTAGAAACTAATTAGTATCTTATCATTTTGATTTAGGTCACTGGTAGTGTTAATTGTAATTCATTACAGGACACCATTTGAAGCAGACAAGCGAAACACACACTAATATTAATATTAAGGTTAAGTAGTATTAAAGATTAACTCATAACAGATTTATAGTAATTAAATTAAACTTAAATTTAAACTTAATTGGTTGAGAGTATGATTATTTAAAAATCAATCAATCAGTTTAAAACGGTCGGAAGAAGTAAGGTGGTGGGAAATATATGAGGGGTAATGATAACTAATTAATATTGACTTTAGGATGCCAAGGCTTGAAAACAGTTCTTAAAAAAAAATGTAGTAGTTATACTAATACCGAGGTCAACCGGGAGATATTGATAGTGCTTGGTCGTACATTCAACATCAATCAATCAATCAATGTCAATCATTCCAAATGTATTTCTTGTTGTTTATTTTCAGCTGTTTTATTTAACTTACGTTCATGCAAAACCTCCACGTAAACAAAGAGGTGGGTTATTATTTGCGCTAAATGCCAAGGATGCATTTTAGCCAGACATTTTAAACGCATTTGGCAGGCCTAAATCGTAGTTGTTTATTAGAAAAATAATTGAAAAACACAAAAAACCCGTAATCGCGATCAAAAACTCAAAAGTAAATGATTCTCCTTTCTTTCCATTCTTCAATTATTTTTTTATAAAACCATTTTATTGGTTTAAAGCACAGAAAAAAATAACATATACAGAAGGAAACCTACGAACAAGAAATTTTCTGATTTTTGAAATCATCTTTTTACAAAAACAACAAAATATTATATGTATAAATATTAATCAGATCTTAAAAATAGTACATTGTGTCATTAGGATTAAAAGTGATACTTTGTTTGACGAGCAATTATATTTGCATGCGAGGCGAAGCGCAGCGTAGCCGAGCAAAAGCAAATATTTGCGAGTCAAACAAAGTCACTTTTAATCCGAATAACACATACTATTTTTTCTTCAACGAAGAAATGCTTATTATAAACTAATTATACAAGTAAGTACAAATTATGTAATTAAAATTTCAAAATTGAAAGTAATTTTGTTGAAATATTTTGTGAAACTAAGGAGATCATGACTTTTGTTTGGTTTGACTATTGTAAGTGTCAAACTGCCAAGCTATAATTATAATATTTTTCTTGCGAACAAAATGTTTGAATCAGAAGATTTATCAAATTTACCTCCGGATGTGGTTCAAACAGCAAAGGAAATTGTATTAAACCTATTGCCATCAAAATCAAGATTGAACATTTTATTGAAATATTTTGTATAGTTAAGGAGGCCTTGACTTTTTTTTTTGTTTGTGTATCTTACCAAGTTATGACGTCTCATTTACTTTTAATATTGAAAACAGTGTTAAAAGAGCATTTACACCTAGGATTAAAAGTTCAGCCTAGCAACACTCACATTTTTTTAATCGTAACAAAAAGGCCAACTTTAATGCCCAATAATAGTATTAAAACAAGCTACTTTTAAGACGTTTGGAGAAAATAGTACATTGTGTCATTAGGATTAAAAGTGATACTTTGTTTGACGAGCAATTATATTTGCATGCGAGGCGAAGCGCAGCGTAGCCGAGCAAAAGCAAATATTTGCGAGTCAAACAAAGTCACTTTTAATCCGATTAACACATACTATTTTTTCTTCAACGAAGAAATGCTTATTATAAACTAATTATACAAGTAAGTACAAATTATGTAATTAAAATTTCAAAATTGAAAGTAATTTTGTTGAAATATTTTGTGAAACTAAGGAGATCATGACTTTTGTTTGGTTTGACTATTGTAAGTGTCAAACTGCCAAGCTATAATTATAATATTTTTCTTGCGAACAAAATGTTTGAATCAGAAGATTTATCAAATTTACCTCCGGATGTGGTTCAAACAGCAAAGGAAATTGTATTAAACCTATTGCCATCAAAATCAAGATTGAACATTTTATTGAAATATTTTGTATAGTTAAGGAGGCCTTGACTTTTTTTTTTGTTTGTGTATCTTACCAAGTTATGACGTCTCATTTACTTTTAATATTGAAAACAGTGTTAAAAGAGCATTTACACCTAGGATTAAAAGTTCAGCCTAGCAACACTCACATTTTTTTAATCGTAACAAAAAGGCCAACTTTAATGCCCAATAATAGTATTAAAACAAGCTACTTTTAAGACGTTTGGAGAAAAACAATTTTTTTTATAGTTTTGCGCAGTCTTCAGTGATGTAGTTACAAAAATTATAAAAACTTTGATGGGTCGAATTTATTTTACATAGTAATCCTAAATAAAATAATAAATAATGATTAAAATGTATTATATTTCAGTTTCAATACACAAAACATTCAAAATGATTATGATTTTATGTTATTGCAATTATATTTCATGTGAAAATTAATAGGTGAAAAAAAAAAAAATTGCACGCCTATGAAAACAACGTCTTTGGACAACTTTTGCCACGAACTAAGGAACCTATGTATTTTTTTTACGCGTGAACTGTCAGAATTCCAGCGAGAATTGAATACTACTATACGTATACATACAAAACGTTTATTTACATATTTATGGCTTTCCAATCGACCACCGCAAGTATTTGTAAGCACTTATGGTACATGTCCTTGTTACATTTTCTCATAAAGTAAATGAAATCCCATACTTTCTGTCTATAGTTAATCTAGCAAAGACGTGAACCATACGTGCTTATATGTACTTGCGGTTGTCGATTGGATTGCTCTATTATCACATTTTACGTTTTGAATACAATTTGTATTCATCCTCAGAGAACAAAAAACTTTATCGTCTAAAATACAAAAATATATGAAAAATTCAAAATTACCAAATTTACTAACTAGTATCTGAGGGACACAATTTTTAAACAAAAACGAAATATTACAGAAAATTTGAAACTTATTTACAATTACTTATTACAATTATTTTTAAATTATTCATTCTCTTGGAATTAATACGGCACACTTAGTATTTCTATTTACACCAATATTAAGGCAAACAATCGGAACATATTTTTATTAATATTATGCTGGGATATCTGATATTGTAATAAAATGAACTTGCACATATTTTTGCAAAATAAGAATTAAAAAGAGAAAAATTGCAATCATATTAAAAACAACAACATTATTTTAACATAGGTATACTAGCAAGAGGAATGAAAATAGATAAGGTGACGTCATGAAAAAGAAATTAAAATAAAACCCGAGACACTATGTTGCGACTATGTGATTTTGAATCAAATAATTGTGTGTAACTTCAATTAAACAAAATAGATTACTATCGCAAACATAGACAATTTTCCTAAAAGATCAATTTTTAATAAAGTGTTGATTATTTAATTATATTATAGGAACATATGCTTATATGTTGACAGGCAACCCGAAACTATTATGACTATTATGTCAACTTTTTAATCATCTCACTGTTTTTTAAGGAATATGATTGTGTTCCTACCTTTGCGTATGTAATTATTTTAAATAAATTTTAATTAGATAAAATAATAATTTCTGTTAATTTCTGCCGGTTTCCATTCCCTATGGTTTGTGGTTCTTCTTGAGAATTTCTCGAGAAAAGTTTAAAAAATAATTTCTAGAGAAGTAGTAGTTCTCTACTTTCTAGAGAACTTTGAATAATTCTCGGGAAATTCTATCTCAGTTTTTTTCATTATTTAAACGGTTTAAGCAAAACGCAAAAAAAATTCTGTTGCAAAAATCTTCTAAAGAAAATCAAACATGCATGTGTAAAGTCAACTTTAATTTTAAAATAATTAATAATTTTATTTAAATTTTTTTCATGTTTTGTTTGTTTTTTTTTTAAAAATATTAGTCCCTTTCTCTCATTTTGTTCTTTTTTTCTTACTCTGGTACCAAGAATGATACATTAGAAGATAATCCAACTCCGGATGGAGAGTAAAACGACTGGCTCCTATGTTTTCTTTTGATTTTATATTCCTTCTACTAATACGATAGTGATTCAAAATGTTGTACTTAAATGAATTGTCATGTCGTTAAATTACTATTAATAGTACTATAATTTATTTTTCACTGAATATTCAGCATACACATTAGAGGAAATAAATAACTAATGATGCATGAGAGGAATGACTAAAATTACTATACTACAATACATGTACAGTAAAAGGAAATGAAAGATATATAGATTGACAGTTGAAAATCAATAATCAGATGATTAGAATCAAACGTCTCGCTCAAAAATATTTATTTTTTGATGTTTCTCGCTCACACTGCTGTATAATCATGTGCGTGTGTGTGTGTGTGTCTGTGTGTTTTTTGGGCGGTGGTGCGGAATCTTCCAAGACCTCCCATATAAAACTATGTGTGAAGTAACTTACAACCATTCTCAGTAGCTATATTGGCACCGCCATCCGAGTTAGTGCTCCCAGTATGCAGCTCCATGATTATTTTTATGGATCGCTTTAGATCCGAGCTTGCTTCACAGTACTGTTCCCATAATCCCATAGAGCAGGATTTTCGTGTTGCCTAACTCGTTGATACTACCTTCTTGCCCCGAGACATCTTCTCCGCAGCTTTGCGAAGTTTTTAAGTAAGTCACACCTTATGGTGAACAGACGTCCCGTATACTAGTTTTGGCCCGCGGGTGGTATTTTATTTCCCACCGACCCCACCGGAGAACGTGTTGAGGGCTGCCCCTATCCGCCACTCGGCGGCCTATATTTCCTTCCCAATAAAAAATGTTTGCTTTATGTCTGCGGTTGTACACGCATATTAAGGATACAAAAGAATCCTAAGTACAACATTAATCCATCTTTAAAAATTATGCTATCGTGACTGTATAGGAACCTTTCAGGCTTTCACAATTTAAGCTTTAAATGCCTTCATCTTATTATATTATTTTACCAGCAGCATCCTGTCGGTTAATATGCTTTCGCAACAATAAAATATTATACTCGAATTTTCCGTTTCCTATAGAGTAAAGATTTAAGCTTTCTCAAAAACAGAAAAAAAAAAAGAAAATAAATGTTTCCTTTTGTCAAAATTAAATGACCAAAGGAGATGAAAAATAAAATATAATAGCGCATTGTAAAACGAAAAGAAGATTCTTTCATTTTCCTTGTTGTTATTGTTTTAGGTTGCTGTAATATTTTCATTTTAATTTTCACAAAGAATAATTAATTTTATAATTAAAAGGTTCCCTTTGTGTCATACTTATTATTTTTGCTTCACTTTTTTTTGTTATTATCGTGTATTTTTTGTCTGTTCAAAACGTGTAAAGTGTGAACATTTCATATCTTAAAATAAATAAAATAAAATATTATGTATTGTACGTATGTATTTAAATAGATACAATCCACTACACTAGTTAATTGTTTATTTAGTTTTTTTGTAAATAAATTAGAATATTCAGCTCATTGAATCTAAAAATGAAAAATGGTGGAACAACTGACAATATTGACACGTAACTCTAAAAATATAATTTTCCTCATAATAAATTTATAGGTATCGAACCTACGGTATGACGTTTCATTTTAATCAGTTGATTCCGGAAAATGTTCGTTGTTTGAGATTTTTGATAGAAAATACCAAATGTTAGTTTCATTGAATGCATAAATCAAATCATGTAATAAATTATAAAAGAGTAGTTTATTGAACGAGACAGATTTTAGTGACAGATTTTAGTCACTCTTTTGGAAAACAGCCCTGGAAATAAATAAAGGAACAATCAATTTGGACTATAAAATGTTTAGTTTTTGAGTTTTTTAATGTCGAATTCTTTTCGTTTTTTCAAATCAACCCTCTAAACAAAGAAAGCGATTCGAAAAAAACGATACGATTCCGATATGTGAACGATGCATATTTTTTATGTCATAACACGCACTTTCTTATTGTTATGTCTACTCCCATAGAAACAACGAAAATAAAAATTGCATACTGTGCGTTTTCTTTACTAGCCATTTCAATTCAAGTTTAACCTAAAACAAAAGCGGACGGCGATAATTGTGTAAAAAGAAATTAAAATCATTAGGAAATATTTCGTGTTGTGAGTTTAACAAAGTAATTATATATTTCTTTTCCAATTTGTTTAAATCATTTTAGTTTATTAATTTAATCCTTATACTAGGTAGTTGTTTATTTTCTAAGATGTGAGCAAATTTTACTACTACCGATTTAATTGAGGAGCGAAATATTATTAAAACCGATACAATTAAATCGTCATATAAACAAATAAATTTTATTTATTATATATAATGTAATAATTAATTTAATATAATACTTCAAATAAATTAAAAAAATAATCGTATTATAAAACTGGCTTTTTATTTTTGCTAATCCAAAATAAATACTATCGTAACTAACACGAAAAATACGATACGTAAATATATCGCATAATTAGATCTGTTTACGATATGAAAAGTAAGTGTCGTAAACGTATCGTAAAAATCTTTCTATTTATGTTACGTAAAAAATTCTAATTATCATGGGACGTTGGATTCGTAAACATATCGATTTCGAATCGCAAAAACGATTCGTAAACGATATTTTGTATGAACAACAAATATCATTTTCGTATCGTAAACGAATCGCTTTGTTTAGTGGGAATGTAGAGTTTGTAGTGTGAAAAGTACATGAAACCAAAATTGATGCAGTTTTGTGTTTGTATTGATAATATAAAACATTTGACGTTTAAAAAATTTCGAATCGATTTGTGTAGTGTTTGGTCGAGTGCTTTGTTCAACCATTAAAACTAAACACAACAATTAAAACTATATATTAACAACTTTATTTAATTTAATTAAACTAATTAAACACTACAATTAAAATGATTAAAAATCGAGACAAAACAGCTCTATATATTGACAACTTTGACAACTAAAAATTGACGTTTCTATTTTTGATGGTGTTAGCAGCCAAGGTTAAATTTATGAAAAAATGTACATTTTGTAAAGCGGGCCTCAGATGATCAATAAGTATTGCCAATATAATATTGTCAATGTTGGAAAAAACTACTGAGAAACAGCAATCGTCTCAGACGACCAATACTATTGGCAATACACTTAAATGTCAGGTTAATACTCCACTTTGAACCATGTCAGACAAAAGTAAAGCTTGTGTAGCCATTATTTTGGCGTATAGAAGAGTTTTTTTATCTCTATTGATATAATCTTTCGAGGTAATATCCCACAAAACTGGAAGTTCTCTATATGTGGTAATAAAGCTAAATAACGCTTCCTGATTATCGGAGGTGTCTGGTATATCGCTGTTGGTTTCCCTTGAGGCTTGACTTGTTCTCTCTGTAAACTCCATACCGCGTGTTGGAGCACAAGCTTTTTTGTGCTGTTGTTCCCTTTTTTTTGCAATTTAAATTTATTTAAAAAAAAACTTTAGAATTTGAATGGTTGATGTTTTTTATTTGACGTTCAAAATGTATCTGATTTATTAATTATTTTTCGTTGTTAACACATATTTGAGACTAATACATGTATAGCCAGAAATAATGAAGTTGGCAATGATTTTCTTGTTATACAACATAAGGTAAATGGTATAATATAATTCTTACATGAAATCGACTATACTTAATTTGTACCGTCAAATATATATCAACAAACAGTACGTGATTAAAGAAAATATTGGTAACAAACAGTACGTGATTAAAGAAAATATTGGTAATTAATTAATAAATTTAGGTAATAATAATTTTACAATGTTTAGTTTCGTTACAGAACTACAATAATAGATATTTGAATGGCAAAAATAATAAATATACTGGGTGGTTAATATATGGGTAATAATAAAGATGTTAAATTAAATTGTATGTGTTTTCTGTTTTGTTCATGAGACATCTGGAGCTGGTGGTCGATGCATGAACATTCTCCCCGCCTTGGAATGGGTCAGACATTTCAATTGTGTCCTGAGGAAGCCGGCAAATTTTTGCTATTCCGCGCTTCAGGATTCCATTGGCAGTTTTAACATCTGCTACACGAACAATACCATCGTGACCATTGTAAACCTTGATCACCCGACCCAATTTCCATCTACGCGGTGGTTGATTTTCATCGTTCAAAACTACTAATTCTCCAACAGAAAGGTTTCGTGTTGCTCTGGTCCATTTGGTTCGTTGTTGGAGAGATTGAAGGTACTCAGTTGACCAGCGCTTCCAAAAGATCCGATGATAAAACTCAATTTGCCTCCAAGTGTCTAACGGAGGTCGATCTGTTAGATGAGGCATCGGCAATGCATTGAGTGGTCGCCCAATCAAAAAATGCCCCGGTGTCAGGCAATCGATGTAATCAAGGCTGTTAGTGACTGGTCCTAGCGGTCGAGAGTTTAGAACCGCCTCTACTTGTTTGATCAAAGTAAACAGCTGTTCGTATGTAAACCTTGCAACACCCATCATACGACGCAGATGAAATTTTGCAAGTTTTACACCTGCCTCATGTAGGCCACCGAAATGAGGGGTAGCTGGCGGCGTGAATCTCCACTCTATCTGGTCTTCTTCACACATTGATTGCAATTCATCGTTTAGCTGTTGGGATGTGAGCAACGCATAAAGCTCGCGCAACTCTGAATTTGCCCCGACAAAATTTGTACCATTGTCTGAGAATACACGTTTGCAGAGACCTCGGGTGGCCACAAAACGTTTGAAGCAGCCCATAAATGATTGTGAGCTTAAATCAGAAGCCAATTCCAAATGGATTGCTTTCGTCACGAAGCAGATGAACAAACATAAGTAGGTTTTCGTCGGTGGTTTGCCACGAATTCGGTAGTGGACATAGAATGGTCCGGCGAAGTCCACTCCTACTGTATAGAAAGGTGGTGATGCGGTTACACGGTCCGGTGGTAGATCTCCCATTGATTGTGACATAGGAGACGGTCGAGCTCGAAAACATTCTTTGCAATCTCGAACAACCTTCTTGCAGATAGTAGTACCATAAAGTGGCCAATAAGACTGGCGAACGGCAGCTAACAACGCTCGTGGACCGGCATGCAACAGCTTCCTGTGGTAATAGGTAATTAATGTTATTGTAAAGTGGTGAGTGGTTGATAACAAAATTGGGTGTTTTGATGTGTAAGGCAACGCTGTGTGCTGAAGACGTCCTCCAACCCGAATGTTGTGATTACTATCCATAAATAGTGAAAGCGATCGGAGATGGGGCTGCTTTACGATGAAATGTGCCTTTCCCAACCCGTCGTACTCAACAGGAAAACATTCACGCTGTACAATTCTGATGATGGTGAAGAGTGCTTGGTCCAATTCTTCCAGCTTAAGCGGTCCGCTTAATTTGAATTTTGATTTCAGTTTTAAGCGTAGCATATACGCAATGACTCGTCGCAGTTTTCGGAAGTCGTTATGAAATTTTATATCCTGTAGGATATTGGAAGATTTCGTTGACACGACGGCGACTTGTGTCGCTTTCTTCATTTCATACATTTCCTCAGGCAGTGGAAATTGTTCACGCAATGTTGGCCAAGATGAAGGTTCTTTTAGCAGGAACGCAGATCCATGAATCCATAGGTCCGATTGAATAAATTTTTCTGACGTCGTTTTGGCGGATCCATCGAATACCACTCGTAATTTAGTTGAAGAACTGTCCGGTTTGATCATACAATGATGCGGGAAGTAAAAATTCGGGTGATCGATGGTTTCCGGATCGATAGGTTCCATATGGCCTAAAGTTTTGTTTTCTTCGATAAACTTGATGTAACTGTTTAATAATTCTGGCGACTTATGGAGACGTGTTTCTAGGTTGAAGAATCGGCGAGTAGCGAGATTCTTTGAATCACCAAGTTGCGATGGACATGAGGAAAATGGAATTCTGACGATAAATCGTCCCTCACGGTCCCGTTTTGTAAATTTAGTGAAGTGTTCTTCACACTCGGATTCTTCAGATGATAACGGCTTTACAGAATGTGGGAGATTCTCAATTGTCCAGAACCTTTCAATTGCTTCACTCAAACCCACTGAATTGTCGCCAGCCAAATGACAAAAATGTTTTGATTTCGGCACCGTTGATGCCTTGCCAGAAACTATCCAGCCTAGTACGGTGTTCTGCAGCAAAGGTAAGTGGTCAGCAAGTTGTAATTGACCCACAGCGAGTAATTGATGGTAAATCTCTGCACCAAACAGCAAATCAATGTCTCTAGGTTTAAAAAACTCTGGATCGGCTAGCTGGATGTTTGACGGAATTTCCCACGAATCGATGTTATAAAATGGATTGATTGGCTGGTAGCTCGTTATCTTGGGTAGTACTTGGACGTTTAAAGTCGTATAAAAATTGGTCGTGTTCGACTTTACGGTGATTGTTGAACTGGAAAGCGATGATATGACGTTGGCTCCAATTCCGTGAATTTGGCTCCCACTTTTATGACGTGGTAATTTTAGCAACTCCGAAAATGATTCAGTCATAAAATTTAGTTGCGAGCCGGAATCTAGCAGTGCTCTCCCCACAACAGAATGTCCATCTTGGTCAATAATATTGACCAATGCAGTAGCCAGATAGACAAATGATTCTGAATTTGGCTTAGACTTGGGTTTTGCTAGCGATAACGCAACTGATATGGCAACATTATTGGTTTGATGATCGATCTGTTTGTTGACTGATGTACTCAGGGCCTTCGAATTTGTATACGGTGGTACTGGTTTCGATGGTGAGTGATGTACTCCTTCCTCGCCTTTGTGAAGGAGCGAATGATGTAATGAGTTACAGTGTCGGCAGCGAAGGGTCACTGGACATGCATCTACTGTGTGATCAGAACGTAGACAATTGTAGCATAATTTGGAGCTAGTTACGAAATTGTGACGTTGATCAATTGGCATGTGTAGGAATTTATGACATCGAATAATCGTATGTCCACTGGTTTGGCATTGCACGCAATAAAACCTTGGTGGGTTGGTAACATTAAGCAATGTTGTGGGCGGACGGTTGTTGCGTGGAGTAGGTTTGTCCACTGGTTTTGATGGTGTTGATACTCTCTGAATGAACTTTGGTTCGTTGTGGATACGATGAGCTCTAGCACTGAGAAAATTGCACAGATCATCCATTGTTGGCAGGTGGGTTGATGGAGCGGCATTGTCCCATTTAATTTTTGTATCTGCATCTAGTTTTGAGACCATTAAATAGACAATCATATCATCCCACTGCTTCACAGGCCGTTTGAGCGCCTCGAGTGAGCGTAGATGCGATCGAAAATGATCCACAAGGCCCAGCAACTTATTGGAATCCGGTTTATCGATACATTTGGACGAGAATAACGCATGCACATGCTGTTCGCAAATAAAGTTCGGTTTGTCGAATCTATCCTTCAGAATTTGTCGTGCAACTTCATAATTTGGATCAGATAACTCGACAGCTGCTACGGCACCAGCAGCGACACCGCCAAGTGACAATTTAAGATATTGGAACTTAGTGCGTTCACTTAGGGACGGATTGTCGTGTATAATGGCGTCGAAGGTACCAATAAATGAATTCCATTCCAGGTATCCACCACTAAACGTAGGAAGCTCTACTGTTGGAAGTTTAGCGCCAATAGTTACAGGTAGTGGATTTACTGGTTTTGCTTCAGTGGCTTGCGCCATGCGTCGTGCTTCTTTCAGCTCTCCCAATTTCTCCTCAAGGTCGGAAACAATTGAAATATATGATTCCTCAATCTTAGTGCGTATAGCTTCAGTTAATAGCTCTGCATCCATTAGATCGTAAGGCGGTAACATTCGTTGATACACAGAAAAACTCTCGTTTAATTCGGTTAAACGGTGTTGGATTTGATTGACCTTTGCAGTTGAAAGTTGGTTTTCAACATACCGCTCATACCGTTTCAATTTTTCAATCAGGTTGTCGATAAACTGCTTAGAACGACGAGGATCCGCAGGCATTTTGTAATTAAAATTGTACTTACAGTTCGGCTGGAGTATAAATTGTTTATTATAAGTACCGTTCTTCGTTGGTTACTGTAAGTACCGCTATTTCTACCACGCCCAGTGAAACGGATTCCGTTACGCCACACAAGCACCGATACAACTATTTTGTATTTCGCCACAACTTTTCACTACAAGATGGTAGTCTTTTTTAACTCGTTATTCTACCACCTCTTAATGCACTGATATATACTGATTGTGAGTATCCCACTTCTGACACCAAATGTTGGAGCACAAGCTTTTTTGTGCTGTTGTTCCCTTTTTTTTGCAATTTAAATTTATTTAAAAAAAAACTTTAGAATTTGAATGGTTGATGTTTTTTATTTGACGTTCAAAATGTATCTGATTTATTAATTATTTTTCGTTGTTAACACATATTTGAGACTAATACATGTATAGCCAGAAATAATGAAGTTGGCAATGATTTTCTTGTTATACAACATAAGGTAAATGGTATAATATAATTCTTACATGAAATCGACTATACTTAATTTGTACCGTCAAATATATATCAACAAACAGTACGTGATTAAAGAAAATATTGGTAACAAACAGTACGTGATTAAAGAAAATATTGGTAATTAATTAATAAATTTAGGTAATAATAATTTTACAATGTTTAGTTTCGTTACAGAACTACAATAATAGATATTTGAATGGCAAAAATAATAAATATACTGGGTGGTTAATATATGGGTAATAATAAAGATGTTAAATTAAATTGTATGTGTTTTCTGTTTTGTTCATGAGACATCTGGAGCTGGTGGTCGATGCATGAACACCGCGCATGTAGTATATATATATATATATATATATATATATATATATATATATATATATATATATATATATATATATATATATATACATATATATATATATATATATATATATACATATATATATATATATATATATATATATATATATATATATATATATATATATATATATATATATATATATATATATATATATATATATATATATATATTTGTCTTATATTTTATGAATATATATGGCTTATATTTTATAAATTTAATTTTATATTTATATTTGCATAAATGCGCTATTATACATTTGTATATACGTAATTGTTTCGCTTTGTTGGTTATGTACACCAAACTCCAAAGTTGACAGCTTCTCGCATTGATATTTTGTCAATAAAGTATCTCAGAAGATCAATACCATTGTAAATATTTTATCAATATTAAAAATATTTTGGTTTTCATCAAACCATCGCCACAATATTTTGTATATTGACAATCCTTCAATATTAGTGTCCTCACATGTTCAATAGTATTGCCAATACTGGAATATTGGCAATACTTATTGATCATCTGAGGCCCGCATAAAATTGATGTACATCGAAAAAACATTGATGTTTTTTGACGAAAAGAATATGGTTTTCTATGTACATCAATTTTATTTGATGTTTTTGGGTGAAAAGAATTCAACATAAGTTTCTCTCGGTTTTTTTTTTTTGCTGTTTTTGTGTTATGTATCTTGAAATACATATACTACGTTCACATTAGTAGAATAAAAGTATGTAGCAAAAAAGTATCTTCATGTGAACTCAAATTTAAATATTTTATCACCTACTTTTTTGATATTTCGGTAAAGAATGTATCAAACAAGTATTAGTATATTACGTTGTAATGTGAACCCTGACTAATAACTATATGTTAATGTCATTCGTATATTTGTTGTAAAAACAAAAATTTATCACGTTTTTTGTTAAACTACAATTTCGGGTGTTAATCAAATAATTTACCGACAAATCTAATAGAGTAGAGAAAACTGTCTGTCAAAACAACAAACTTTTATAGTGTGCTAACGCACACAAAGCTTACCTAAATATACAAGCCGTCAGGTTCAGACCTATTTTAAAAGTAGCTTAATTTAAGGGGGATACATTTTACGATTCCCCATAAGAACCCATGTAAAATTCAACATTTTTGATTAAAATTTTATGAATGAAAAATACTCGTAACAGAAAATATTTATAGGTTTATATTTAAATCAAACCTTTGAGTATAACATATTTTAAAACCAATAACTTAAATTTAGTAATTTGATTAATGTAATTAAAATAAAATTGTACAAATTTACTTTTTCTTTGTATGTTTATGTGAAAAATTTGGAAAAATACAGTATAAACTTATAAAAACGAAATCAATGACGTAAGATCTTGTTTTGTAAAAACAAAAAATTTTTTTTTGATATTATGAAGTTGGCTACACAATGTTTTTTTTTAAATTTTGAAAATATTTTTAACAGTGCAATAATTCTGTTAAATGGGAAACCATTCAATCGATTTTTTCTCGATCTTTTGTAAAATTTCATATAATACTTCCTCTGTTACTTTATCTGGTGGTTGTGATACTTGATAAATAAAATCAATGGGATCAAAATTTTTAAAATTTTCCGCTCCAAAATACAGTCATACATAAGTTTCTTTAACAGTTTGCACGAGTTGGTCGTTTGGACTGAATCGCCTAAATTTGGAAACATCTTTGTCGTGTTCTTAATTTAGTAAAAACGTTAGTACGGATGAATTAACTCCAGGATCTTTCATTCCGCATTCAAGAAGACCGTAATCCTGAAGAATTAAATAAATAAATTAATTTAAATAATTTAAAAAAAAAAATTTCAACTTACTACTTTTCTCCAATGACAAGTATGACATTCGTTGAGAATACATATGTCAAAAAATTAGCTTTCTCATTTTGTACACTGTCAAGTGTAGTGAGGAGGAATTAGTGACATCTGTAGTTTACCACAAAAAATACATATTTCGGTTACTATTTCTGTTCGAATGAGTTATAAAAATTAATAATCCGTTTTATTTTGTTTTCCCCGGACTTATTATGCTTAACAGAGCAATCAAATTTCAGAGTGGTTTTTATGTGCGAAATTTATGTGCATTAATTTTAATTATTTAAAAAAAAAACAACAATTTTATTAATATTTTTTAGTTTATAAAGAATAAACAATTTATCAGAGCCAATCAAAACTTGAAAATCTTTTGTGAAAGTGTTGGATTACGACCTCAATTAGTACTTGGTAAGTATTACAGTTTATTTTTATAAAACATTCAAATCATTATTGCAATTTTTGAATGTTGAAAACAAACGCATCAACGCAAAATGAAATAGATTCGCATGCTCGTTAAACTTTTTATTTATTAAATTATACCAGAGCCTTCTAGAGTATAGAGCCATAATCTTAATGACGTATTTTTTAGAAGCTTTTTTAGTGGTATAACTTTTCACTGATTTCCATAGGAATCCATAGTAAAAATGGGTTTTTTTAGCTTCGAGTTTTTCAATGAAAAAAGCAAAAACATCATAAAATGTTTATATAACAGTTTTCTACATATCTTTAAGAACAATATACAAGAAGGCCATATTGGTATTAAGTAAATATTAATTGCAGAAATATTAAAATTAAATTATTTCTAAAATATATTTTTTCGAACTTTCATTTTGAAAAATACATCAAAATTGGCTCTGACAAATTCAAATAATACTTGCTAAATTTATCTTTAGTTTTACTAGTGTACGTAAGATGTCTAAAATGATAAAAGAAAAATACGAAAAAAAATTATTTAATCGCAAAATTATCACACGTTCCTATATTTTGTGAATTTGTTTTGCTTTTCCTACAATTTTTGAACTTGAAATTTCCCCAGGTGGTAATTTTTGGCAGGATTTTTCCAAATTTTTACGGCCATCACTGCCATCTATGTAATGTATATTGACTTAATGACAAACGAATCGTAGTAAGCTTTTATTTCAATTTGACCAGAATTCTGTTGTTATGAATTTTTTTTTATATTTTGGTTTATATTAATCAATTATTACAAGAAAATGAAAACGATTTACTTAAACGATATTCTTGTATGTTGAAATTCAAACATTTATGAAAGTATTTCAGAAATCATATTTAAGAATTTGTAATGTTTTCATTTAAAAATTTGTCTTAGGAAAAAAAGTGATTTCCCATATGTTTTATGTGTTTTACTATGAAAAGTTTCATTTTTTCCTCGTTTCTAATTCCCTTATAAAAGCTCAAATTTTTTGATTATGGCTCTATAAAATACAGGGTGCTCTGGTTATACTCCTAACTTGCTAAAACTGTATATTTAGGTAAGCTTTGATTAACACTACAAATCGCAAAAAGCTAGTGTGAACCGCAGCGGAAAAATAATTAAATAACAAAAAAGTATATATACTTATTAGGTACGTTAAATGTAAACGTATATTTGTAGTGTTTTTCTATTCGCTCCGGATAGCTGCTATCGAGAGCCGTCATATAAAAAATGGCTTCCGATAGCGCTCCGTATAAGTAGGTAGAGCCAAATATCTTTTATACGAAGTTTTTGGTAAACAATTCAATTAAAAATGATAGTTTGATGTTAAATAAGTTTAGTTTACCAATAAATAGCGCATCAAATTTAAATTTAGGCGTAGAAAAATAACGGCTCTCGATAGCAGCTATCCGGAGCGAATAAAAAGCACTACTATTGTTTGTTTTGTTTTTGCTCTATCTGCTCTCTCGGGTTAAATATTCGAACACACCACATGAAGTTTTGGTCATAATGAATTTATGTAAATATGTATACTCTCTTGCTGTTTATATGTATCAAATGCCGTCTTACTTTGGTCCTTGGAGGAATAGTTTTTGGTAAAAAAATAATAAAAATAAAAATGCAAATTATGCTCAAAATAAAAACCAAAAACAATTTTCTTTTTACTTTTATCAGCTGACATTAAAAATGAAATAGAAAAACTAAAACTTTTCAAAATTTTTGCTAGAATAATTCTATAACAACAATTTGGTATGAAACTATTCAATCAGGAATAAAAATATACGGCATTGTTGTTGTAAAATTCCTAAAGTAGGACTACAACAATTTCAAATCATAGGGTGTCTTTATATTTTAAATTTTATTTGTTGCGGCTTAGGTGGACATTTGTGTTGGCTTTATAAGATTATTATATTGTACCAAATTATAATATACTATATTACATTATTTTATTATACGGTATTATATCAGCTTAATTCAAATTAATTTATCTTATTATATTTTATTTTATTTTATCTTGTTTAGTTCTTTCCTGTTTGTTTCGATATCTTGATAGAGAATATTTTACGTTATGGTGGTGGAGGTACACAAGTAACAACAAGCGTAACGATATTAATTCAATAATTTTTTTGTTTTTTTCTAAACTAAAAACATTCAATTTATTATTTTTTTAAATTTATTCACAAATTTTACAAATAAATATTAAAATCAACCAATTTAAAAGGCTTTCTTTTAAGCGATATTATTTATTTTATTATTGGAAGACCGGTTTCGGATTTCCTTCCTTGATCAGTTCCTTTTTAAAATGCTACTAAATTTGATTCTTATTTTAAATTAATTTATAAATTGTTTCGTGTCTTCCATATCATAAATTTTGTTCGTTTTTGTGTAACGTTTATCGTTTAGTAAGAGTGGATTATTCCGGTGTTTATATATTTCAATTTCTTCCATTCGGTCCATTATATTGCCGTTTTCGTTTGAATTAGTTGTTTTAAAAATTAACTGATCAAGGAAGTAAATCCGAAACCGGTTTAAATTTGTTGTTTTTAATATTTATTTGTAAAATTTGTGAATAAATTTTAAAAAATAATAAATTGAATGTTTTTAATGTAGAAAAAACAAAAAGTTATTGAATTATTATCGTAATTCATTGTGATATAAGCCACAGCTCCAGAAAAAAGTAAAATAGATACATACCATTTTTATAGTTCCTAACACGCGCAAACTGGTTGAAGGTTTCTTTGTAGTACTCGAGTTTGTTGTCGTCAAATGAGATGGACCTAGGTCGGCAGGAATATCTTTACGGATGTCTCGTTCGCTCTTTACACAGACCCTATCAAGAAAATGTGCTTTGTGTTTGTTTGTGTTGTTTTTTTTTTTCATAATATTTAAGCAACAACGGGAACAGATTTGTGTATATATTTACATATACATACAAGTTTAGGGTAATTTTTTATATTTTTAAGTGTTTGTGCGGGAAACTGATCGGCTACAATTAGAAGAACTTCATTTAGAATAAAATTAAATATCCTGGGAAAAAGCGGGCATCCTTGCTTAACTCCCTTATTTTTCTTTATCATACTAGTGGTTAACTGATACCATTTGAGACAAGTACGTTCCCAAAAGCAAGTACGAATAATTCGTTTAACCAAATAGGTAGGTACTTGTTGCTGAAAACACTCGGATATTACATCCAAATGCACAGTATCAATCGCTTTGGCTAAATCAAGTGAGAGGACACTTATGCAATGTCCAGCACTATTCTTCATCAAGAACTCGTCGTATGTTGTATAGATGATCATCAGTGGAGCGATTCATTAAAGAGGCAGCTTGATATGTGACAAGTGATCCCAAATGTTCATCAAATTGATCTACAAGAAGCTTGGCGTCGATCTTATACAAAGACTAATCTAACGATACTCATTTACATCTTTTGGTCTCCTTGTTTTGGGGATTGGAATTTGAACAGTCTCAAGTCATTCCATAGGGGCTCATTCTTTATTTATCTTTGTTAAATATTTAAATAACTCAATGGAAATCTCACCGGTACCAGGAGCTGTCCCAGAACATATGGTGGCTCTAACATCATCTTCGGTTGGTGGTAGTCCTATTTGACAGTCATCATTCTCTTTTAGCATAGCGGGCCACTCTCCTGTTCTCCGTAATTCATAGTTCCACGCTGATATAGGAATATACTGCCCACTAGTGGTTTGGTTAGCCCTCCATTATTGTTTAAGGAAGGAATCGATCTGAAGGTTTAAAGTTTGATAAACTACGAAAGAATGAAAATGATTGAGGAAAGGGATTAAATTTAATCCTAATTTCAGAAAAAAAGTTATAGTATGACTCAACTATCCAGGAACAAAAATCAGTTAAAATCATGTATGGTAGTTTAGTAATTGTGTTGTCTTATTTACCAATAATAAACTACTTAGGTGTCTGAAGCCGGGTTGATACTTTGTTACTAACATACCTTTCTTTTCATATTATTGTTCCATTAATTATAAACCTGAAGAAGATAAGATACTTAACGAAACATTCCTTACATTTTTTTGTTAAATTTATTAGTTGCCAACCCAGAAGTAGTTTGTTGTTTGTTGGCGCATACAGAAGAACTGTTAGAAGAATATTCATAAATATCCTTTTCGTATTAGGTGTTCAAGTAGAAACTCGGCTTTTTTGATCAAGTTCAACGTTACTGAAAAGATACTTGTTACAAAGATTAATAATCGAAATAATTGCCATTATTATCTAGGGTCTTTTGGCATTTATCGGATAGATGATGAATGCCTCCGCGATAGAAACTGGCTGGTTTTGAAGCAAAATAGTCATCGAGCCTTTTTCGCACGAGTTACTTCCCTGAACTCCACATCCGGTCTGTCATAAAGAATTTATTAAATGTCATTAAAGTCATTATAAAGTGAATTCAACTAACATCAACGTGTTTTTATTCCAAAGTTTGGGAAACAATAATATAATATTTAGAATTCACATCTTCAACTTTCGTGAGTCGCCGGCCTTTCAAATATGATGACGCATGCTCTACAACCTCCCAGCTTGAAGTGAAGATGAATTTCTGGGTTGATTTTGCGGTTTGTGGACGAGCTTTGTCATACAGCAATATTCCTTGGCCCTTAAATGGTTTTTTCCCTCCAGAGCATCACATAATTTGTTCAATTGGTCCTGGTAATGTTCAGCTGCAACAGTTTGACCAGGTTCCAGAAGCTCGCAGAAAACTACTCCTTTCCAATCCTGCTAGGCACACAGTAACACTTTCTTGGCCTGAATATTCATTTTTGCAACTGATGTTGATGGCTGGCGTGGATCAACCCATGCTTTTCTGCGTTTCATCACCAGTAAAGATTTTGGGCAAAAAATTCTTTTTTTGTACCGAGAAAGCAAATTCATGCAGATGCCAACTCTTCGGTTTTTGTTTTCTTCTGTCAGTATATGAGGAACCTATTTTCCTTCTGTACCTTTCCCATTGCATGCAAGCTGTTTTTGAGTGCACCTGGACGTGGATTGTCCTTAACACTAAAACTGGCATCACGAAATTTTGCCAGCCACTTTTCTACTTTTGAATAACTCACAGAACGTTCATCCAAAGTCGAATTAACCAATTCCATAACTTGAACTCGTGAATACTTCAGCCTTTTCTTCATTATTTTACGCGCAGTGCCCGTCAATTTTACGTATCGGCTAAATAAATATGCTGTTGTGGTTGTTTCAGCTTCTTAGTTGCCTTCCACTCTGAATAATCTGGGTTTTCTGTTGGTAAGAGTTGTGATAAATATTTTCGGATTGATTGGTTTCTTTCATTGAGAAGCAGTTGTTTCAACTGTTCGACGCTATTAGATATGTCTTTGCCATTGCCAACTTTCCCTTCTCCTTAATCATTTTCTTAACAATATTCGAACACTTCACTTGTTTTCTTTCTCACTTTGTAGTAGTGATGTGGACTTCCAAACTGCCGACTGAATACATTCGTTGAGATGTTCTGAACTGCTTGATCTAAATCACTCTCCGTCTGTGTTTTGTTTTTCTGTTACTTATATCTAAAGCAGTTCCAGTCAGTTGAATTGTTGCTTAATAAAGGTGGTTTCTGTGTATTCACTATGTTTATTGCTAAAGTGATCGACAGACGAGTGGACCGATGGCAGATCGAAGCAGAGCGTCGCTCTAATATAGGAATATGCTATTGCTTTGGTGACGCAGAAATCTTTGACTTCTGGCATCTTTCTCCTATTACTTGGCCGATTATTTTGGTATATTTAGTATATATATTTTAGTATATTTTACTAAAGTATTATTTTTTAGATTTTAACTTTAAACCTTATCTGTTTGTTAATTTCGCAGCACCACCCACTAGATTTTTATGTTAGCGAAATCGGATTCGTTTTCAGCAAACCAAAAACACCTAGTACTCGTACATGTGGTGGCTTTTCTGTGTATTTTGCTTTTTTTGTAGTTATTAATAAATGTTCTTTCCTAAAATACCGGGGGCCGGACCTACTTTTTGTTACGTGACGCCGGGGTTTCAATTTACGCAGAGGTTGAGGGTTGGTATTCCGAACTACGAATATTGCTCATTTTATCTTTATTAGAAAAAAAATCTCTAAATTTTAAGATTTCTCAAAAGTATATTTTCCCATTTTTAGTGCACATTAAAATAAATATTTCTTTTTTAAATTTTATTTTTCAAAATAATTTTTCGATATAACTTTTTATAATAATTGTTTCCCCTAACTGTCGTCCACACGTACTCACATTGATTTGGGTGGTCACGCCTAGGTAGTCTTAATAAATTAGAAACCCTCTAGAATATTTTACACCTTTGTGCAATACTATTCAGAAATTGTTTTATGTCATGTGAAAAGGTGTAAAGTAATAAAATGAGTTATGTATATAACGTAATTTTCCCGGTTTCGAAACAAATTTAATGTAATAACATTGTCAGACAAGTTCATGTTAAAATGAAATCCACAAAAACAATAAATTGCCCATTCCCGTTCTCATTTTATATTGGATTGGCATTACCACCACCTGGGCTTTCAATCTTTATTTATACAGGATGATCCGACGGATAGCTTCTAAGTTTTTCTTGAATAAATCATTCATTTCGTAATTTGAACGTGAAATTAAAATTTAACTGTTAGATCACCCTTTATTAGGTAAAATTTCGAACAGCAAAATATGCCAAATATTTTTCACTTCCATTATTTTAAATTTCTATGTACATAAATTGTCCTGATAGAGAATATGCATAGATATAAAATGAACTTTACCGTTCTGAAACTTTTGTATATGTTCTCTCTAACTATGCATGTGTACATACATATAGTTTAGTGGTACGAATATAACTTTGTTAATTAAGAACATCCCTTGTTCGCCAAATAAATCTATTTTATGTACAGAATAAGTATTTCTATGTAAGAACTAGTATGTACACCATGCAATACATACAAGTATCAAAACTACGTGGAATGATAGAAAAACGATAAAGTTCAAATGTACAAATTGGAAATATTGAGGTGTGCGAGGGGATATTTTTATAAATTGAAAATACTTGTCACGCATATTTTTATTTCTATTCAATTCATTTTCATTATGCTAAGGCATTTTGTGTTTGGCAACAGAAAATTGAGAATCAAAAAAATGTGTCTCTAAATTTTTCTGTTCTATGAATTGTGTACAAATGATTTGAAAAGGATCAGGCTGGTAGCATATGTTTCTATACGACGAATTTGGATAGAATAATATTAGTTGTGTGAATGATTTAATATCTCATCGTTTTTCCACATTGCCATGTATATCTCGTTGGTTTTTTATTTTGTAGGATATTTTCACTCCATCCTATAAAATTTAAGTTTTGCAATTTAAAAACGTGAAAAACAAACTTGGAAAAAATTAGCTCAATTCAAATTGTTCTAGGATTATTAAATACAGTGAGAGTAGTTTTCTTAGGTCCACCCACAATTTTAAGAAAATATAGCATAACCAAATTGCAAAGAATCCAAAATTATATGCGTAATTTACATAGATGCATAATAAAATAAAATTAAATACTTAATTAAAAACACACAATAACAATAAAATAAGTATTTGCTTAGCTTTTGGTATTGAGTTTGGCATCTGATTAAAGTAAAAATTCTATTTGGAAAATAATATACTAAATTTTGAAGTAATTCTTCTTCAATTCATCGCCGCCTCTAGTAGAGATTACCGAAGCTCCAAAACTGCTACATTTTGTCGGCCATTTGAATAGACACACCTGGCAAGTTCTCTCCGTTGGTTTTCCGTGGGATTTGGATCCGACTTTTCGCAGGCCATTTCGATAGAAGTACCGAACTAGGTAAATAAAACTGTTTTGGGTATTTCGACACATGGATACTGGCATTGTCTTGTTGAAAAGTAAACGTCATATTGTTATTATGCTGTTCAGGGCTTTTCTTAATTTGTAAATCAAGTTTCAAAATAATTTGTTGGTGCTTCATATTTATCCCCAAATTAATGTAATTTCTTGGTAAATGTTCAGGCCACCCTATTTTGGAAGCAATTGCTTTGTTGGACAAAATACTAAATTATTAACTAGAATAAAAATTATTTACAATACAATTATCGATTACTGTATGCGGCCCACTAAATTCGAAAGAATGCGTCTATATGAATTACACAATGAACCACAGTATTGATTTAGTTGGGGCTACCAAATATATACCTTTAGTTTAGCTTACGCTTATATTTTTTGTTGTTTAGTAACACCTAAGAAGGCAAGAAGGCATATCTTGATTGTATACCAAAATATTACATTTTTTGGCTGGATTCAAATACATGGCTACCAGTTTCAAATGGAAGTTTTCTAATTTGTAGTTAGAAGCTACTAGAATTTTTGTGACCTGTGACGTAAAGATTTTTTTTTACACTAATTTTTTGATACACAAAAAAAATTAAATTTTTGTTG
Organism: Tipula vernalis; assembly: GCA_958295665.1. Lineage (NCBI taxonomy): Eukaryota > Metazoa > Arthropoda > Insecta > Diptera > Tipulidae > Tipula > Tipula vernalis. The sequence continues at coordinate 244,759,630 of OY282560.1, read as the reverse complement.
AGATATTTTTAAATACATACTAAAATATGGTCGCCAAAAAAGAATCATTAAAATACGTATACGTGTGACGTTTTTTTTGCAACAGTTTTTGCACAATTTGTTTAAAGTATCAAAACACAAATTATTTCGATCCGTCAAATTTACTGTACGTTTCCTCACCCGACGCTATTTTTTATATTTTTGTTACCAGATACGGTAATTGTAATGGTGTAATTTATGTCAGGTGGAGTAGCCGAGTAAATTCGAAAAATTGTAGACAGGTTTTCAAACCAGCTTTTAATTGAACTATTTTTTCAGAATTTTGACCATGCGCCTAAGTAAATTACGCTCACATTTTTATCTCAATCGATTGTATTAGTTACATTCACAAAAAATGCAAGATGATGGTTTGCTTGCTCAACGAAACTGAAATGAGATGAAATTAAAAACGTTGTAAACTTTTGTGCTCTATATATTTTTATTTTTTAAATTACTTGAGCTTTCGGACTCACTTAAAGTCCATTTTCAAAGCCATTTTAAAATGTATGGAGGAAATTTTAAAATATTTATGAAAATGGACTTGAAATGAGTCCGATAATTTACACATATAAAAATACGAGTATACAAAGCCCAAAACCATAAAAAGTTTTTAATTACAAAAAAATTTGGCTCAGTTATTTAAATATTAATATGAGAAAATTTTCGAATATTACTGTTTTCTAGCAGAAATATAAATAGGAATACATTATCTATTAAACAATAAAAAAAGCAAAATAGTAAAAATTATGGTTTCCTTCTTCGTCTTTTCAACTAATATTTTATTGATTCATTTTCTATTTACAAATTACAAACAAAAACAAAATGAAAAAATAAAATAAAAATTATGGTTGAGCCGGGGAGACGTAGAACTAAATTTACGGTGACGACAGTTCTAGGTGAAATTGTTGAAATGATTGTTTGGGCTTTATATAGGATTGAATAGTAACGTAGTAACATTATGAAAGAAAAAGTCGTAGACCCCTTGAAACCCATATGCCAACGCTGAATGTTTCCTTCTTCTTGCTCACTTCTATTTCTACACTCTCTCAATGTTTGATATTTTATGTATCTTTTTTTTTAAAGTTAACGATTCTATTTACCAATTTTCATTTTTAATTATAGTAGTACACTACGAAAATGGCCGCTGGTCTTGAAGGCTGGGCCAGTTTCAGTTGGATGTTTCAGATGTAATCGGATTTGTTTATTTACAAGTTGGTATATTTTGCGTTTCGCAACTTTTATTTATTTAAAACTTATAAGCGATTAGTTTACAAGCGAACTCATAGAAATAAAATATACAACGTTGTCCTACGTCAAAAATAGTTAACATTAGCAATGGCAGAGAGGTTAAGGGGCACAGTATTTTATTCTTTGAAACGAAGTTACGTGCGGTTTTATAATTTCTATTGTTTATTGGATTGCTGAATTTTTATTTACATAAGTAGAAATGCAAATAAAACTTAAATATTATATTTATTATTGTTGAACTTTGATTAAAGAAGAATTAAGCTTAAAGTAAAAAAATAATCTGGTAAAGTGTTTTTTACTTTACACTGCGGTTTAAAATATATTCTCAATATACCCTAACTAAATAAAGGATTAAAATTTAAAATCGATATATTTTGGGGATTATTTTTCGAAATAATTTGTTCGAGTAATACAAGGTTGGTCACTTGAAGTGTTACCAATTAAAAATGCTGTAGTTTCGCCAATTATGAAGATTTTATTTAATATGTTAAAACAATGTTGTTGAAAAATCATTAAAATTCATGAAGAACACGTCCCTGTTCGATAAGGCTAAATAAAATGTCGGGAATATTGAAAAACTGAAATTTTCATTTGAAACTTTAAAGAATTGTCAATCTATTTTCATGCATAACCCAAAATCGACCAAAATGCAGTTAATTGTTTTTAAAAAACGCAGAATTAATATCGTGTAGTTTACTAAAAATAGAAAGCAAAATTGCAATTTTGTATTTTGGATGTCAGGTTGTTTCCATTTCCCAAATAAACCCCTCCTTGCCTAACATAACTTGCATCGATCAATGTTCAGTGGTAATTGTAGAACAAATGTTCTATCAAAATTGCCTAGTGATTGTCCTTCTATTGACGTAAAATGAAAAACACCCTCTAATCATCAAAATAATTTCATTTATGATTAAGATACTTTTGATTTATATAATTTTTGAATTTTTCTAAGTTTTTGGAAACATATATTTTTCACTCCTTGGAAAAGATAAAATAAACCCATCGAAACGTCGGAGGGGTTTTTTATTATAAAATTATAAAAATTAAATAAACTAACGATTTTATGTTAAAATTAAATAGGTAATTTTTTTTTAAATTATAAATATTAAGAAAATTGCTACCGCCGTTCTGGCGCTATAAAATTAATTATTTGTTAACGAAACTATATAATTTCAATTACGTCTCTTTGTGTAAAAGTTATAAGCGTTCGTAATTTCCTTGAAATAAATAACAATGCAGGCAGATCTAACAACGGTTCCAAATTTTTGAACTTTAAAATGTAGTTGTTTTTGTAATATACTGTTACGTTTTTGCCTTGTCAATTAAGGTTCGTTACACTGGATTGTGAATAATACAAAATCAATTTAATTTATCACCAACGAATTTATTTAGTTAACACAAGAATTATTACAACATAGTTTATTAATAAAAATTCACAAAATCACTTTATATAAATTATTCTCAAATTTTACTATTCACTTATAATTTTTATTTTCACTAAAACACTTTTTAAAGCACTTTCTAATCCCTTTTTAATCTTCACACTATCGCGTTCCAAATTCTAATAATAATCTTACAAGTTTACACTATCGCGTTCCAAATTCGAATAATCCAATTCGATTTCGTTCGCCTTTTTATATACACAAACCAAACTTCTAGAAAGCTCATGACTTTTCCAGTATTAATAGTGTAGAAACATTTAGAACTGTTTTATCATGGAAAATTCCATTTTTGTAGAGTACAACATTGAGCTATTAATTTAACTTATTCTATCACACCCTAGGTGTCACCGTCACACTACCCCTCACCTAGGCCTGTTCGTCCCGAACAGGACCCAAATCACCTCCTATGTTCAGGGCCAAACCTGTCTAAAAGCACCACCTTCGATTTACCTCCTTGTCCTTTCCTAGTCCTGTAGGGTGCCGTCCATACAGGTTGCAGTTTTGTCGATAAATCCTCCTTCTTTTGTTGCGAGTGGTGAAGCCACACCAATTGCCTTTCGCATAATCCTTGGCTATTTCCCCGTATGACATATCGAGTTTTCATCCAGTCGCCCGACACTCGCACTCCACTTCGCAGAACTCGGCCCTTCTTATCCAATGTCTGCTTAACCTGGTGTTCATTGGCTTCCTCAACAATTGTTTTAGATTTCGTTGGCAGGTCCTCGCAATGGCTGATTGTTACTCGCCTTACTGTCGCATCCATATCGCTAAATTTAAGATTCAACTCGATGTTATCGCTGCTCAATTTTCCTCGTCCAAAATCCAACACAAAGCCATCCATCCTCATGAAGTCCGTTCGCAAAATGACCTCGTCCACAATGTCTGCGACCAGAATTTCGTGTGGGAAAAGAGTTTCGCCAATCCTTATGTTAATGATCTTTTTCCCTTTAATCATTGTAATCTCCCCATTTGCCATTCTTAATTTTAACACATCAGCCAGCTGCACAGCTCCTCCGATCAAGTCTTTCCGAACAATTGTGTGAGTTGTTCCGGTATCCAGCGTAATGATTATTATTATTATTATTGGAGGACCATGCGGGCGATCAGCCACTTCGCACTGCGACCTAAAAGATCTATTGTGCTGGACCCTGCTTAATTATCCGTCCAGTCAATATTCAGGTTCTTAATGAACCTGACAATATTGCCTCCCGGTACGTTATACATGCTATCTGGGCTTATTTCTCTTCCTCCTAGATGTTTACTACAGCATGTAGTTCCGCTAGAAAGACTGTAGCATTGGAGCCCAAGGGTTGCTCCACTCCCGCATATTCCTACTCCTGCCCCGTATTCCGTTTGATTTTACTCTTACGAGTTGCCGGGAATTGCAAATCGCCTGTAGGCCACCCAACTTTACTACAGGAAGGCTAAATAAAACTGAAGGGTGCTTGGTTTCCAGAGTCAGCATATTTTGGACTGATTAACCTATCAACCATTCATCCATCGGCATATGCTGTTCCACATTTAGCGCAGGTTTTCTCCTTTAGCGCCGTACTTTAGCCTGTGCCAAATGGCCAAAAATGTGCCAAATGGCCTTGGTTACCAGTGGTAGCCACGAGGAGGCAGCACGTACACTTGCGAATTGTTAACAGGTTACCCCTTACACAATTGTACCCATCACGCAGCTGCCTAATGACAAGACCAGAACGGCTCACGTAATGCGCACTCTACTGAAAAGTTACGGAGCTGGTAGATTAACCTACTCAACTTTGGTCCCCCCTCCAGTAGACGCCAAACCACCCAGCGTAATGATACAATTCCTCCCATCAACATCGCCCTTGACTGTTACGCTGCTTCCGCCTCGTGCTACACTCGTAACAGGGATGAATGCTATGGGGCAACCAGACGGGGAAGCAAGCTTCGGTTCCTTCAAACTGACTTCTTATAAGCCACACAAAACACCAATCTAAATTTTCATTTTCCCCTTTTTTATTACACTTTATTTATTTTAACGTACAAATGATTTAATCTTTTGTAAAAAATTATAAATAATAAAAATATGTATTAGTATAATTTTTTCCTTCTATATCTAACGATTTGACATTTGATAACCACGGCAAAGTTTAAATAAAAATGATTTTTTTTTCTGACATGCTTGAATTGAGCAAAAGTTGAAAATTCTTCCATTAACGGCTGACATCACATTATTCTGTTGAAAATTTTTCATACACAAAGTCGTACTAAATGTCAATTTAAAGAAATAATCTGTAACAGTTCATATAAAAGAATTTATTGAATGCTTTAACCAATACTATCAATGAACCCATCTTACAATATCCAGACCTTCGTTAGGTGCCGTTCTATATTAAGGAAAAGAGTACACTAAATGATGCGGAAGTCAATAACTCAACAATTGACAAAGAAGTTTTACGAATACTTTGAACTTGTAAATATTTTCGACTATACATGTTCTGCAGAAAATTTGCTCTAATAACAGAAGAGAAGAAGGGAATAACAGAAGAAGGGCACAGCTTATACAAATGATGATTCTTTATCTCGTAAAGAATTGAATAACATGTTAAAATGAAAATATTATCCGTAAATGATTATCCTGATAAAAATTAAAAAATTTGGTCTGGATATTTTCCCACAAATATAGATCGCCAAACCAACTGTTATAGATTATCAAAAAGATTTCCGAGTTTTGTTAAATTTGGACACTCCTTTCCCAATACATATCACAATTGGTCATAAGGTCATAACAATATAAATCGTCTACTCTCAATCCGCCAAATCGCATACTCACAATTAATGTTAGATTATTTAGAACTGAAAAATATTGTATCTTTATTTATTTATTTGTCTGTCTACATACATTTTGCTTAGAGACCACCCCATACTTACACAACCTATTTTGAGCAGGAGCTCATTCATAACGAATTGTGTAAGATGAAGTGGTTTAACATGTTAAAAATTAATAAATCTGCAGCTTCATCATTCATGCAACTTCAGCTTCAGCTTCATCATTCATGCAACTTCAGCTTCAGCTTCACTGCAGCTTCAGTTTCACTGCAGCTTCAGTTTCACTGCAGCTTCAGCTTCACCCATCCACTCAAACTCCAGCCAGTGGTACATACATTTTCTTTATTTCGGTCTAATCTTCTTGTATTGGACACGCTGTTTTTTTGATCAAATCTTGAAGCAAAAATTCAGCACATCTTCTTTTAGAGTTTTGAGGAGCCCCTTTTCGAGCATATTTACTTTTTCAGCTTATTCATAATAGAATTTTACTGTAATATAACCAAATAACACGATACAGACCGTTCCAATTTTTTCTGCAATATTGCATTTCGTATTGTAATCCCATATCTAAAGAACAATTAACGAATTTCTTGCTGCTTGCTTGCAATTTCTTTTTCCAAATGTTTCAACGGGCATCACAAGTTCCCCTGGTTCACGCATCAAGACCAATGCATAAATTTTAAAAATAACATAGAAAATAAAAAATAAAGGTAATTAAATTTTTGGAAAAACTAAAAACAAACAGGCCCAATTGATTCAAAAGTCAAAGCCTTTTCAATTGAATTAGAACCAGTTATACATCTGTAGTATAGTATTGAAAATATTTGATTAATTCACCTTTCAGAGAGTATCCACAATGTTCAAAATTTCGTTTCTCAAAAATTGCACCGTTTATCTGATACAATTCTTTACTCATTGGTTCAATCTGGACGGAGCCTCGCTGTGAACCATCAGAAAATGCAAAAAACAAAATTAAACACAAACAATAATACAAAATCAGAATAACCGTCAATCATCTTTTGTGACCGATACCCTCAACTCCTTGTTCAATAGCATTTTATTTTCGATATCTTCTACCGCCTCACCCTCTTCCGCCCTAAAAGGCCAACCTACAGTAATTTGCCTTTAAGAATATAAGATTTATATTTGTCCTTTAATATCAAGAGAGATTATTACTCCGAAATAATACCTTTAAATGCGATTTTATTAAAGCAATTCACAAATAATGTATCGATCAACATGCCGTTGAAATCTCAATCAACAAAATATCATAAAATGTCAATAAAACTGCACAGGAATAATTCATACATATGTATATGTCAAATCTAACTAGATATATTCTATTTTTAAATGATGACGATATTATTTGCTACCAGCAAAGTATTTTAGGCAAATTTAGAAATCTAAATCCCATTTTACACGGTTACCTATTCATTTTATCTTAAAGACACCTATGGAACAACTGTCGGAATTTGGAAGATGTATTAACCTTACCCCGAGGTAATATCAAAAATTATCGGAGAAATATTTCTCCGATAATTTTTGATATTACCTCGGAAAACAGTTCAACAAGTTTGTTTTTAACATTTTTTGTTAAAATTACCTCCACCTATCTGGATGGTCTTCATTTTCTTCCACGGCTTCTATTAATTACTGAAACAAAATATGATTCATTAAATATTTTCAATTTGTGTACAGCATACACATACTTGAATGAATCCATATTTAAATGTACGTAGCTTTATCCACTACATAAAAAACTGACAAAAAATGTATGATTTTATTATTTAAGGGAATCAAGAATTTTATTTTTCTACGATTTAGCAAAGAGAATCCCATATTAAAAATGATTCATTCAGTACAAGAATATAAAATAAAAATAGAGTACCCCCTCTAGTATGGTCTTAGTGATCAGTTAGTATTCAGTTATGGTAGTTGATTAATTTTCAGCATTAAAATCGGAAGCTTCAGTCAATCACGTTTTGTAAGCTGACCTTAAAAACATTATAGATCTTTATTCTCTTTAATTGAAAATGTGTGATAATTAACAGTATGAGCGAGCTCATTACTGATGAGTAAATTGGCATTACTGATTTGTAAATGTTGTTGTAAATTAAACCAAAGTCTTCGGACCAGATGCAAAGAATTCGCAGTGGTCTATCAAAATATGTTTTGTTTAAGAGATTGTACTAAATCAAAATTGGAAAACCATATAAATATTTTGATTAACTAATGCCACTGCGTAAAAAGCTGTGACAAAAAAGTTTGTAGTGGCATTAGTTAAGGGAATAAAGATTTTTATTTTCCTATGAAAAGTAAAAAAATCATATGGGATTTTCAAATAAATGTTTTATATCGTATTAATTTTCATTTTATGTGAACATTTTAATTTACAAATATAAATAATTTGATATTAAATATATCGAAATGTAATTTGTGAACAATTTTGATTGAAATTACTAATCATTTAATAATTCATTTTGCATTTTTATAAAGTTATTTTTTAGTTTAGTCATGCTTCCTATTCCTTTAAAAATTTTATTTTCATTTGAGTAAAGTAATAAAACTAATCGTATATGTATGGTTGTACTTGTACTCTACAAAATGAAATTTTAAAGAATCACGAAGCCTGACTGTTTGAGAAAAAAATCAATTTACTAAAATGCAAAATTGTGTATTAAAATTTTATTATTTTCAATTAAAATTGTGTACAAGTTGCAATTCAATATTATAAAATTATTTGTCCACGACTAACGTATAATATACTCATTATACGTTTGTTTCTTCAATTAAAATGATATACATTATTCATTGCTACTTTATCTAGTAGCCCTTCTTCCATTATTCACTACTACCAAATAAATATTTCATTTTTGAAATTTTATCTAGTAATCTCTTGGTATTTTCATTATTATTAAACTGAGACGTCAAAGTGACGACGGAAATTATTTTAGGTTTATTTAAAGAATTTGATAATAAAACACAACTTTGTATCGGTCGTGGACAAAGTATCGTATGCTTCTCGCATATAATGGCTGTTATTCACCCAGATGATTTACGACACTCGCCTATCGGCTCATGTCGGTAAACTTCATCTTCGTGAATAACAGCTATCATTATATGCTCGTTGAATAATATACTATTATTCACCACGACTAACGTATAATATACTCATTATACGTTTGTTTCTTCAATTATAATGATATCCATTATTCACTGCTAATATATCTAGTAGTCGCTTCTTCCATTATTCACTACTACCAAATAAAACTTTCAGTTTTGAAATTTTATCTAGTAGTCTCTGGCCTTTTTTCATTATTATTAAACTGAGACGTCAAAGTGACGACGGAAATTATTTTAGGTTTATTTAAAGAATTTGATAATAAAATACAATTTTTTATCGGTCGTGGACAGAGCATCGTATTCTACTCGCATATAATGGCTTTTATTCACTCAGATGATTTACGAGCTATATGCTCGTTGAATAATATATTATTATTCCCTTCTTTATAGAGGTTTGACTTTTTTAGATTGATGTACATTTTTTAATGAAGGGAAGTTGGCTTTGACTTTCAAGTTGGTTGGACGTTTTGTTTGCTTTTTTAATTTATTTCTTTAAATATTTTTTATATTTCTAAATATACAGGAATATTGTTTCTCAGCAAGAGGCATAATTGAAAAAATAAATCATATTTACAATATTTGGGTGACACAAATGAATCGAGCCAGATTCAGGATTAAGAACTGTTAAAATCTACAAACAGTTATCTGTACTGAAACAGCTGCTGTATTGTCTTAAAAAATATTTAAGCGAAATTATAGCTTTGGTGTTGATCCTGACTGAAAATAATAAAGTTGTTGAATAAAATTATTAATTCATTTTTTTGTTTTGGTTTTTATTTTACTATTTGAGTGCAAGATGATAAAACGAAGTTTTCTTTTTTGACGTTTAGATTATTTGTGTTTTTTATGTATACATATACATAGTATGTATTATTAAGCATCAGGCAGATTAAAAATGTATAAGAAATTTCCCGTAGAATCGTTTTTTTAGGGTTTTACCACTTTCATTATACAACAAACTAATGTGGTGGTTGGTTACGAACTAAAAAACTTTTCTTTTGTTCTCGTATCTACATTATATATAGTATAATATGTTATGTTTCAAAACACATTTTTTTATTCAATCCTCAAAGCGTTTTTAATTTTTTTTTTTGTATATAACACGCTTGTACCCCTCAAATAATACAGGGAGTGTTTGGAATAACATTGAAAAAAACAAAGGAAAATTAAATTAAAATTCTTAGAAGTATTTTATGTTATATCTCAGTTAATGTGGGTTGCGAAATAAATGAGAATTAAGTTAATATAATGTTTTGGTTTAAGTGTTATAGGTCATTACTTATAGAGGCATTTTTAAAGCAGCTGAATAATAAATAAGTTTTACTTAAATTTCCTAAATTTTGTATAAAAGTTTAAGATTTAATTTATAGGTGTTAGCCTAATTGGTGATAATCGATTCGGGATTTCAGTTTAAATTTTAAATGCTATAAGAATTTATACTCGTAAAATTTAATTCGTTTTATATGTAATATACGACGGTGTTCGTCGGGAAAGGTTACTGTTTTGTTTGGTCGCCATTTTGGTAAACATGAATTTTGACAATTCATATTTGGCAGTCCTGAAGTATAGACGTTGCAAATTTATTTTGGAAAAATATTCGATAAATCAACATGTTTTAATCGCTTAATCAAAATACCTAAATCATCAATTATTGTGACGACTTGAAACATACGTGCAATTTTGGGTAGAAATTATGTGCTTTCAAAACCCACTATTTATCGTTTAATAATTTAATTTTGCGCGTTAATTTTGAAGGAAGAACTTCACATACAGTCAATATTACAATCGAATTACTGAAAGATCTATTTCCAGAACAAATTATCTCAAGAAATGGTGATGTCGATTGGCCACCACGATCGCCAGATATAGCAGCCCTGGAAGTCATTTTGTGTGGTTTTCTAAAGCTAATGAAAACAAACCAGAAACACTTGAGCAAATCAAACAAAGCGTTCGTTATACAAAATTAATGAAAATCCGGTTGAAATGTGTAAAAGTGTGATAAAAAATGTTATAAAAACAGCCCTTATTTATGTGGCTAATAGAGGCGAACATTTAGCTGACATTGTCTTGTATATAAAATTCAAAACATTTAATAAAACAATTATCAGCATTAAGCCATTTTGTTTTCATTTTCCATAAAGTTGTACAAAAATAAAGTAGTAAACCTTCCCGGTGAGCACCCTATACAAGGTAATTAATCACAGGTGTATCAAAAAGCATTACCAAGAAATCACTTATTAGCTGGGCTGTTAGGAATAACATTTCCAGATGACATTTGGCCCTTTGAATCCTATGCTAACTTTAGAATTTTTATCATCTAGCTGAAGAAATGGTTAATTATAACCTACGGTGCATATCGTTTCCTCGAAAAAACAAACAAAAATAAAAGATGGCGGCAAATGAATTAAGTCAAATTTCTTTATAATTCAAACGTTTTACTAACTTTAAAAGAAATTATAGAGCGTGTTGAAAAAATTTCTTTAATTAATTATTGAACTGCTTGTACAATGTGATTTCGTGGAAAACTCATTTTTTTCGTACAATATTGTGTGCAAGGTTATAACGAGGATCCTGAGAACATTTCAGTCAAACACATCATATATATTATTATTTCAAATTCGATTTCAAATTCGACGTCTCTTCAAAACTAAAATGTTTCAATTTATAACGAAAGAAATAACATCGAACATCAAAAAGAGTTTCTATATGTCTGACGGATCTACCACACAATATAAAAATAAAAATAATTTAATCAATCTAGCTCACCATGCAGATGATTTTAACATCACACATGAGTGGCATTTTCAGGTTACCAGTCGCGGCAAAGCGGTGTGTGATGTTGTTACTTACAGTTTTACAAAGGGACACTATACAACAAACACCACAACCACTATACGAATGGGCCAAATCATGGGAATAAACAACTCATTTTAAATATGCAACGAAAGCAGAGTACATATAGTAAAGTCAAATGACGCTTGCAACTCAAGATTATCATTACTTTATACCTAAAAGAAAAAATAAATTAGGGCGTGTTCGAAGTTTGTAATAATTTTGTTTTTGTAATAATTTTGACAGGAGTGAAATAATTGTTTCTTCCATATTTTGTAATAAGTTTTATTTGTACTATTTTTTTAGAAATAAATTAACGTAATAAATAATAAATTGCCTTAATTATTGTTATTGCGCGCTTTTGTTTATCAATATTATTACAGAAGTGTCAAATTTACAATACGTAGTGGCTGTGAAAATTTGGTTGCATACAAAATAATGTCATAATTATTACAGCTGGAATAATTATCACAAATTTCGAACACGTCCTTAGTAACTAAATCATTTTCAAACTGAAAAACCGTTACATTCAAATTAAATACATACATTGAACCTTTATACACTTAAACAATGAATTTTAATTTTTTTTTTTTATATCAATTTTTTACACCCTTATTCTACAGACGTATTTTATTCTACAGAACATTTCTTCAATCTTCCTTCTTGAAAAAGTTTTTTTTATTCAAAGCGATATTTATTTTTAGAATCTCAGAGCCCGCATTCTTCAGTTCAGTGGAAAAAGTTGCCGGTGATTTAGTACAAAGTAATTTAAATGTTGAACTAAAATGATGTATTTTACCAAAAACTCGCCGGTAACATTTTCGGGTGAATTTCAAGAATACGGGCCGAGATTCGATCGATTATTTGTGACATTTTCCAACGAAATAATGCTAACAATTTTTGAATCAATAACCCTGTTTTTATTTCACTTGTTTATGTGTATTTGATTAAATGAAAAGAAAATCAAATTCAATTTCTTCGCTATGTAGTGTTGTGTATATGCAACAAAAAAAGGATACATACGAATAATCCATTCTGTTACATTTTTATGTATTATTTTGCAATTGCCCTCATTATAATTTATTTTGACCCCTCGTTTCATCAAATATAAAGAATTATGAAAAATTCATGAAATTTAATAATAATCTCATTACCCTGCAAGGACACGGTAATAGAAGTTTTTTTACAATATTTTTTCAAGCTGTATGGGTATATTTTTTTTTGGGTGGGTTGAATGTTTTACGTGTTTAAAATTAAATATTTAAACACAAATTATCCTTAATATTTTATTTTGTTTAACTAAAACAATTAAGTAATTAGGGCATCACAGCTCAGAGTTTTCCTCAAAATTTTAGGAAATTTTTGATAAGCATAACGATACGTCATTGTTCAACTTATTTACATAGTTATATTTAAATTTTCAAATTCCATTTGTTTCGATCTGCACACAAAATTGCTACCACCTGATACTTTCTACATGAGTACATAATATTGACAAATATGTACGCGTAAGTAAATATTTACAATACACAAGCAAAGGCAAACATACAAATGTTTATTTTCCTTCATTCAGTTTTCAATAAAAAATATATCGTTGATATCGATAAGCGATATTAAGAAAATATTTTTTTCAAAATTCAATAAAGATGTTTTTCTAGTGATTGCTTTTAACAATTTTGATGATGTAAAACATAACACATCTTTAGCAAATGATAATTACTTAAATTAAGACATTTTTGAAATTTTGAATTAGTTACACTATTAAAATCGAGTTACGCTGTAATTAATAGTAGAAATTAAACGCTTTTGGACAGATACGTTAAAATTAAAAATATTTTTTCTTTTTTATTCTTTTAAAATTTTAATTTTAGATCAGTAATAACAAAGTTCTATTTTTGAAATTCTGTTTAACCCAAATTTTAAAAAAGTTTAAAAAAAAAATTCAGCACAACAAAACTTCAGAACTTTTTACAAACGTTTAGCAAATATCGGGTTTTGTAGGTTCCTTTACAATTTCGCTACCACTGATGCACCACCAGAAAATAATTTTTGAGCGAAAAATTAGGCTTAAATAATAAAACAGAACTTGTTCAAAATTCTTTAAGCAGAATATTGATATTCAACATTTCATAATTAAACGTTGCCATCGGCTGAATATTGAGGCCTGGAAAGTTGATGCCCCCTTCCATAAAGATATATTTAACTTTAATGTTTTCATATTTTAATAGTAAATTAATTTCTGTTTCTTATTATGATTTGCGACATCAATTTCCATTGCAAAACTTTCCCAATCATTTGAACAATCTATATTTTTGATATTTATTCGTAGCTATTTCGACTTAATTCTGTTCAAACAGTTTTACAACTACTTACATTGTCTGTAGAAGCATTAAAACCAATCAATAAATAATGAAAGTTCAAGAAATATACTTTTTTTACATGACTTAGTTTTAATATTTCTGCTAATAATATTTATTTAATACCAATATAGCCTTTTTGTATGTTGTTATTAAAGATATGTATGTAGAAAACTATTGTATAAACGTTTTATAATATTTTTGCAGTTTTCATTGGAAATCTTGAAGCTAAAAAACATCATTTTTGCTATGGATTCCTATGGCGAACAATAAAAAGTTATACCACCATAGAAGCTTCTGAAGAATTATGACATATGATTATGGCTCTATACTCTATAACCCTCTAGGTGTTCAACATAGATAATCTGCCATAAATAAATTGGTGTTCACAGATGTTTCGCAAAGTTGTGCAAATGCGTGATTATGAAATACATTTTTCAGTCTCACGGCCCTAAATTTTAGATTTGAGATTTTACATTTTATAGAAAAGTGTAATGCCTGAAAACTTTTAGGAAAATTATGCAATACCGAATTATAAATTGACATCAGCGATATACTTTTCTAATTTACATTGTTAGGTTTTGTGTGGAACATGAAAAACAAGGAAATTTATAAACATATTTTACCCTTACGGAATCTAATATTGAACATATGAGTCCATACTAAGAATATATGTATGTATGTAGTGGTTATTAAAACAGGAAATAAAATCAATTTTATTTTTGTGCGAATGTCGTCAATATACTCGTATATAACAAAAATGAACAAAATTTATATCTGCGGGAAAATTGGTTGAAAGCTTTTATCAATGCGAATCAGTATCAAGATGTCCAATATAAAAAAAAAAATAACGAGCGAGTTCACGCTCAACTCGCAAAAGATTTTTGTGTAAATATTTATGTATGTATAAATATATATTATACCATTTCTATCTAATATTATTCAATAATACATTGGTATATGTGCCATTTTCACTGCTTGCTAAGATTTTAATTTTTAATATTTAAAGTATGCGTGTACGCTCTTTTTGTTTCAAATATATTTCCATTTCATTTTTTTGAGTCACTTACATAACACAAAGGCAAAGGAAACCGGTTTGCTGCTAGTGCTATATATGCCGTATGAAACTTAACCCTTTTAGTGCCAAGCAAAAAAGTAATTTGTTGAATTTTGGGGAGAAGATAATAAAAAATTAATTTGGAAAGATATATTAATGACTCGGGTCTATTATTTGTTGAAAATAATGCTATTAAGCACTTTTAGGAACTCAAGTATAAATAAGTTCCGAACTACCCATTTTTAACTCATAATAAGCCAAACAACTACATATCTTTGTTTGACACTCTAAAGGTTAAAATGATTGCGAAATTTTATGAATGAGTAGTTTGCATTTCTCTTCGAAAACGTGGCATTGCGAACCAGAAACGTTTACCCAGCAAAACAAAAACTTAATAATGCAAGTAGTATAGAAATAAACCACTAGCTCTTTTAAACGAATAATTGTAAAAATGTTCAGAGAAATTGAAAAATTGAAACACAAATCTTTGTTATAATAAATTATAATATTCATTATTAATTATTCACATTTGTTTACTTAAAAGATGTATTGTATACATCTCACTATATTGGGGTTACAAATAAGTTTTGAAAGTTTTTTTTTGTAACTGCGAAACTTTATTCAGAAAAATTAGTACAATGTATTTTATTGTCCACCGTTAGCTACGACTTTTTCCCACATTTCAGACAGCATACCAGCAATTCCTCGTCTTTTGAGGCCATCCAAGAATCGACCCAATTTTTGGCTTCTTCGCAAGTTGTGAAGAGTCATCGAACGGAACAAGCGGTAGTCGCAAGGAGCAATGTCTGGTGAATACGACGGATGGAGTAGGACATCCCCTTGAAGCACCTCCAAAGTGTCCTTGATGACTTTTGCAACATGTGGCCGAGCGTTGTCATGCTGAAAGATCACTTTGTTATGTCTTTTGGTATATTCTGGACGTTTGAGCTTCAATGTTCGGCTTCTTGCCATGAATATTCAGTTTGGCGATACCAATGTATGGCCGAGCTTACCCCACGATTTTCTGCGCTTTGCGTTATTATAACGGATCCACTTTTCGTCCCCCGTCACGATTCGATACCAGAAACCCTTCCAATTTTGTGTTTGAAGCAGTTGTTCGCACGTGGAAAAACGACGTTCGACATCTCTTGGCTTGAGTTCTTACTGAACCCAATTTCTTTGTTTTTGCACCATACCTATGGCCTTGAGAAAGTTTTGAATCGCTTGTTGAATCACTCCCAAAGTTTCAGCGAACTCCGTTTGAGTTTGGCATGAATCTTGGACCAATAACGCCTCCAATAAAGCGTCTTCAAACTTTGCTTGTTTCTCTTCGCGTTCTTTGTGACTGGTGTCAAAATCACCACTTTTAAAACGCCTTAACCAGTACTTACATATTTTTATTGATGGAGCATGTTCCCCGTATGCTTCACACAGCAATCGATGTCCATTAGCTGCACTTCTCTTCAAATTAAAACAAAAAAGCAGCGCTTCTCGCAAATTGTGTTTTGTTGGGACAAAGGTTGACATGGTTAGAGCACCAAAAAGTATGTTTTTTACACTTCAGCGAAATGACGCATACTGATTTTTAGAGGGAAATGATGACGCTTTAATATAGTTACGCCATCTTTTGGGAATCCCTCAAAACTTGTTCCTACACTAAATTATACCAAGATTGAGAAGTCTTCTGTTACAGCAATATTCCTTTAGATTATATGTGACAAGGTTATAAAGCGCTAGGCTATAATAGTAGTTCTCAACCTTAGTATATTCTATTTTTTCACTATTAGCTTAAACGCTTTTGTTTAAGGGTTTTTATTGAAAAATGATTCGTTTGATAATAAAAACACTTAGTTTTTTTTTTTTTTAGATATATAGGATAATCAAGCAGCGCAAGCTGTTTCCAAAGGGTGTGCTAATGCACCTTGGTGTGCCGCAAACGACTCCAGAGGTTTCGTGGAATACTTCAAAATTTTCGTTGTTGGTTCGTTTAATACATACTAGAAAAGGCCATAAAATGTTGCAAAAATTCGCGAAACTTTAAAATTCTTGCGATTCAAAGATATTGTTTGTTGTTCTCCTGAAATTTTCAGTATAACGAAATTTCGCAACAAATTTTAAATCGTTAAAATTGAAATTTTGTTATACGGAAATGACTAGCTAAATGAATTAGTTATTTGTAATGAAGTAAAATACCGATATAGCCAACTAATTCCTCCGGTTCCTTTGGCGAGACTTCTCTGTATAATGATTGTTTTTCATGATTGTCACCGTGCCAGAATTTCGATTCAATATATTTTTTTTTTTTTAAATCATACGATACCGTGTAGTATAAAAAAGTTTCACTTCAAAAACAATTTAATTATATTTTTATAATACTTATATTGACTGCATGACAATTGGTAAGTTGTAACCAATTTTTCTTTGTGAAACAGGCATACAAACTGGAAATCGCAGCAACAAAAAATAGATTAAACAATAAATTATTGTATACATGGCAAACAGTGGAGGAAATGACGAAATAGTTTTAAAAATCTATTCATCTTTTACCACTTTCTATGCTGTACAAAAACGTAGCAGACTAAAGAATTTGTATTGTTAATGGTATGAATATAAAAAATAAATAAATAAATCGTTTTATTCCCGTGTAAATCCCCTTAATGTGTTTTACCAATATGTTTCTTCTTGTTTATACGGTAGATTACTCAAGGGCTTTTGCACTTCAACGAAAGAGGAATTTACACACATACAAAATTTTTGTAAAAAAAATGATTTTTTTTAAATTTATTCGAACGATGTTTTACATGAACGTGAGATGTTTCGTGAATTGACCTGTAAAATATAACAAACCATTTTTCATTATGTTTCCACAAACACACACATAAGATTTACATTATTGAGTCGAGGGAAATATATGAACCAATTGGATTCGTAATAATGGGCCTTAAGTATTATTTGTGTTACAATAGTTGTTTCCAATACTTATAAACAAGGCTGGGCAAATTACATTACACTGAGTAATTAAAATACAAAATACAATTACTTCGCGTTTGTAAATTGATAAATTTAATTTGACAAAATTCGTTTAGTGAAAAAACGTATCATTAAAACAACGATCATTAACATTATGTTTTATATTGATGACTCTGGAACCAAACCTTAATAAGTCTTGTAAAAATGTAAGCAAGAAATTACAAAAACCGATGTAATTAAAATACAAATTACAATTAGTTAGAATTTAAGAAGTTAAAATACAATATACTGTTACTTGAAAAACGAGTAATTAAAATACAAGTTACAAATTGTAATTTGTATTTTCATTACGTAATTCAAATACATACATGTAATTCGTTACTGTTCGGCCTTGCTTATAAATAAGTACTTAGGTTTTGTGTCCTTGCTTAAATTTACTATTCGTAAATTTATTAAGAATTTAAATTGTCTGCCTGTAAATTAATTGATTTTTTCGGCTTTTTATAGACAAAAAATGGAGGTGTGGCCAACACACGAATTTCTTTTACGAACAGAGGATTTTGAGAAATTAAATTTTTTTTTTTTAATTTTTTTTTTTTTTAATTTTTAAATTTTTTTTTTTAATTTTTTATTTTTTATTTTTATATGTTTTTAATTTTTGGAAACATTTTGTGTAAAGTATTTTTTTGTAAATCTTATACTTTTTAAGATATTTGCAAAATAAATTTTCTGGACGAAGAGAGAGGCCACTTCCGGTTAGCCGATTTGGAGTAAAATTCACTGGGACCTCCCAATTTATCAAAAAAGCTTAAATCTGAAGTTTCAGTTCGATTGGTTAAACCATTTGGGCTGTAGAGAGGACACAGACTGACAGACAGAAAGACACCATTTCGAAACCCACTTTTTCGGACTCAGGCGCCCTCAAAACAGATAAATCTCTAAAAATCTCAAGGTACAAAATTTTCATGATTACTATGCTTTATTTTATTAGAGCAAAAAAAAGTAATATATGAATTGTTCGATCATTAACCAAATCGAAAATATTGGGATTGCCATGAACAATTAATATATTTGTCTTTAGTATAAAGCCGAAAAAATCAATTGATTTACAGAGAGACAAGACAATTTAAATTCATAATAAATATTCGTGTGGGCATAACACACACACAAATGAGGTTTCTCCATCGGCTTTTGATGTAGTGAATATAATTCACTATGTCAGTACGTTCTGGCCAGATACTTAATGTGAATGGCGAGAGTTATATTTTTGTAGTTTGGTCGTAGCTACCTGATGAGTAGACCAACTTTTCAGTTCGAAACCAAACTACCAACATAAAGAACTCATGGAGGATTCTCATTTTTGAAGAGTAATACATTTGTATAACTCTTGGCCCTTGGGCTAAAGTACGGGGAGGGGGAATGATATTTCTACATTTTTGCTGTAGATATGTTATGAGGGATTGGCCTCTTTATTTTTCTGATTTATCAAATCGAAAATATTGGGATTGCCATAAACAATTAATATATTTGCCTATAAAAAGCAGAAAAAATCAATTGATTTACTCGTAAATGTCTTGGTATTTTATCATGAGCTGCTACAAGCAGTCACGTCAAATTTTTCCGATAGCTGAATGAGTGAGGAGTATTGTTGCACCTTTATCAAAACATAACTTTATATTGTGAGTTGTTGGGTGGTGTCAAAAGAAATAATTATAATTAATTATTTACTTAAAACTATTAATCTGGATGAAATTAATTTGTAGATTATGTGTTTCTTATGAAATAATGCTTGGCCCAATAAGAGTTTCACCATGTGAATAGTACATAAAAAATTATTGCGTTGGAACGATTTTGATTCCTTATTGAATCATGCTAATTGATCGATAACAAAATTTTTGTCAAAGATAATTGGCCCGATTCTGAAACGTTAAAATTCATGTTATGTTAGTTTATTTCCCCGCTTCCATTTGAATTTGTATTGTACAAAAATAATATAACATAATATAAAATGTTGGAAGGCTGAATCCGGCCTAATATCGGCCAAATATTCACCACGGCTTCGGCGGTACATTTAATTCATTTGTCCAAATTGACCAAATTTACGCTGGCCAATTGACCGGGAACTTCTCGTGTAATAAAACCATTGTTGCAATGGATGTGTGGCATGAGGCTCCATTTGATGAAACCACGTATCGCCCTCATCCGTATCATCCAATTCGGGCCCTAAATAGTTAGTTGAGAAGTTTAATTGCTGCTTACATGACAAGTTGATGTGCTTGGGCTCTAGCCTACACTTTCACGTGCGGCAGCAATGTTTTCTGCTGAACGGCCTGAACGAACACGCACCTGTGGTTTTAATCTGCTAACGACCTAGTTTCTTGAAATTTGTACACAATATTCAAAATTGTACGCTCTGTTGGTCGATTATTAACGCCAAAAAAACATGTAATGCACGTTATGAATTTTTTTGAACGACCATTTTCATAATAGGGTTCGATAATTTTAACGCGTTGTACCACCGTTTATTTATACATGACTAAAATTGTTAATGACTGTGGATGGTCTCAGATGTCAATAAGAACCAATTTTGTTTTGACATTTAGATTTTATTCAACAATCTCATAGTGAGATACACATGGAGCCTCCCCCCCCTTCCCAGTACGTTTTTGTGCATTCCAGTTATCAATTTAGCAAATACATATATATTTACGTAAGAACTTATAAATCCGAAAAAAGAGATTCGCAAATATCCATAATATACTAGTATCAATACTTTACGATATACCAAGTTCTATTCAACACTTTTGTAAAGATAGCCTGCTGCTACTCGATACTTTCTTAGAGCATTTGCCAAACCAGATAAAAATTTAAATTTTTAACTACGGAGATTGTGGTAATTACATTTTTAACTTTTTATGCACTTTGCTGTGCCAATCAAGTAGTTAAAATTTGATAGAAATTTTGAATTTGATATTGATGGTTAATTTTTGTTAAATAATGAACTTTTATGTTTGTTAAAGCAAATATTTCAATTAATAAAGTCACAACGAATAAAATTAATAAAAATATTTATTAATAAAAGTAATTCAGTTGTTGGTTCAAATGGCGGATCAAAATGTAACAGTACACATATTTATAATACTAACCAATTTATTATTAATTTAGTCAAATCAAAACGGAATGGTAATTAATAGATAATTTTGTGAAGATAATAATACTACAAAAAAGTCGTTACGGATAAACCACAATACTCTAAAAAATATTATACACTTAATACCAAAAAACATCATGGTTGTTCCGTTGAATAAGAAACAATCATTTTCTTATACTGGATGGCATATGGTTGCAATTTACAGGGATGCTGGCGATTTTTGATTCAAAATATTATTCATAAATTTTTAAATTTTTTTTTTTTAAACGAAATGAAGCATCTAGTTAAATTTCCCGTAGAAGATCAGCTTTTAATTTTTTTTTTCCTAAAACGTTTTTTAAATTTTTTAAATTTTATTATTATGTATGTTATAATTGAAATTAAGTTATAATTGTTATAATGCCAAAATTAATGTAAGCGGAATGATCGGGCGATTCATGTACTGTGCGCGCTGTACGAAAAAAATCCATTGTATCAAGAATTTTGCATAAAATGCGAACATGTACCAACAGTGGGTCGGGTGTCCTGTCGTACCGTTTGAAGCGATTCAAAATTCGCGGAACGAAGCCACACGGGCCTCCCCTCAGACTGCCACACGGGCCTCCCCTCATCGGCCCGCCTACTGGGATGCTGTTTCCCAGTCGCGACGGCCACCGATGCCATTATGAGGGAAGGACGCCCGCATGACAATCCCAGCGACAATCCCCCGGAACGGAGACCGTCACCCCGACACGATCAACTCATATGGCGTGCCGCCCTCCAGCACAGCCTGTCCTGGAGGAACGAACGGCACGCACGGAACAGGGTGGAAAAAGACCGACCCTTCACATGACCACACCTCACATCACTCGATCAATGATTTTGTTTACACGCACATAGTGCGGCGTAGCACACAACAGCAAGAAAATTCAAAGAAAATTTTTGTTACGGTAAAAGGGGAAAAAAATGAAAATTATGAAAGATAGATTACGTTAAAACTGATTCTACGTTAATGTTAAATTTCACTTTCACTATTAACTGTTTTAAGAAAATCAAGGAAATAACACAAAAATATCTGAAAGAAACGAACCGTTATGGGGTCGAACCACTCCCAAAAACGGACAACCGAGCCGAAGCGAAGTAAAAAGAAAAACAGCGAAAATTCCAAACGCAATTACTCAAAACAACGGAGAAAAAAAAATAACTTGACAATAATTTGCTCTGAGTGGGGTTTTCACCAAATCGGTGCACCACCACGAAACGCCGAAAACAAACGGTAAAAATAGTAATATATGTACAATATAATGAAAATAGAGAGGGAGAAACAAACTGTTACAGACTTTAGAAACTAAAATTTACAGTTAGCCAGATTGTTTGTCCCTGGATTGTTTTACCTTTTATTTTTAAAGGCCCGTCCGACCACACCGCAAA
Source organism: Tipula vernalis (assembly GCA_958295665.1). NCBI lineage: Eukaryota > Metazoa > Arthropoda > Insecta > Diptera > Tipulidae > Tipula > Tipula vernalis. Next base: position 244,737,223 of record OY282560.1, on the reverse strand, counting down.
CAGCGCCGACGCAGGATCCCCCTCAAATTGGATGCCCTGCCCCCACGGGCGGGAATAATGCCTTATTTAGATCCGTCCGATCCAAACGCACACAAAAAAAATCGCAAATCACGTCAATTAAACTCGCTTTTTATGATATACGAATTTATTTTTCTTTTCTTTTATTTTATTTTATTTGATTTTTTTTTTTTTTGTTTACTGATACAACTTTATTTACCTCTTAATTAGATTTAGGTTACACCGAAAACAATATTCAGAAGAAATAATTCACAAAAAAAACTTATACAAAATTGTTTGTGGATTGCTTACAAAGTCTATAGATTTTTTTGTTTTATTTTAATTTTTTTTTTTATTTATCAATGATTTAAATTTCACAAAAAAAATTTTACGCCATACGGCTTTATTATACATAAATATATATAAACAATTTAACAATATGCCACCCAGCAAAAAAAAAAAATCACAATCTATATAAATTTATGCTACTCGGCAAAATCTAATACAAAATTTTATTATAGTTTTTTTTTTTTTTTTTTAATTTTTTTATTTCACAGTTATAAAGTCCGAAACTTTAATATTATATCAAATTGATTTTATTTTATTTTTTTATTTTATTTATTTATTTGATATTTTTACAAAAAAAACTCTACTCTCGAACAATTTTGATATAAAAAATAAACGAGAGTTTACACAAACTTTATATATAAAAAAAAATTTATTCCAAAATAAATGGCCACTCGGCACCCAAAAGAAATTTATTTTTATAATCAAAAAAAACTTTGATCCACTGTCCGTATTTCAAACGAGACTTATTCATTCGAAAAATAGAACTAGACTTTTTTTGTTTCTTTATATAAAAAAAAATTTGACTTGTCGTCAACCAAACTCAAAACTAGACTCTGTACAAAAAAAATTAAACTCAACCAATTTATTTGAGCTTCAAAACTAGACTACTTGTTTTATTTTTATTTTTTATCAAAAAAAAAAATCAGTCAATTTTTTTTCCCCCTCTATTTCTCACTTCGCATCGCTGTTCGTCCCACTCGCTGTATTTGTGCACATCGTTCATCATTTTTATTTTTTTTTTATTTTTTATTATTGTAGAATCTTTATTGATATTTATGTTTTTTTATGTACACAAATACAACGAATAAGACGAACAACGACGACGAACATATGTACATACTTGATACTTATCTGTACGGCCGCATCGGATTCATGTCTAATACACCGATCGGTTCTATCCCCACTCAGAGCAAATATCACGCGTTAATTTAAGCCAATGATACCAGAAAGAAAAATAGAATATTCCAGATTGAACATTTTAATAACGCAAATATTCCATCTCATACTACACAATACATGTACACACACCAACTCGCAAGAGATACACATGCCTGTACATGACAATATAGAAAACAAGTAAATGCAAAAAAAATTTAAAATATGTTTAGATAACAATCGGAGGGAATATTAAATTTAAATTCAGAAATCATAAAATCATCGAGCATAAATATAACACCATGGTGGTCATGGTATTTTATAACTACAAAAAAAATTTTAAATTATTTGAGCGTTTGGAGTCTTCGCAAAAAATTTTGTTCCACTGCCTGAAGTGGAGACGTATGCCAGTCGTAACAATAGTTAATAAAGAATTTAAAATTATGATTATTTTTCATATACATATATATTGAATGTTTTATTTTGGAAACACATTGTAAAGAATAGCTGGGATGAGATGAAGAAATGTGACCATCATTTTATTTTTTATTTACATTTCTAATATGTACAGAAAAAAACTGGGGTGGAATGGGATAGTGTTATATAGCACGCATGCATGCTCAGCCACAATGCATCACCCACATGCGTTGGCGTCTGAGTGCACCCAACCCCCAATGCAACGTCTTCACGCCGCTCAACGTTGTACCATTTGGGAACACACGCATGTAACCATAAAACTACTGTCTCTTCCATATGAAGAGACAACACAAACACAAAAGAAAATAAATTATTATTTCTTTATTAATCAGTCTCGTCTCGGATTTTGTGGCAGCTGGACACGCGCTCACCATTGGAAACTGTCTCAACACAAAATGGAGATGATCAACACAAAATTAATATAACAAAAATCAAATTAAATTTATTAAATAAAATATAAATTAAATTAATAAAATAAATCAAATGAAATATAAATTCAATTGTGTTTGTGTCTATAAATTTAATTACATCCAACATTTGGTGACAACCGACGTCCATTTTTATGGACATGAACACGCGGTTTTTTTTATTTTTTTTGTGTAATAAATTGCGCCCACCTGAAAATTGCGTCAAAATTGTATTTTGTTTTCTCTAACGTGTTTTAAAAAAAAAAAAAATTTAATAATTTTTCCGGTGGCGATAACAACACATCAACGCACACTGGAGATACACATTCGCACGTACAGTACCATACCAATACACCACACATACAAACATGGAGTCACACCACCATCAACAAAATGCCGCGCTACTTGTGCTATTATAGAATAACACCAAACGCAACCGCTTGCACACCTGTAGAATATGTTGCGCGCTTACATTATTACCATCATAAAATGACGGGACCAGCAACAGCGGCACAACCAACAACATCACCGCCATCGCCACCAGCAGCGCCATCGACACCATCAGCGCCATCGCAACCAACGTAGACGACAACAACAGACAAAACAACGGCATCATCATTATTGCTATCACCCAGACCACCATCGACAGCCAACACAACAAAAAAAGGGACACCATCCTATCACCGACAGCGACATCACCACCGTCATCACTAAACGGTAGAAACGTCACCGCCATCATCATTCAACGGTCCACATGACCGCAACCCATATCTTCGCCGTCATCAACATCATGGTCACCATCAACGAACAGCATGAACTACAACATCAATAGCAGCAAAACTTCATATTTTTTATATATAATATTGTAACTTTTTCACCACCCCATTTTCTTTTTGATTTTTTTCTTTTCCGGGTTCATTTGATTTCATCTTTTAGCTTCTTTTTAATAAACATTTCTTTATTTTATTTTCATTCAAATGGCTCGACCAATGGTCGAGAAGGAAAACGACCACCCAGCCATTCTCACCCGCACTCCCCACCGCGTTTTATACGGCCACAGTCGAAACTCATTTCGATTGCCGCCGTATAAACTTTCCATGTCACTGGGACACAGTTGAGATTCACATCGACTGTCCCTTCCTCAACCGGCCACATTCAAGGCCAAGACTGGCCATAAAGCGGCTACAGTCAACACATCTTGGCTGGCCCCAAAGCCCATCGACTCTAGACTTCAGAATTCATTTTCTGATCTGGCGTGTCACAGCTTCGCCTACATGGAAATTCTGTCGACGCACCACTCTGCGCTCACTTGTGTCAACTCACCGGATATCTTAAAGTAGCTCTGTCCTCGGCACATCACTCAGTGGGGAGAGATTAGAGGTGCACATCACGTACATGATCGAAGCCCCCTGCTCCCAACCTATCTGGCGTGTTCCTCGAGTCTCTCGAAATTCGCCTCCCTTCACTCTGTCTCGGCCCATCGACTACGTTAATGCTTCTTACGAGATAAGACATTTCAACAGAGCGATATCCACCTCTGTTCAGCTGATCTGAACACAGACAAACCGAAACCAACCATGTTTGACTGACTAGTGATTTAGTTTTGTACCCCTATTATGGTTCTCACCTCACCAAACAGTTCAGCTCACCTCACCTCACCACGTTGAGTCTTGCGACTCATATTTTGGTATTAAGATTCTCACCTCTTTTTTGGTGAGTGTATGTATGCGGCGCTGCGCGTCATTTGATATGTTTCTTTATTGTCAAGTTGATATTATTTTGAAAAAAAGGTTTTGTGTGTATAGAAATTATTTTTTCTGCGTTTTAAATTAAATAATTATATCATAGTTAATATGATAACCGGGGTCTATTATGAAATTTTCGACATCGCAAATTTTCGACGTTGTCGACCAACTCGACAAGGTCGAAAATAGCTATTATGAATTATTCGACAAAATCGAAAAAACATTTAAAAAAAAATTAATTAATATTAATTTATTAAATAGGCGGAAAAAAAAAATTAAAATATACGTTACGAACTATTAACTGAAATTTTTTTATCTCACGATTTATTATTGAACACGCGTATGCGTTCGTCACCTCAAGAGCAGTCGCATATTGTTCGACTTTATCGAAAACAAAGTTTCATAATAGGAAAATTTTCGATATGATCGCAAAAAAAGCGCGTCGAATAATTTCATAATAGCTAATTTTCGACGTTGTCGAAAAAAAAGCGCACGTCGAAAATTTCATAATAGCCCCCCAGCGTAGATTTATTTTTTGATGGCGAAATTGAAGAGCAAGGAACCAAATTACTAAAATTAGAAAATCTCTGCGAAATAAATCTGACCCATTCTCCCTTCCGAACAACATAATAATTTTTTTTATAATTATATTACGTCCATATTATAAATTAATTCCATCCAAAACCATAAAAAATTATATATCTGCAAAAAAAAAAACTTAGTGCTCTTCCATTTTTATTTATAGTTAAAGAAACATATCAAATGAACTCACCAAAAAATTGTAGGTGAGGATTTTTGACATTGTACTCACCTCACCTACACTCAAAGCGAGGACGATAATACCAAAATTTCAAGGCGGTGACTTCAAGTCACATTTTTGACGTTTGTTGAGGTGAGGTGAGAACCATAATAGGGGTATTAATAAAATGTATCAAAAGTGCCAACGAGTGGTATTTAGTGTTACATAAGATAATTTATTGAACTATTAAAATCCGCCAGTTAGCTGAAAATTTAAGTTGTAGTAGAATGGATCCGTGCTTTGGATGTAAAAAAAATCTGTGATTACCGTGATGTGATTATATCGTATAGTGGGATTTGCTAAAAAAAATACCATTCTCTAATGCCTATCACTGTTTCTACGGTTGTTTTACGGTAGTTACTGTAAATTAACCGTAGCAGTGGTGGAGAAACTTGATAATATAACAAATCAGATAGTATCGCTTGTTTAAACTATGCCATGATTCAATTAGCTATACTATATTTCGGTTGCAATTGGAATTCAAAGAGCATAGGTTCAAGACAGACACGTCTGACGTGAACGTGTCATTAGACTCAATCAAAACCAGAATTGTGCAACTGTAGTCAGAATTCATTGGGCAAAATAGCAATAGCAATATCATTATTTGAAACCGATAAGGCTACCAAGTACTTAAGAGGGACGCGCTGTTCGCAGTTTGCGGTGGAGTTCCATTTGTTAAATTTTGTAAATCATATTGCTGAGAAAAGGAAAATGCCTTCAAAAGCCAAGTTCATTGTTAAGTACAGATGGAAACTCAGCATCAACAGGCAGATCCACTGTTTAATATATTCATTTCGAAAGGCATCTTGAAACTCTGCAAGTCAACTGCAACCAAAATAATTCTGGTAGAAGATTATGAAGAATGCGTCCAATTCTTAGAGTTCATGCCCAATAAAACATTCAACTACAATAAACCAGAAGAAATCTCTTGCATAAAAGTACTTTCGGATGTATCACTATTAATTCCTGGTAGCTGTATGGTAGTATGAAAAATTGGACATATACGTATGCTGAAGTATTACCTGAATATTTTTCATTTCGGACATTGATCTCAACAAACATTACCTCAAAACAATTGATCTATAACTAAATTATACAAGGTGGAGAAAATACAATAAATAATGTTGATATGCTATTACCGTATAGGACTCACTGTACAGATATGTCTAGCGCCACACCTCTTCCTTCCTTCCGCGAAGGAAGAATGCTTACTATTCAGAAGAAGTGGCTGATCATTACTATCGGAATTCAATAAAGGAAATTCTCCAATATCTTTTCGATTGATCATCTGTCAGGGCTTTGCAGTCTACTGCTCTCTGAGTTTCAGAAAAACCATATAAAACGGTTTTATAATATAAGTTTAGCTAGTATTTGTTAGAAATTTTACAAAGGAGTGACATCCGAAACGATCATAATTCTAATTTTGAAATAAAATAAAATACAAAAAATAAGAAAGTGACAAAAACAAAAACAATTGTTTTAACATACATAAAAAAATATAAAAAAATTACCATAAATTCACTTATGAGTGATTTTCCGAATTTTCTTGAGGCGATAAGTGTGTGATTAAAGTGCTTAATGACTAATCATCGAGGTAATCAAGATAAAAATAATGTATTATGTTTTTTAGATGTTATTAATATTTATAATTTAACATATAATTATTATCACGTTTGTTTAAATAACAGCATACGTTATAACACCATTATTGAATGTAGTCTTAAATCAAATTAGGATTATTTTAACAGAAGCACAACTACAATATCAAGAACTGTTAAATTTGTAGTATTTAAAAATTTATTTTTATTATTTTATTTTGCTCGCTTGATATTGTCGCTTCTGATAGAAACTATAAAGGTATAAAAAAACCATTAAAGGTATGAACAGAAAAAGATCGACGACGACATTATTGCCGAACTAAGAATCTATTCCTAATTTTGGGGTTGGGTATGTAATGTGGAATTTCAAAATGTAGGTTCCATAAATGTCGGCTACAAAAACATAGACTAGAAAAATGTCGACTTGAACAAAATTTCGCTTTATAAAATGTCGATTCGAAAATGTCGACTTGGACAAAATGTCGATTCTAAAATGTCGACTTGGAGAAATTTTCGATGTTAAAATAAATTTTGCGCAACATTTATTTTAACATCGGACATTTCTCCAAGTCGACAAATTTTAAAAATATAATTGAAACTATGTACATATATTTGATTTTTCTTTTTATTAATGGTTTATAATTTAATTATATATTTATATATTAATATATAAAATATAAGTAAGATAAAAATGTATTAAAAGCTAATCGTTTTAAGAAATTGATTTTGGTTCTCCTCTGCTTTTCTTCTAAAATCTTTCTTAACCCTTTCTGAACTTTTTCTACACCGAGTGGAAAAAAAATGGTTTGTTTGTTTTTTCTTAGAGTTGAACGTACACAGATTCCAACTATGTAAAAATATTTGACAAATTTTTTCGATTTCCAGGGTTTTCAAATTGTACATGGTAATGTACAGTAGTAACAAAGTAGTGTAAATTTAAGGTAAAAATGTACGCTACTTTATTATAATTAAAACAAAATATTTTTTATTTCGTGCGAAGTAAATCGCAAAAAAATATAATTCAAAAAATAAAATAACATTTAAAATAAATAAAAATAAATCACAAAACTTTATCAATTCAGTACATTGGATAGTGCTTTAGTGTTGATTTGCTTCTTACTTGGTATGGAATATATAAAAACAATTCCGCTTGGCCAAACAACATAAATGCACTTTGCATTTTTCACAATACAGGTGGGTCCTTTCAATGCAGTCTGGCTGTTTACAACGAGTAGCTTCCTTTTTATCATCAAATAAAGGGAAGTGATCATATCCATCGTATTGTACTTCCTTGATCGGTCGGAATTCGCGTTTTTTTTTTTGCATTGTTGTTTTCGTTCACAACATTATCATTTCGTGGCCTTCCCTTCTTCTTTCCGGTATTACTATGAATTAAAAATTGCGCAATTTGTAATCTAAAATTTAAAAGGTCTAAAACTTGTTTTCCTTTTTTGTTGCGCTTTGACATTTCTCGACGATACTCAATCCAACTGCTAGATATAGCGAAGTCCAAAAAGTGCGTTATGACCCGTAGTGTATATTTTGTAGATTTTATAAAAATTCTGTAATAACTTATATATTGATCTAATAAATCAACGCCCCCCATTGAATGGTTATACAGTTTTATAATTTCAGGTTGGTTGATCGTAACAATTTTTTTCAATTTTGAGTCATACCTCTGAACGGTGCCCATATTCCCTTTACCCACAAAATTTGATGCTAAATGGACTGATCGATTATCCAACCATTTAAGAATTACAATTTTGTTGTCACGGCTTACTAATTCTTCAACTTCGCCACGATTTTTTTTTTAAATAAATGATCGCTCGTAAAAGGAGGATTGGCAAATCTATTTATAAGAACCGTTCCGGCAGCGTTTATTTCCTTTTGTTTCAAAACCTCAAGTAAGGCATACGAAATAAAATAGTTGTCAAAAAATAAATTATACCCCTTTTTTTCGAGTCTTTGGCATAAATGTAAGACAATTGCTGCCGCAACACCAAATTGCTGTTTTAAGTTCGAAGATATTTCTGTATTTGCGCCTTTATACATTAGAAAATCATATGGCTGGCCACTCTTTCCGCACAGTACGTAGACTTTTAAGCCCCAAGGGCAAGGTTTTCCTGAAATTTACATTACAAATTTTACATTAAACTAATATTTAAAAGAAATAAGTTGTATGTACCTTTTATATACTGTTTGATTGATAAATGCCCTTTGAAAGGTATCATTTGTTCATCTACACATAAATTATGTTCAGGCTCAAGTTTCAATAGACGACTGCGAATTGCGTTTAACATTGGTCGTAATTTAAAATATTTATCTTTTTTTTCTTCGTCTGATGCGGTCAAATTATCTACAAAATGTAAATTTGTCCGTAGGGCATGAAAACGGTTTTTGGACATCACATCGCTCACGAATTTGATACCAATAAAATTATCCCAGTACATTTTAAGCTGAGGGAAACCTGTAGTTCCAAAAAATATGTGTAAGCCAATCAACTTCTGTAGTTCGGCGATATTAGTATTTTTAAAATGTGTCTTATTATTTTGAAATGCATAGATATTTGTATATTGGACCATCAATTGGAACAGTTCATTTGTAAAATATTTCTTAAAATATTTCCCGAGGCAATCGTATGCCTCATTTTCGTTTTCTTCGGTATAATCATAATGTTCAAAATTCACTTCTGATCTGTCGTAGTCGACATATTTCCACTTAATTGCACTTTTTGGAGTAAGATTGAAATGTTGCAGTTCATCAATGATTTCAAAGTTGATATTAGATGCAATTTCATAATTCTCTAGACCAGTAATACTGTCAATTGGAATAAGGCTCATAGGATTTGGTTCTTCCTCTACAACAGGATCATCCTCGTCAACGTTTATTTCCTGCTCTATTTCTACACGAGTTTTTTCGGTTTCTTTATTTCACTCCGGGTAACTTCAATCTCATGATTCACTGGCACATACTCTTCTGGGAAGTCCCAAAAACTTCCGCTAATTTCTTCTTCGGGCGATTCATCATCGCTTTCCATCAGCAATTGAAAAATGGCCTCTTCAGTCAATTGTTCCTTCCGATGATTCTACATATATTAAAAAGTACGACTTATACAATTAATCTAGTTTAAGTTTATTGAGTAAACAATTACCATTCTAAATGCTCATTTAAATAAAATATAACTGTGCTGACTGCAATAAAAATGAAATTATACACCTGTTAATAACTTTTGTACAGTGACATGTACATTTGAAAATATGTACATGGAGTTGTACATTACCATTGAGTTCAATTGTACATAGGGATGTACATGCTTTTCAAATCAAAAAAATACCTTGTTTCGTAGCAATTATTAAAGATTTATTTGTTTTGAGATAATATTTACACTTTAATTAATAAAAAATCACCATAAAATTATTGGTTCCTTCACTTATTACCGTTTAAAACTATTTTAGTAAATAACAAGATGGACGGCAAAAAAATTGACGCGTACCGTTCGACTGTTAGAAGATAACTAAATTTCAATGTACAGCCAAAGAGAATACGAATATATCTATTCCATTTTACAATGGAATTATAATATGAATTAGTAAGAGGAAGTTTATGTTATTTTTAAATAGTAAAATAATTTTTTTTGTTTTTGTTCGAAAGAGAAAACCAAATAAAAAATATATGTTTATCCTATTTCGTTTGCCATCACCAAATAATTCTGAAATATTTTAAGATTTTTAGTTCATATACAAAAGAGGTGCATATAAGATGTTCCTCTTGATGTGTATTCTCTTTGGTACAGCTCTATTTAAAAAATAAACGGAAAACAAAATAAACAATAAATTGAGCAACAAAATGAATGTGTCTCTTTCTCTAAAAATGTTGTTCTACATAGGATAAAACGCAACCAATGTCCATGTACAGTGGCATGTACGATTTTAACGAAAGGGTTCTTCTGTCACGTTCAATGCATACATTTTTAATTTTTCTCCAATTTGAATCCTCTGCAGTTTCCTTTTTACATAAATATGTTCTTTGTCTAAAATTTCAATTAATTTATTACACCTATATGCAGCTTTCCTATGAGGATTTTAAGCCTTCGATCCCAACACTCCACATTATTGTTTAGAGAAGGAGAGTTTTGGAAAGAGTTTTTGGAAGTTGTTCATTTATTAGGTCGAGTATAGACCAAAATTGTGGCGGAGAAGGAACAAAATTTTCTTTTAGTTGTGTTTGATTAGTGTGGTTTCGTATTTTACCATACATATAATTTTTCTCAAATTACTCGGTAATTTTGTGGCATTTAGTCGACAATGATTTTTTTAATTCCTCGTAATATTCCGGGATTTCATCCTCACCCAAGTATGCCAAACGTTTAAGCATTCGCATTTGAATACTAAATCTTTGTCATACTTTGCTGTCAATCCTTCTGATTGTATTTTTCGACATATTATTTGGCCAAAGTGGAAAAAACAACCTTTGAAGTGGGTGGTTGGTAAAAAACTTTTGCAGCACTCACATTCGCCTTTTCAAAATCTGAGATAATGTGTTCTGGTGTCAGATTTATATTTTTATCGCATGAAATTCGGTATATCTCATAAAATATTTCAGTATAACACTGTTTATTTTTGCTGAACATTAAGCTATATACCATTGGAACAATCATCCCATCACCCACTTTACAGTGAATGGTAAAAAGTTCCCTCATTATAGATGGTACTACGGCAAATGTGCCATCTATCAGCCAAACTCTTGAATTACTAAGTAATTTCAAGTTTTCTAAAGTTCCCAAAATAATTATTTTTTCGTTTTTGAACGATTTTTCAGCTAGCACAAAATTGTCCCCTTCAATATTTTTCAATCTATTTGGAAAATCAATTCCTTCTAGGTTGGTCGGTTCTTGTTCTCCAGCAGCAGATCTTACGCTTGAAATTTTCTTTTTCTGGCCTTCCGCATCTGTAAATAATCCCTGCAATTTTCTTTGCAAAGGGCAACGGATTCAATTATAATTTGAAATGGCTTTTTTAGCCATTGTTTTAACGGCATGATTCGTTTTATATTTTCCAAATTTGAAAGCAAAAGGCTCATGCGAGTGCTGCGTTGGATCCTTCCATATTTTGTGTTTTGAATTTTCCAGCTTTCCAGCTTTTTCCTAAATAACACGTGCCTTACACATATTAGTCGCTTCACAACGCCAGTGGTAAACTTCATATGAAACTTTTTCTTTTCTATATATAAACCCATCAACTACAAGCTTAACACCTCCTTTGTTGCTAATTACTGTTTTAATATTCATTTTTGTTCATCAACCTATCAAGGGTAACCAAATATTTATATTTTGTTTAAAAGATTTTATTAGTATGACAAACTCCTTATACTTACGATACTACAAGTTTCAGTTTTATTCCGATAAAAAAAATTGAAATTTTCATGTTAATTGTTTTTTTTTGTTAGAATACTCAATTCAAAAGAATAATATATCAATAAAAGACAGTAATTAAAAATCATAATGTCTCAATTTGCATAATACATATATATATATCTTGTATCATCAAAATATTAAATACGAAGTAGATATCTTTGCTGCATTTGAATTCAACATTTCCTAAATCGACATTTTAGCCAGTCGACATATTACCAAAAAAAAAATTTTCATTTAAAAAAAATCGACATTTTATCCATCGACTTTATTTTAGTCGATATAAAGGGGGGACCCCTAATTTTGTCTGGTTTTTGGCTCGCTATGGTAGCTGCAAATTATTGGCTGACAAATTTTTCGTATCCAAAATTTTCGCTTCCTTAATGAAAATGTCCCAAAGGTTATTTAAGGTTATAATATTTAAGTTTATGTTGTTTGTTATTGATTGATTGATTGATTGAGAGTGTACGGCCAAGCATTATAGCAAGACTCCCGGGCATACACCGTACACCCGTATACACATAACAAAACCGAAGGATAGGATAGGATTATTAGTAGGGACAGACTCGACCCGGTTACAGACACCAATGCGATCGATAGTTAGTAAATTATTAGTACAATATATAGTAAATAAGTTAGCACAAGACAGCACAATCTAACTACACTGTAAATTCCCCCTGTCATTAGTTTACCTGATAAAATATTTAAGAAACATTTGAAATTACTAAGCTAAGATTACAAAAACAGCGCTTATTTTATTTTCATGGTCCTTCTATATCTAATTAATTAATTATTACATACTGCAACAAGAATTAAAATAAACGTTAACACCATTTTAAACATAAAATTTTACTTAAAACTAATCATAAATTTCTTACCGATCAAGAAAAAGAGAATAAATAATTAAAAATTCAATTATTTTATAAAGTTTATAATAAATAATTTAAAAATGATAATGTTACAGCACCACAACAGCCTAAAATCATCAATAATTCAGTTAGGTATTATAAGTATATCAAGAATCAACAAATAAAATTAATATACCAATTCCCAGGCAACACTGAAAACTAATTTTAATTAATAAATCACCATAATACCAAACTAAAATTTTATTCTGAAATTCAGGATTAATTTTAATCCCATAATTATGATTAATTCTGGAACTATGTTATATTCTGAAAATTGAATTATTTATTAGCTAATTAAGGAAGAGAAATAATAAATATTCTTTAAACTAAATTAATTAATATACATTAATGAGCAAAACATAATATATTTCATATGAGTATTACAAAAATTAAAATCTTATGAAATTGCATATGTAGACTTTCCCAATTCTAAGCTAAAAAATTCTAAAAGAATGTTTAAAAATTTTTTGATTGCTAAGTTACGATTTAAATTCACAGCGCTTGTTTCATTAGTTACCGTTATCCTGTAGATAGTTAATTAATTGTTTACCTACTGCAACTAGATTTAAAAATAAAAAGTTGAAAAAATGTGTTAAACCATAAAATTAAATTTAAACTAATCGGCAATTTCCTACAGATTTAGAAAAAAGGAAATTAATAATGTTAAAGTTAATTATTTATAAAAGTATATAATATATATTATATACTTTTATAAATAATTAACTTTAACATTATTAATTTCCTTTATATTACATATATAATATAATTTAAACGTATGATCAATGTTACGACTTAAAAAAGTCTAGTATATCAATAATTTAGTTAAGTACTACTCGTACATGTACCTATAAATGATATTTACTAATAAAACTCAAATTGAATTTCCCGGATATCTCTGAAAACTAAATTGCTTTACTACTTAATTAATAGAAATTAACTTATATAAATTAGTTAGTGATAAATAAAATAAAACAGTTTTCACGAGACAATACAATTTCTGCGCTACATAACTGGTGGATGCTTGGAGTTTCTGAATGCTGAGCGAGAATGCTGATATGAAATTAACTTTGGCATATATCAAATTAAGTTAACATTATATTGATAAGTAAGGATTAATTTTAATCCCATAATAATGATTAATTCTGGAACTATGTTATATTCTGAAAATTGAATCATTTATTAGTAAATTAAGAAGGAGAAACCTTTAAATATTCTTTAAACTAAATTAATTAATATATATTAATGAGTTTTAGACTAAATTAATTAATATATATTAATGAATTCTGAAAATTGAATCATTTATTAGTAAATTAAGGAGGAGAAACCTTTAAATATTCTTTAAACTAAATTAATTAATATATATTAATGAGCAAAACACAATATATTACATACGAGTATTACAAAAATTAACATTTTATGAAATTGCATATGAAGACTTTCCCAATTCTAAGCTAAAAAAATTCTAAAAGAATTGATAAATTGTGAGTGTACGACCAAACATTATAGCAGGATCTCTCGGACTTTTGGGCTCATGCCGTACGCCCTTACACATAATAATAAAAACCGAAGGATAGGATAGGATTAATTAGTTGGGACAGACTCGACCCAGTTGCCGACACCAATGCGATCAATTGTTAGTAAATTATTAGTACAATATATAGTAAATAGGTTGGCACAAGACAGCACAATCTAATTACATTATTAGATGATCATTTCTCCGGGATCCAGGGCCAGATACTCAGGACTTCTTTAATCTAAATCAGGACTTAAAAAATTATTAAATTATTAGTGTTGTAATTTCCCTCCTTTCCGCCTTACATTAATTTACCTAATAAAATATTTAAGAAAAATTAAAATTACTAAGCTCTATGATTACAAAGACAGCACTTATTTCCTTTTCATGGTCTTTGATTACAATGACACCCTCCCGGCGCAAAAATGTATACATCAAAAGTATTTCGTTTACGAACAGTTTACGAAAGGTTCTTATTATAACACACTACTGCATTTACATTCTCTATACACAGTGCTGTCAATTATATCTTGCGACTTTGTTTTATTTTCAATTTATTTTGTACAAATTAAATTAAAGTTGTCGAATTGTGAAAACATAAAAACTTCTGATAATTATAACTGTTAGTTTTTCGTGGCATTCAAGAGCAGCACTACATCCATAATATCGTATAAAAATCATTATAATGAATATTTTAAAAGGTATTTAAGTAATACTCGAAGTAATTCATCTATGATTGAAACATTTTATTTCATTACAGAAAAAGATTAATTAACAAATTTGGCACGTTGTGTCTTGTGTTGCGGCTCATTTGAAGAAAAATACAAATAAAAGATAAGATTGATTTAAAAAAATTGTTTTATTCTAATTAAATGGGGCAATTCGCACTAAACCGTTCGTCAATGTTACGCTTAAGCAGTTCGTAAACATTACGTTTAAACGTACACGTTTTGAACACTTTTATACATACTAATACATATACAAGTCTTCGCAAATTTGTTTCACTTCTCATGTGATAAACGTACACATTACGTACTATATTCGTACTGTTTTAGTGTAACGTTTACGAACACCTTAGTATAGCAAAGTCTTCGTAAACCGTACGTTTATGATACGCCTGGTCTGGAGGGCAGCACTTATTTCCTTTTCATGGTCTTTCAATATCTAATTTATTAATTTTTACGTACTGCAACAAGAATTATAATAAATGTTAAAAAACATTTAAACATAAAATTTTACTTAAAACTGATCATAAATTTCTACCGATCAGGAAAAGAAAATAAATACTTAAAATTCAATAATTTTATAAAATTTATAAAAATACTTTAAAATGATAATGTTACAGTAAGACAACAATCTCGCATCATTAATAATTCAGATCGGTACAATAAGTAAATCTAGAATCAACAAATAAAATTAATATACAACTTCCAAGGTAACTCTGAAAACCAATTCAAATTAATAAATAAATCACCAAACTAAAATTTAACTCTGAAATTCAGGATTAATTAATACCCATATTAATGATTGATTCTGAAACTATGTTATCTCCTGAAAAATTGAATTATTTATTAGCAAATTAAGGAAGAGAAACCTTTAAATATTCTTTAAACTAAATTAAATAATATATATTTATTTAAGAGCAAAACACAATAAATTACATACAAGTATTGCAACATTAACATTTTATGAAATTGAATGTGTAGGCTTTTATCTCTAAGCTTAAAATTCAAAAGAATATTAAAAATTTAAATTGCTAAGTTACGATTTAAGTTCACAGCGCTTGTTTCATTAGTTACCTTTAACCTGTAGATCGTTAAATAATTTTTACCTAATACAACTAAATTTAAAAATAACAAGATGAAAATATATACTTAACCATAAAATTAAATTTAAACCAATCGGCAATTTCCTACAGATCTAGAAAAGGAAATTAATAATGTTGAAGATAATTATTAATATAAGTATATAATATAATTTAAACACTGATCTGGTTACGACGCAAAAAATCTAGAATATCAATGATTAATTTAATCCCCACGACAATGATTAATTCCAGAACCCGTTATATTCTGAAAATTGAATTATTTATTTATTAGCAACTTAAGGAAGAGGAACCATTAAATATTCTTTAAGCTAAATTAATTAACATATTTTAGTGAGCAAAACACAATATACCATATTACATACGAGTATTACAAAAATTAATATTTTAGGAAATTGCATATGTAAACTTTTCTACTTCTGAGCTAAAAATTCTAAAAGATTGATTAAAAAATTTTAAATTGCTAAGTTATAATTTAAATTCACAACACATGTTTCATTAGTTACCTTTACTAGACACCAGCTACCAACTAGATTTAAAATAAAAGTTGAAAATATATATTTAACCATACCATTAAGTTTAAAATACTCTGTAGTTTCCTACAGATCTTAAAAAGGAAACTAATAATTTTGAGATTAATTTTTTATTTATAATAGTATATATAATACAAACATTAATCATGATACTACGCAAAACAGTCTAGAATATCAATAATTTATTTAAGTACTTCATGTACCCAGATATGATATTTACTAATAAAACTCAAATAGAGTTTCCCAGGTATTTCTTAAAATTAACTTTCATTACTACTTAATTAATAGAAATTCACTTATATAAATTAGATAATGTTAAATAAAATAAATATCAAAAGACAATATAATTTCTACGCTAAATAACTGCTGGATGTTTGGAGCCTCTGGATGTTGCGCGAGAATTCACCAGTATTTCTGCATCTTGAAGACGGTCAACACTTACCTATATATAATTAAGTAACTCAAAACTACAAAGTACCTCAAAACTTTTACAATGCAATGAAGTTTACAATATTATATAAAAAGGCACTTTCCCTTATCCTAGATAAAACCCTGCCAAATCAAGCATGCAAAGTAATTAAAATAATAAATCCATGTTATTTAAGTTAACTTAAACATTACTTTCTTAAAAATTTATCGATGTGCCATATACGTAATTCTGTCGATTGTGTGTGAGAAAATCCGCCATCTAAATTTCAATAAATCCCTTATATTCTTGTTGACCTAATTAAGCTAAACAGAAATCAATTTCTACGAAATTTATTACTTATCTACTTCTCAAAACTTCAACTCTGTAAATAGACATATTACCTGTAAAGTGAAGCATGCAAAGTAAGTAAAATCATAAAACCGTGAAAGAAACCTTAAACATTATTTTCTTACAAATTTTATCTGTGTATCATATCAGTAAAATTGACATTTAGCCTTCCGAAAAGTTTTTACATAATTCTACTTTGTTCACCTTCGTTTAATCTAAATTTTGCACTCATAAATGATTACGTCATTATAAATTGCAAATCAAATCTTAACTCAACTCCAATCATCATTTCCAATTAGCATTTTATTTATATATTTAGTTAATTTATAATTTTATAGTATTAATTATAATAATTTAAAAATCATTTTATTGTAGTTTGTACTTTGTGATACCCTGTAAAAAATTATTAATCATAACTAAATAAACCATTTTCAATGTATTGTACAAAAAGGATTCCAATTCAATTTCCAATCCTATTTGAGTCGAATACATTAAAACTTCATTGAGCATGCATATTCATTTTGTCTAGCCCACCATTTTTGTTCCTTTAAAAACTCACAGAGCGAACAACAACACCAACATAAAAATAACATTCTCTAATCTACTAATCCACCACATAAATGAACACATCATTTTGTGTCAAAAATCAAATCTTAACTCAACTTAAACCAACATTTCCAAATACGCATTTTATTTATATATTTAGTCAACTTATAATTTATAATATTAATTAAATTAAAATCAATTTGATAAAGTTTGTAATACCTGTAAAAAATTATTAATCTTACCTAACTAAACCATTCTAAATGAAATGTATAAGACGGCTCCCAATTCCAATTCGACTCAAACCCATTCGATTATGCAAGGTATAAGAATCCTGTTTGAGTCTATTATACAAAATCTCATTATGCTCATATAACACATGATTTCAAGAATACCATAGTTGTTTCATGAATACAGAGAAACATAATGAGATAAACAACCCCTGCATACAAGTAATAAAATTTTATATACTAAAATCACAAACACACAGTGACGGTAAATATTTTCTACCATCTTTCATGTGCGTTGCAGTTGCAGGAGACCTTATAGCGCATACAAACATACCTGATTTATATATCAAGTTACAGTAAACTATTTGTGACGACTATATCAAAACCAATCAAAAAGATTCTCCTTTTTGTTGTTGTTTTTACATTATAATACAAAAACCAACAAAACATATTACATTTCCTTCACAGAATCCGTGCGAAGAGCGAACGAGACAGGTACACAAACATTTTGTTGACCCTGTTACATACCATATTTTAACTATGTATTAGTGTCGATTTGATTGTACCCAAAATCAAACATAATAATACAAATAAGTGGGCGTAAAAATAAAATCTAATATAAAATTTACTACGCTGTATTTCTATTTTTAGTTAAAATCTATTTCAATACTATCGAATTATTAGACGTTAGTAATTAAAAATTGAAATTTGATTTTATGTACAATACAATCTCACAAAATACCAAATCATGCACTTTTCATCCTTCTATCTAAAAAATAAAAAACATTGCCTGATAAATGCATCTCGGTGGATTGCATTTTCCAAAATTACACTTTAATTATTTTCACTACACTTTGATTATTATTACACTAAACTTGAATTTAATTAGAATTAAATTTAAAATTAAAATGTATATACATATGTATATAAAGTATATACATATTAGTACATAAGAAACAAAAAATAAAAAGAAAAATAAATTAAATTAAATTAAATTTTTGTAGAGGATAGAAAAAACACGTCTATCCTCTTCGACGAACTATCGCCAACCCCCATTTAAGCTTATGTTGTTTGTTATGTTATTTAATTTCGTCGTCGTTGTGCTTATAACTTAAAAGGATCAACACTAATTTTTAGTTTATTTGTAAGAGTTGGGAACACTTTCATCGTAGAAATGCTCTTTCTATCACTCAACATTTTAGTGTCATTATTTTTATTTTATGATTTTTTCTTTCGAACTAAGAAAGTGAATATTTTGTTAAGAATAATGCCCAAAAAAGCAATAGATCGACTGCAGGAAATGATTTTATATAATTTATCTAAACTCAACTATAATTGTAACTTAAGTTCTCATCAAAATTATTATCCAAAAATTAGAAATCAACATAAAAGTGGAAAAGCAATTTTTGAAATACATATTATACAACTAAAATTTTATATGGTTTGCCAATTTTTTATTTCGTCTATTTGAATTAAGAGATGAAAATGTTGTTCGCTATAGGTGTCAAGCTACCATTTCCCAATACCTGCATTCCCATTCAACGATTTTAAAACTTCAAAAAAGGGTTATCCCGCTAGTATAATCTAAAATATCAATTTTCTCGAAACATTATTTGTAAATTCGAACAGCTGTGTAATTAAGAAAATTCTTTTAATTTGTTTGCGGGACACGTAAAAATAGTTTTTTTTTATAGATTAATGATAAAATGAAGGAAATATTGCTACTGTTAGTACTGTACATTGATACTCTAACTTATACATAGTATAAGCATCCACTTAACAATAGATTAGATTTGTGAAGTTTAAAAACAAAACAATAATGATGAATGTTGCTTATCGCAAAATGCACCAGCACAAAATATCCGACTACAATTTATCAATAAGCCGTTTATACCGTGTACAAAATAAAACGATAAATAAATCCATTTATATTTTATTTTCGTGATTTTTAAAAATGAATGATCACATCTTTCAGGACAATTATGCTGAAAAATGGCATGACAATCGGTTACCAATTGTTTTATTTCATTTTTAAATGTTATTACCTTAGTGGGTATGTCCGATAATAATCAGCGTAATTTGTTATCATTATATCTGTTGAGTAATTAAGTAATTTATGTGCAATTTATGTCACGTTTTTGTTTATTCTGAGGCAATAAAATTTAGTCAACAGCAAGTATAATTTTCCACCAGAGACGAGAAAATTTTCAGTTTAGTTTCTCATTTCATATTACGTACATACAGTACAGATATACTAACAACACAATTTAAAAACTTTATTTATCCGCATTATGTGTCCCCAAACTCTACCCAGAAAAATAAAACATAGCAACTACATATAAAAAATTTACACAAATTAAGAAATATTCTCGTTTTATACGCAAAAATGTGTGGGAAATTTTTCAGGTACGAATTATCATTCATATAAAATGCAATTTCCTTATTTAATGTTTGATTCCTTTATAAAATAAAGTGGTTGTTAGTATACATGATTTTGTGTATTAGGGTAAATATTCCTAAAAGTAGGTCTTTAGTTGAATAGTCTTTTGTTGTCTTTCAATGGTTTTTAAACTATTTTCAAGTTTTTCTTCTGACTGATTTCTTTTTCAAATGATTATTCTTATTTTAATTTGCTTTTTAATGCAACATGGTAGTGCCAAACGAAAAAATTGCGGCGAGCTAAATGTTCCTCCATCGCTTTGTTTTCCGTACACTCCAACTTCTATAATTAAAAATGTATATCTAGCCACGGCTGAAGACAAATTGAAAACAACGTTTTTATAATTATAGAACAGAGTTCTCCGAATGCGCTGGCCATCGAACACGAATTTGTTTACCATCAGTGGCACCTAGGTTAGGTTAGGTTAGGTTGGAGTGGCTGCTTACGCACACTTAGACCGGTGACGGTCCATTGTGATACCACAGGATGTATCCCCTTTTACCCCTATTGGAACCATTTCGAGCTACTTATGTAGCGTAAGACGTCCCGCACTTTAATGTTTTCGAGATCCGAGAGGCAGTCCATCCTGAACTTACCTAAGTGTTTGTGCCTTCTGAGAGCCAATGCTGGACACGAGCAAAGGAAGTGGACCAACGTCCCTTCCTCCTCTTCGTCCAAGCAGCTTCTGCAGAAGTCATTAGCCTCCAGACCCAGCCTTCTTGCATGTTCTCCAAAAAGGCAGTGTCCCGTGAGTATTCCTACGATCGTTCTTAATTCACGTCTGCGTAAGGATATTAATGCCCTAGTGCGCCCCAAGTCCAGCTTTGGCCAAACTTGTCTTGCAACTCTACAGGTTAGGGTGTTAGACCACCTTTCCCCCGCTGAGGATAGCGCCTGCTTCCCAAGTGCTTGTCTCAGCGCTGTGATAGGCCTCCCCAGACTTGCCCTTTTCGGTTGCAGCTGGAGAGTCGTACCATGCCTAGCAAGATCATCTGCCCTGCAGTTTCCCATGACGCCCGAGTGACCTGGGACCCAGACTACCTGGATGTTGAAATGCTCAACCATCTCATTTAGAGATGAGTGACAACTCAACGCCACTCGTGACGCCAAAGACAACGATTCTAACGACCGGATCGCCGCTTGACTGTCCACATAGATTGTGATATCGTCTGAGGATAACACATTATGCTTCAACCACGTCATGACCTCCTCAATCGCTACGACTTCAGCTTAATACACGCTGCAGTAATCAGGGAGACGAATAGAAATATTCACATTTAATTTGTCACAGAATACTCCAGCTCCTACTTTGCCGTCTAGCTTGGAGCCATCTGTGAATCTATCCCTCCAGGATTCCCTTGAAGGGAAGGAGGTCCGAAATCGCTTCTCGAAGCGTAGAGTAGGTTTAATGTAGTCAAGATTCGCCAGCTCATCCTTCAACGATCTGACGATAGTAGAGTGTCCTATACTAAGACACCTCCACTGAGAAACGGCTGCAAGTCGTACAGCCATATTTGCCGCCATCTGTTTGCCAAAAATGTCGACCGGAAGAAGGTGCAACATAACCTCTAAGGCACTTGTCAGTGTCGACCTCAATGACCCGCTAACAAGCATACAGGCCGTTCTTTGCACTCTCTCAATCTTACTTTTGTAAGTTACCTTGTCCAGAGCTGGCCACCAAACACCCACCCCGTACATGAGTACAGGTCTCACTACGGCGGTGTAGAGCCAGTGTACCAGCTCCGGCTTCAGACCCCATCTATGACCAATGGCGTTCCTACAGGAGTACAAAGCAATAGTAGCTTTGTTTATTCTCTCCAACATGTTGGGCTTCCAACTAAGCTTACTGTCCAAGATAATGCCCAGATATCTAGCTCTATCAGTAAAAGCACGTCTCGTGCCATTTAAGGTAGGAGGGACAACTACCGGGATTTTGTATTTCTTAGTAAAGAGTACCAGCTCTGTCTTGGACGGGTTAATACCAAGTCCACATTTGCCAGCCCATTTCGTAACGATGGTAAGCGCATTCTGCATTACGTCTACAATCGTGCCCAGGAATTTCCCGGTAACAGCTAAAGCTACGTCATCTGCGTACGCGATAACTTCAATACCCTCTCTCTCCAATTCAAGTAGTAACCCGTTTACCACTATGTTCCAGAGAAGAGGGGACAGAACCCCCCCCCCCCCCCTGCGGAGTTCCCCTAGTTACTCGCCTCTTGAAGGTGGAGTCCCCCAACCTCGAGCCAACAATCCTGCTTCCCAGCATATAATTGATTACCCCTATCAGAGGAACGTCCACCTCCAAAAATGACAATCCCTCCTTGATTGCCTCCGCTTTCACATTATTAAAGGCGCCTTCTATATCCAGGAAGGCCACCAAACAGAATTCCTTCGAATTAATCGATTTCTCAATCGTAGACACCAAGGCGTGCAGAGCAGTGTCCACAGATCTACCCTTTGTGTACGCGTGCTTAGACGATGCCCACTTCCTGGCACCTATTTTATCTCTGATGTATACATCCAGCAGCCTTTCCAATGTTTTCAAAAGAAAGGATGATAGAGTTATTGGTCTTAGGTCCTTAGGATAGACATGTGAGCTTTTCCCCGCTTTCGGTATGAACACCACATTGACCTCCGTCCAGTACCTAGGAATATAGCCCAGCTTCAAACACCCTTTGAATATAGCTTCCAGGTAGGGAAGAATAATTACTGAGTTGTTTTGAAGTTCCGCTGGTATAATTTGATCCGGACCAGCCGATTTAAATGGTTTAAAACCTTTCAGTGCCCATAGGATCCGTTTTCTGGTTACGATATCCTCTGTGGTTACTGACAGTGATTCCTGATGATTGCTACGCACCAACAGGTCTTCAAAGCTCCCTGGGAAGTGTGTCTCGAAGAGAAGCTCCAGAGATTCTCCACTAGAAGCTGTCCAAGATCCGTCAGGTTTTATCAAAAAACTAGGACTAGATGTACTTTTGGAAAGAATCTTCCTAAGGCGGGAGGTTTCGGATACCTCTTCCATATTATCACAGAAGATTCTCCAAGACCTCCTTTGTGCCTTTCTTAATTCTTTCTTATAAATTCCGAGTTTCTCCTTATAGGAGTCCCAATCCTGAGCCTCCCTTGTATTTTTGGCTCTATTAAAGGCTATCCTACAAGCCTTACGATAGGTTCCCAGTTCCCTGGACCACCATACCGGTTTTTGCCTACCCCTAGGCTTTGCCAGTGGGCAGGCAGCGCGAAAGGATCGGTTGCATGCGCTAGTAACGCTAGCCACCATGTCCTCCAGCTCCCCAACGGTCGTCGGGGGCTCCATAGCCCTCGTCGGTAACATTTCCTCCAATAATTCCCCATATTTGCTCCAGTTGGTCCTTCTAGGGTTCCTGAAGGCTTCCCGGGTAGCAGGGTGAATATCGAGGCTATCGGTTAAATATCGATGATCAGAAAAGGAGTGTTCCTTATCCACCCTCCAATTTTTAACCATATGAAGAATATTATTTGAGGCAAGGGTCACGTCTAGAACCTCCTGCCTGTTACTAGTAATAAATGTTGGTTCCCGCCCAATATTACACACTGAAAGGTTAGTACTCATCAGTGGCACCTAAGTAATTTAGGAAATTTCAAATATTTGAAACGAAATCCAAGGGGATTTCCACCACCACATATCATATTCACTTGTTGAATATTATGGCAATGAACTCGCAGTTAGTAAAATGCAGAATATGTCATTCAAACGAAAAATACATAAATGTGTACTAGATTTTTTATTTATTTATTTTTAATTAGGTCTTTTATATTATTTTTTATGTTTGGCTAAATTATAGACCTATTTATAAAATATTTTTTTTATAAATAGGTCTATAATTGTGTTTGTTGTGAAAAATATTGTGTATAGCATTATTTTTTAATTAAATTTTCATAGCCTTGAAAATGGTTTAAAAAACCGAAAATTTGGCAAAAAATTGTATTTAAAAAAAGGAGAAAGTTTTAATAAAGAAATTTATTAAAAAAAAAAAAAAAACAATTTTTATAAATAGGTCTATAATTTAGCCAAACATAAAAAAACTAGATTTTTTAGTAATAGCCAATCCAGTTATATTTTCCAGTTAAACAACACATATTTCCACTCT
The DNA here is from genome assembly GCA_958295665.1 of Tipula vernalis. Lineage (NCBI taxonomy): Eukaryota > Metazoa > Arthropoda > Insecta > Diptera > Tipulidae > Tipula > Tipula vernalis. Next base: position 244,712,687 of record OY282560.1, on the reverse strand, counting down.
CTCCTCCTCTATGGAATAGCGTTTCGTTCATAATACAAATTCAACGCACGTCGTTATATTTTTTTACAAAGAAATATTTGGTCTTCAGCTAAAATATTTAGCTGGACGAATTAGGGCAGTCAAATGTTTAGCTCTATGTTCATGTAAAAAACAGATAAAACCAGCTTAAGGAACAGGAGAAAATATTATTGTATTTACCTGAAGATTGACTCTTTTTTTTGTGAAACTGGGTATAAAATACGTAGACCGTACATTTTGTTTGCTGATTTATTTTGCGTTCAGCACCCGAATTCTGGTTGAATAACAAATGAGAATGGGAAGTGACTTTATTTTGTATTTCGGCTACTCTAAATAAAAACGCAAACGACCAGTTGCAATAAAAAATCAAGTCAGCACTTTCATAAACGTAGATTATATTTTCGGTAGACTATAAGTGCCCTGAATGCTCCCAATATCTAAAAGCGCTAAACCAAAACTAATGCGTTTTATAAAAGAAAAACTCTGAATTTTCATAAAATTATTTAGTATTGGTGCATCACAGTAAAAGTTGTAATATTAATATAATGTACCTATCAGAAATTTAAAATAATGTTATTGCAAACCACATTTCCTATTTTTACGTTACATTTACATACAATTAAAATGTAATTGTGTTTGTAATTTTGTTTATTTTATATCGTGTGCAAGGCGACATGTCACTAATTCAAGAACTCATCACTTTATCATCAAAATTTGATCGTAGTATCATAACTTAAAATTACCATATTTCCAAGAGAAATGTACAACAACAATTGCATTGCAAAAATCCGCACGGCTGTTTCGGATGTCATAATAAATTTGGACAAACGGATTGATATGTGCCATCGAAGCTGTAGTGAACATTTAGCCGATATTATCTCTCACACATAATTGTTATCGATCAATAAAATCATTCCAACCCAACAATTCTTTATTTACTATTCACATGGTGAAACCCTTGTTGAACACCAGTGTTCTCTAGCCACTTGTTGTATTATTCAGTGTAGTATACCGATGGTACAGTGGCAGCTAGGTGTGGTTTCCATCGTGGCATACTGTAACGCAGCACTGGTTACCACTGTGTTACAAATTCAAAATATATGATTGAGTCGATTTATTTGGTACTAATACAGATTACAAAGTGTGTATTATCATTACATTGGGATATATATCTGCTTACTTTGTGTGTATGTTGCCAAATTTTGCTGTTAATTAATTTAGGTGGGACAAATTTTTTTTTGGATGGGAGTTGAAAAATAAATTGCAATGAGATCGGTCGGTATTATTTTTCTTTGTGAAAGAATTCTAATGAAATTAAAATTAAAAATTTATTAGTTAAATATTAAAATTTTAAAACATTAATCTTGTGTCGAAAATATATATATATATATATATATATATATATATATATATATATATATATATATATATATATATATATATATATATATATATATATATTTATGTGTAATTTTTAAGAAATACTTTGGTTTAGTGCAAACTTTTATATGATCTTTATGGGAGCCGTTTAAATGGCAAACGACATTTAACAAAGATATGTTTCATCAAAATATCTTTGGCAAATTTGCATATTTGGCAAATATCAAATAACAAATCAAATTGAATGGCAAATGTACGTTTAATCAAAAAACCTATAATCAAAGTAGGTTTAGCCAAATTAAAAGTTTGTTTTTTTTGTAAATATTTTTTTTTAGTGATATAAAGTTGGCTGTGGCAAAAGTGATGCATGAAATTTAATGTGCATATTATATTATTTATTTACAAAATGCAGCAATGAAGTGAGTTTTTTCTTAAAAAATATAAATATAAATATATTATAAGTTTATATATAAACATGAAAATAGAAATAAATTCTGAAGAAAACAATAGTTTCGATTCATCTTTATTTCAAACTTCGAATATTACCCAAGGAGAAAAATATTGTGTTTTATTTAAATTCACAAAAGGAAAACCAAAATTAAATTTGGATGGATTCAGTTTTAACAAACTATTAATTAAAAATGATTTGTTTTATTGGGCATGTGAGAAGAGGTCACTCGAACCAAATAAATGTAATGCAAAACGCATTACTAAAATAGGAACGAATAGTGAGCATAAGTTGCAGAAGGAGACCGGACATCATAACCATTATCCCAATGCTGCGACCCTAGGGGAAGCAAACGGATTAACGGATTTGAAAGATGATGCATCTAAGAATGAACGAAAACGGATGTGCCAAATGGTTCAAGATCTGGTTTCCCGGAGTACAGATGATATAGGAGGTAATTTGCCATCGATCAGAGCTATGAGATAAATTGAACTCGAATAAAAAAGAAACAAAATACATTTCCAAAGGAGCCGGAAAATTTGAAATTTCATTTGGATGTTAATTTCATCAAAGAAAATGACAAAACCTATCTAGCGCTGGATGAATTTTTCGACGACCAACGCGTCATTGTGATTACAAATCTGCAATTTGTTAAATTCTTGGGGTGTGCTAAATATTGGATGCTAGATGGCACCTTTAAAATAGTTCCTTCCATATTTAAGCAACTGTACACCATTTACGCAGATGTTAATGGGTCGAAGGCTTTTCCTTTAGCGTTTGGTCTTTGTTCAGCGAAGAGTGAATCAGTTTATGACAGGATGTTTCAAATGCTCATTGATTACGCAGCGGAAAATAACGTTAAGTGGGAGTCAAAATTATCAATCACAGATTTTGAAAAGGATGCCATTAACTCGTTGAAAAACAATATTTCAGACATCCAAACCAAAGGATGCCATTTCCCTCTTGGCCAAATAATATATCGCCGCATTCAAGCTATGGGCTTTACTTCAAAATATGGTCACAATCAAGATTTTTCTTTAAAGATACGTGCCGAAAACACCGCGGTATTTTGATAAACTGTTTGAGGACCTAGATGATGATGGTCGAAAAGTGGCCACATGGTTTTCAGAGAATTATATATATGGAAAATACAACCGACCACCTCAATTCTCACCAAATTTTTGGAGTTGTTTTAATCGTAATTTAAAAGACTTACCAAGGACTCAAAACTTCACTGAATCTTGGCATCATAGCATACATAAAATAATTGATGCGGCACGTTGGCGTTTATAAAATAATAAATGAACTGCACAAAGAAATCATTTTGATAAAAGCTGAAATTGGAAAGTATCAAAGTGGAGCACTGCCTCCATCTAAGAAAACCAAATATATTCAAAAAGAAATTCGAATATCAAGAATTCTGTAAAATAAAACCCAATATAACGAATTAGAATTTTTGGTTGCACTGACTAAGAACATGCGTTTGCAATAAAAAAAAAAATCAACTCATTCGTTTATTTTCATTATACTACCTTGATCAACAAGTTCCCAGAATAACCACCGTGTGGCGCTGTTCTGTTTTTTCTGTTAAGTTGGTACATCTGTTGTTGATATTCCCTCTAAATCTTAGCATCATAGCTTGACATTTGCAAAAATTACGTAGTTAAGAGTATATCTACTCTGTGTGCGTTGGCGATTTTTTCATTATTTCCTCTCGGCTGCTGAAACGCGTTCCCCGTAATGGTTTTTTAACTCGATTGAACAGAAAGAAGTCACAGGGAGCCAAATCAGGTGAATTCGGTGGCTGTTGGATGGTATTTGTTGCATTTTTCGTCAAAAAATTACAAATAATGATGGCACTGTGCGACGGTGCGTTATCATGGTGCAAAATCCACGAGTTTTCTGCCCACAATTCTGGTCTCTTTCGGCGAATTGCTTCACGCAAACGTCTTATAACGCCCAAATAATACTCTTTGTTTACGGTCTGGCCTTCTGGCAAATATTCATGATGCACTACACCGTTGTAATCCATGAAAACCGTGAGCGTTGCCTTCTTTTTTGACTGAAAACGACGTGTTTTTTTTTGGTGAACGCCATTCACTTGCCTGATGTCTGGATTGCGTGTCTTACTTATAAACCCACGTCTCGTCTCCAGTAATGATCTTTTTGATGAATGTGGGATCGGATTCAGCCTCGCAAATCATGTCTAAAATTTTAAATAATTTCTAAAATTGTAAATAATCGCCAACGCACACAGAGATAGATGTACTCTTGACTACGTAACTTTTGCAAATGTCAAGCTATGACGCTAAGATTTAGAGGGAATATCAACAACAGATGTACCAACTTAACAAAAAAAACAGAACTCAAATCGGAACGATGGGAGCGCCACACGGTGGTTATTCCGGGAACTTGTTGATCAAAGTAGTATGTAGATAGTTTTAATGAAAATATTTAGTAATTTTTCTGAATTAATTTATTATTCTATTATTTATTTTTTAGACAATGACGTATTATATTTGTTTGAAATAAAAAGTATATGCAATTTTTAATAAAATTAATGGAAATGTTTTCGTTTGTTTTGTTTCGATTTTAGAGTAATTTCTTTTTGGCAAATTATTCTTCAGGAATTATGAGACATTTTGATCACGCGCGCGATCAAAATGCCTCATAATTCCTGAAGAATAATTTGCCAAAAATTAATTTGTCAAACATTTATTTGACATTCATCCCTTTTTGCTAAAGATTATTTTGCCGGACAATAATTGGTTAAAAGTGTATTTGCCATTCAAACTTCTTTGCCAAAAAATTGTTTGCCAAACGTTTTTTTTACTAAAAGTAATTTGATCAAACTTTGATTTGCGGAACGTTTTTTTGCCAAAAGATACATACCCGATCTTTATATGTACATAATCAAACTTAGTATAGTTATAGAAATTATAAATTTAAAATAAACATGTGCTCCGAACATAGCCTCAAGAACGTTTCTTTTTTTTTTTTGAGACAGCTATGATTACAAAAGGTCATAATATAACGTTAAGTCAAAATTTGAATGAATGACCGTAAAGTGAATAACCATTAATCAATAAAAGTAATAATTTCGTATCGAACTTTTTAATTAATATATACTGTTATAATTAAAGTATGTTACTTTGTTAAATAGTGGTACTAAGTTATACACAGTTACCACAATTAACAAGACGATACACAGCGAAGTTCAACGGTGAAAGTGAAATGTTAAAATTTAAATTAAAATAAAAATACCGAACAATCCTAAATAAAACTAAATTTATAAAACAACGAAAAATATATATATATATATATATATATATATATATATATATATATATATATATATATATATATATATATATATATATAATTACGTGCATGGCATGTAAGACTTAATAAAAAAAACATTTATTTATTCAACTTTTAACATTTATTTAATCTACATGTCACTTTTACGGAGTTAAAATTACAACTAACTTAATTATGAATTATATTTTCTTAATTCTAATCTAAAATTATTAAAAATGCTACGTGTGCGTCTTATGCTTATCCGCTGGCTCGGGTTTCGCGTATATTATGATGTTTTCTTTAATTGCATTCTCCAAGTGTGGGAAATGCAATTAAGCATTTTCTTTATGTTTGTCTTTTACATGAGACGCATGAGAAATGCTACTATGCACTTCGTTGGAACGTAATTCCTCCGGGGGGTGAAAAAAGGGCGTCCCCGTCCTTTAGCTTGTCGGTCGCATCTTTCAATATCCTTGACAACTGGTTGACTTTTTCCCTCTCTGCTGATTTTGGAGTTGAGCTGCTTATTTTTACCGTAGCGGGTTGTATACCACGGAGGACAATATAAATGATGAGACTTATTATCCCGATTGATGATATCGTTACTGTTCCTGATAATGTCCACATCCAGTTTTGATGTTTGATCTGTTCTAGATACATGTTCTTGATTTCATTTCTGTTTTGAGTATTCTCCTCCTTTATTATGTTGATGTCTAACGCTTTTATTAGTTGCCTTGTTGCGTTTATGTTATACAGCGCACCTTGGATTTCCTGTAGGTCACTAGTTAACTCGTACGATTGGAATTTTCTGTTTTTAATTGTTATCTGCAGTTCCAGAACGTTAGTAAAAAGTTTCCCGTTAATTTCCTATCGCTAGGTCCGCAATCTGAGTGTAATGTTTCGTTGTTTGCGTTATTTATAATTAATTTGTTTTCGGAAATAAACTGCATTTCTGTTTCCATCTGGGATGTCACGTTGCAGTGGCTTGATGTGCCCATTATTAGCGATTTGATGCAATTGTCGTCAAATTCTTGTATCTCTGAATGACTTTGTACAAACTGCTTGTGATCCAATGTTGTATATAACTTCTGGTTGTTTTTGATGAGGTACAGTGGATGGTCCCGTATGACTGTGTTGTTAATGACTAATGGTACGATCATCAATGTGCTTGAGGTTTCCTTTTCCAATTTTGGTACCTGGAGGATGTATAATAATGTTTCACCGCTTATAGCGACTTTCGGTGTTACAAACTGTAATGCCTCGTCGGGAAATGAGATTTTGATACCCTGGTTGACCAATAAATCTTTAATCTTGATGATTTCGGTTAATGTCAGAATTTTACTGCTTGGTAAATTTACTTTTGTACTAACTATTGCTTCTTGAATTTCTTCCAATATTTTATTTATAGTGTCAATGGTTACTATAGTTGCCAACATGTCTATTTCTGTTAGTATTACTTTATTACTGATGGTGCTGTTCATTATTGCACTGTTCACTGTTGCAGTTATCATTTGGATTCTTCGATCTATTTGTTGATTTATATGAAATTGTTGGTTATTGTCGTCTATTAATTGATTCATGGTGTTGTTGATTATACACAGGTCTTCAGCTTCGGGATTCCCCGCAAGCCATTTCCATCCTGAGCCCAAAGCATCCCATCGTTTATGTCTGGTGCTTTGAAGTGGTTTTATTTGACGTAGGTTGTCGTGTAGCTTTTTAATTTTTTCTTTTACTATGTTATGTAATTCTAATTTATCGTACATTTTATTGTTGATTAGTTTGTCAATTGTTCCTACCGTTATTTCTATATTAGTGAGGTTAATTGGATGTATTACCTTAATATTTCCCACTTGAATTTTGCAATGCCCTGTTTTTATTAACAATATCGGGTCTTCGTATAAACTTTTAATATCTAATTTTTGAGTAATCAAGGGTTTAATGAATACAATTAAAAAGATACAGATTTGTGGGTACTTTCAATTCAATTTTATAATTTAGTTTTCAATAATATAATAATTTTTATTTTCAACTTTATTTTTTTTTTCAATTTATAATTTTCAATTCAATTTTATAATTTTGTTTTCAATAATATAATAATTTTTATTTTCAATTTTATTTTTTTCAATTTATAATTTTCAATTCAATTTTATAATTTTGTTTTCAATATAATAATTTTTATTCTCAATTTTATTTTTTTTTCAATTTATAAATTAGCTAGCTATAATTTTTACGAAATTTAAATGAAAAGTTCTGAAATGATAAAAAATATTTAGTTTAGTTACACTGTTTTAATCTCTTAATTTTATTTTTGTTTCATTTAATATTTCTATTGATATTGAATGTTTTAAAATTTATATTTTTTGCTTGAGCTTCAATCCCTCTTGCTTGCGTTTTTGTTCTAATGTTCGGTTTGAGAAATACCGATTGATTTTCAAGCAGATTTGGCGGATTTTCTCTATTGATATTTTGTTTTTCCATTTTTTTTATTGCCCCTTCTATACTTAAGTTCACCTGCTTAAATATGTCGTTGGCTTGTCGTTGAATTTCGCAAGGGTTTATTTGATTAATTTGATTGAAAACAATCTCGTTTGGCGTGAAGCCTGTGGAGGAATGCACTGAGCCGTTGTATAAGGCTACAGATAATTCGATTGCGACTGGGACACTGGAATTAGGAAACTTGGGTTTGTTCGTATTGAAAATCTCAATTATCGTTGAATGGGCTTTTTCAATTTGTCCGTTCGATTCGGACGAAGATGCGTATTCTAGCTGAACGTTAAGTTTATTAAGATATTCCTTAAATTGTTTGGAATGGAATGTTGTTTCGTGGTCCGATATAATTGTATGAGGAATTCCGAATTGAGTGAAGTATCTAGTTAGAGCACTAGTTGTGTCTAACAAATTTTTGGTTTTTATGGGAATCATCTGCAGATGTTTCGAAAATGCGTCAATTATGGATAGGAAACTTGACTTATTTATACTAAATATGTCAATATGAAGTCTTTCTAGTGGCCTGTGAGTGATAGGTCTAGGCGATATTTTGATATTATACGGTTTCCTGTCGTATTTATGAGTTTGGCAGGTCTTGCAAACATTATTGTGACTTTTGATTTTCCTCGCCATATTTGGAAAAAAATATGAGCGTTTGATTTGGTTCTCTACTTCCCGAATACCTCTGTGGGCTCGTTCATCTTCTTTTGAAATAATGGCATTTTGACGATCCTCGTTCGTCACGTCTTCGACCATTTTCGTAACGAAAACGAAATGGCCGTCTCTTGAAAAATTCTCTCTGAAAGCTTCTTGGATGCTTTGGTACAGTATTTCTGGCGCTAGAATTGCCGACTGCTTACCATTGTGGAAGTTTTTCATGTAATTTACTATATCGTTTTTCTCAAATACTTTTTGAGTGATTCTTTTAAAATTTTGAAAAATTTGTTCCGAAATTATTGTCTCTATCTTGGAAACCTTAAATATAATTTGGTTCCTATAATAGTTTATGGGTCGCTCTGAGAAGTGAATGAAATAATGGTCTGAGGTGTTTGCTGAGTGAACAGTCTCTATTTCACTATCAGTTCCTGGTGCATTTACCTCATTGACTTCGAGTTCACGTGGAGTGTTATAACTTTTTTCATTGAAATGTATTTCATTTGTAGGTATCCGACTTAAAGCGTCTGCTACCACGTTGGTTTTTCCTTCTCTATATACGACGTCATAGTCGTAATTCTCGAACACTGGTATTTTTTTGTGGCCCATATTATAGCCAGTGCCTCTTTTTCATTCGTGGCGTATTTGGATTCGGTCTCGTTAAGAGTTCTTGATGCGAATGCAATGGGTCTTTCGACTCCATCTTGCACCTGCGATAGGACTGCACCAAGAGCAAAATCTGATGCATCCGTAGTCAGTATGAAATTTCGTGAAAAATCGGGATATGCTAGGATTTGATCTGTTGAGATGATCCTTTTAAGGCTTTCAAAAGATTCTTTGTAGTCTGGATCCGCAATATTAATCAAAGCATCTTTCTTCAGATATTTTGTCATGTGCTTGGTTAATTTTGAATAGTCTCTAATGAACCTTCGGTAATACCCTGATAGTCCTAAGAACTGTTTTATTTCTTTAGCCGTCTTAGGTATTGGCCAGTTTAAGATTTTATCTATTTTCTCGGGGTTTGGTTTTACCCCGTCCTGAGTGATTATATGCCCCAGGAACTCGGTTTCCCGTTTCAGAAACTCGCACTTGTCGAGCTGAATTTTTAAATTAAAATGGGAAAGCCGTTTAAACACAGTGTCCAGGTTATTTATGTGGTGTTATAAATTTTTACCCACGATGATAATGTCGTCGAGGTAAACGTGACAAATTTTTCCTATCAAACCATTGAGAACGTTGTTCATCGCCCGTTGGAATGTGGCGGGACCGTTCTTAAGGCCAAAGGGCATTCGAGTAAACTCAAAGTGGCCCTTATCTGTCGAGAAAGCTGTTTTCTCTTGAGATTTTTCATCCATAGGAATCTGGTGAAATCCAGATTTTAGATCCAATGTTGAAAAATAAACAGATTTCCCTAAATTATCGAGAATTTCCTCAATTTGTGGCATTGGAAACTTGTCATCTTTGGTTTTCTCGTTGAGCTTTCGGTAGTCTATCACTACCCTTACTTTTTTTATGCCTGATGCATCATTCTTTTTTGGGACAACCCAGATGGGTGAAGTGTATGGGCTGATCGAATTCTTTATGATACCACTATCTAGTAGCTCTCTGACTTGTTCCTCTACATCCTGTTTGTAATGGTGCGGATACCTGTACGTTTTTGTGTAGACCGGACTATCGTCAGTTGTTATAATCTTGTGTTTTGTGATCGTAGTCGCTGATAACTTTTCCTTTTGTTTTAACAGAATTGATTGATTATTGAAAATGGTTTCTGTTAAGACGTATTTTTCCTTTTCACTCAAATGATTCATTCTAATCAATTTCTGGATACATTTTTTATCTAGAGTTTTATTCTCCGAAAGTGGTATTGGGTTGAGTGTTTCAAAGTTATTCACTTTGAGCTTTAGTTTAGGAATCCGTTTAGCAGGTTCGGGGTTTCCCGTAAGAATTTTGACGGTTGTCTTGAAGTTTTCAGCTTTATACAGTCCTGGTTGTACTGTTATGTCTTCGTTTAATTTTTCGAAACCAGTAACTAACCATTCTCCGTTTTCCGATGTATTAAGCGTGACTGTATGGTTATAGAAATTGTCCTGTGGATAATATCTGTTGAATTTATATACACGGTTGTTCAGTGTAATACTGTTAGATTTAAAATCTATCTTGGCATTCATTTTCGCCATTGTTTCGGCTCCTAGAATTCCATCGAAAAATTTATGGAAATCTAGTTGATAGTATGTTTGTTCCGGTTGATTATCTCCTAATAAATTTAATTTCACTTTTTTTTCAACTTTATGGTTGCCTAAAATGTTTTCAATTGTGGTTCTATTTATATTAACGAAATTTTTGAGATTTAATAAGTTATTGATTTCTGGCGTAATGACATTTTTGTTCGCGCCAGTATCTATTAGAAGTGTTATATGGCCTTTTAAGTACTCATTATAACACTTGAGGTACGGAAGATAATTTAATCTTCCGTATCTGACTCGATGGTCCATTGAAAATTTCCTGAGTCTCCATCTTGGATCTCGTCGGAATTTTCTTCGTTCGAATCTGACGCTAGGTCGTCTGGAATTTCGTTTTTAGTTTCATGATTGTGAATCATTTTCTTAAATGAGTTTCGAGTTCTCATGGATTGATCGACGTCCATAGGAGACATTGATCCTCGAACTGAATAGGTTTGTTTTTTATTATTAAAATTTGGTGGTAACGGATCTTTATTTTTTGGTTGGTAATAATCAATTGCTTTTGGTTTTTGAGAATTATTGGGATTGTTTTTTCGAGTTACTTGATATTAACTCGTTACTATTGAATTTACAGAGGAAGGCATATGCCTCCTCGATACATTTTGGTTTTGCCGCTTGGGCATAGCCAAAATAAGGTTTTCGTAAACCAAAAATGAAAGCTGCTAGTGCGTCTTCTGCAATAAAAGCGTTGATTGCAGGCCATGATTCGCTATATAATGTATTTTGTCTAGACAGTGATTTGATATTTTGCACATTTTCTATTATTTTCGTAAAATAACTGTGCACGGTCATGTTTTCGGTCATCTTTGTGAACCATAATTGAGATTTATAGAAAGAAAGTTCCTGGCGATCGCCTAAGGCTTCCATTAAAACATCTTTTATTTCCAAAAATGATTGGGGATTTCCGGCAAGATATATTATATCTTTTGCCTTTCCTTCTATTTTATTCAATACCGATTGAATGTATAGTGCGAACTGTTGTTCTGATACCAGTGGTTGAAATACTAGCAGTGTACTTTCTGCTGTTTTCAGCCAAGCTGATAATTGTTTACGATTCCCATCGTAATGTGGAATCGATTTAATAGGATCCGGGATCCTGAACAAGTCAACTGTTGACATTTGTTCTTTAACTTTAACAGGGGTCTCGAGTTGAGCCTGTGGTTGATCTACTTTATCGAAAAGAAAATTTAATTTTCCATCTTGCTCCACTTGTGCATCGTTCAATTTTTTTAATTGTTATACGATCACGTTTAGTTGTGTAGCTAATTCTTCCATTTCTACTATTGAGTTGGTTTCTTTGTCAAAGTTTCTATTCTGATCAAAGATTTTTAACCTTTTACTCATATGTTAGACGCTAATGGATTTAATATTATTATATTTTTTTTTGTTTACTGTCACTATGCGATCCACTGATGCTAATCGTGAACAGTATGGTACCGTTGCGTCTATCTGGTAGTGCGCGGTCGTACCGAGGTAAAGATTTGAATAATATTTTATCGCTTTACTTTAAAAATCACAGCAATTGCTATCCACTGATGCTAATTGCCTTTTTATCGTAAAAGATTAATAAAACAAAAAATCTTAAAATTTTTTTTTGTTTACTGTCACTATGCGATCCACTGATGCTAATCGTGAACAGTATGGTACCGTTGCGTCTATCTGGTAGTGCGCGGTCGTACCGAGGTAACGATTTTAATAATATTTTATCACTTCACTTTAAAAAAACACAGCAATTGCTATCCATTGATGCTAATTGCCTTTTTATCGCAAAATATTAATAAAACAAAAAAATCTTACCTTTGTTTGCAATCGTTCTGAGAGAGTGGGTTACAGTGGTGTCTTCAATGAAATCCGGCGGAACCTCAAGTCAACCAACGGTTTATTAACCTTCAGTTGGCGATGTAACACTAATAATTTTTTTTTCATGAAATTAAACTGTCACGGATTCACATCTGAATTTGTTTTTAAGTTCAAATTCTTTGCACTGTTAATAATTTCACTGATTTTCCACTAAACCGCGGCTGCGCCAATTACGTGCATGGCATGTAAGACTTAATAAAAAAAACATTTATTTATTCAACTTTTAACATTTATTTAATCTACATGTCACTTTTACGGAGTTAAAATTACAACTAACTTAATTATGAATTATATTTTCTTAATTCTAATCTAAAATTATTAAAAATGCTACGTGTGCGTCTTATGCTTATCCGCTGGCTCGGGTTTCGCGTATATTATGATGTTTTCTTTAATTGCATTCTCCAAGTGTGGGAAATGCAATTAAGCATTTTCTTTATGTTCGTCTTTTACATGAGACGCATGAGAAATGCTACTATGCACTTCGTTGGAACGTAATTATATATATATATATATATATATATATATATATATATATATATATATATATATATATATATATATATATATATATAAGTATATACGAGTAATACCCTAAAACTTAATATAAACAAAAAAAAACATAAATGCATTAATAACACTATAATAAACTATAAATCTCCGGTGTTAATAAAATCAAAATAATTTTTGAACAAAAAATATTTGACTGACCAGGTGAAAATTGGGTTTTTTTTTTGGTTACAGTCAACGTGCAACATTGAATAGCTAAATTCAATATTTTCCGTGCAACATTTAAAATATAATGTGTAATTGATCCATTTTCGATATTCAACATGCAACATTGAAAATCTAGATATGCATACATAACATAATGTTCAATGTGCTAATTCAACATGCAACATTCACCATTTAAAACGCAACTTGGTCAAGATAAGATTATATTTTCTACTTTATTATATACATTTATTATAATTCTTAATTTTTATTGTTATTATTATTATTATTTTTATTATTAATTATTATCATAATTATTATTATCATTATTTTTTTTTTCCTTATGTAATTTTTGGTTATATTTTAGAATAGGTACATAATAAGTTTAGACTAGGATTAGAACAGGCTATTAGAATTAATTTGAAATTTGTATATAAGTACATACTCGTACGTCTTTATTTTTCTTGCCTTTCCCCAAATTTACACTTATAATTTTCAATTGTTGAATATTTATGAATGAAGCAATAATTAAATACACATAATAGTTTTTTTTGTGAAACTTGATACTACATTGAATTTGTTTTTATTTATTTTTGTTGATTTATAATTACATAATGATGATTCATTGATTAAATCATCGGTGAGATAGGTGAGTAATGCAATGACAGGAATAGATCCTTTTCTTTTTTTTACTTACCATTTTTTTTGCTCTCTCTTTGCATACCTTTAATTTTTTTTTCTTCTTCTCATTAATACTTACTGTTTTGCATTCTTACTGTAAGCAATATACTGCATTATGTGTGTTTACTCTATGGTTGATGATGATGATGACTCCTAAATTTTTTTTTTCCATTCCTTTTTTAATTATTGTTTTTCTGTTGTGGTCAGAATTTCATGATCTTGCAATTAATTAAATTAACGGTCTAACAAGACTGAGTTCATCCTTTGTAAATCCCACCCCTAAGCTCCTGAGCATTAGCCGCACTTAAATGATCGTACAAAGGCAATGAATCAGTATTTATTTCTTTAACGAAGTGACTTTTTTTTTGTTCCATTTTGATTTGAAATCAAAATTTGGATACTATAGTTGAGTCTTCTTTAACTTCGTTACAATACCGACAGGGAACCTGATAAAAATAAGTAGTAATTTGAGCTTTCCTCGGTCTCAGTTTATTGGAAACATTTTTTTAAAGGCCAATTTAAATTTTTTTATACATTTAGATTAAAATTGCAGTCACACCTAATTCTATGTTACAATCCAATGTTTGAATATCTTCAGTTTTAATCGTAAATGATTTTATCTACAAAAATTACAACATACTTTCACAAACTAGGTATAGATTTTCACAATATTTAGAAGATTATTTTCAATTAATTTCCATTAAGCAAACAATTAGGCAATTACATTTATTTATAAATATTGAATTAATATTTTTTAATTAATTTTTCTTTTTCACCAGCGAGAAAATCGCTGTGATTTTCTACTACTTGTAAACTCTCAGCAGATTTCTATGTCTTTTAATCAGGTCATGTGTAATAAAATTGTGTGACAAAAAAAAATATTTATTCAATTTCAGTTTATTTAAAATATACATGAATTATGATATTATAAAAAAATTAAAAAATTAAATTAATCATGCTCAACGGGGAAGAGGCAATTTTTCATACCAGACCGAACAATGCACAATGCAATTCCTAAATTTATTCTAAAGTAACAAAGCTCCAAAGGCTACTAGTTTTTATTTTGCATACCTTCTAAGTATTAATTTAGGAATTTACTATCGTAATGTCGATGTGAAAGAATATTCTGAGATCCCGATGGTATGATGGCATGATCAGTGTGTGATGATATGATACCATGATGGAACGACTTTATGATGGTTATGATGGTTTGTGGATATGGTGATGTGATGGTAAAATATTATTATGATATGATTGTATGTTGGTATGATGGTATGTTACTATGCTGATATAATGGTATAATGGTATCACGGTATAATGGATTAATATTTTACGTTTATAATGATATGATCTGATGGGATAATGGTACAATGTTATGATGGTAAGAAAGTATGATGCTACGAAGGTATAATTTGATGGTATGTTGGTTTGATGGTCTGATGGAAAGATGGTATGACGTTGTGATAAGATAATGATATTGCAACAACCGCTTATTCGTTGCTACAACTAAATAATTCCACATAGAAACTAATAAAAAACTTTGTTGTGAATAAATTTCATTCAGGACAACCCCAAAGTTTTTATATCTATTGCTGTATACTCGTTACAATAATATTAAAAGATTTTCAATTTGGCCAATTATAAAATTAGTCTAACATAAAAATATATTATGTAATTTTATACATTTTTATGTATATTTATAGGCTCTTTTCAACTTGAAACATTCGTGGTACAACTATCAGTAGGACCGATACGAGCGATACAATTCGTTTGATCTGTGCCTGCAAGGTTGACGAAACATTTTTCAATTTAACACAAATTCGCTCCATTACATTCGACGATTCTATATTAACCCAACGAATTAAGCTAACCAAACCACAACTTCTAACATTTATGGTGGTAGTGGAACTATTAGTGGAAGCGATACAAGCGATATGATTCCTTTAAAATAATTCATTAAAATTCATTTAAAAAAAAACTGACCTTTACTTCAAAAATTAACTCACAAGTAGAATAAAAAAAAACATGAAAAAAACTAAAAACAATGTGTTCCGCCGGCAAGTGACCGGCCGGAAAATTCGGAATATTTATGTATAATTATCGCAAAAAGCCAAACAATAGAATCGTCCGGAACAATAGAATCCACAATATGTACTCATAATTTGTAAAAAATAAATACATATTACAATCTATTTGTCGACAATTTAATCATAATTTTGATGTGTTTGATTTTAATATTTCTAAATGTACTTTTAAAAAGCAAATCAAAGCTAAATTATAAAACTATTTATAATTATAATTATTGTAATCAAAAAAGGATTTTTACCCCGTTGATTTTTAGAATAAATAAATAAATAAATAAATCATTCATTGTATTTAAACTATAGGATGTTTTCCTTTAAGAATTAAATTATATGTGCTTGTTCTTTAAGGGACTGTACTATATTTACGAATGCCCCATTCACAAAGCCAATAACGCCAGGAAATCCAGTAATGTTGTAAAAATAATCAGAAAGTCTAAAGAATTTGTTGAACTGAAATCTGAGTAGATATATTTAATTAAATCCAACAAGGTTTTTAATTTTTCATACATACCATTAACAAAAAAGGCCCTTCCCGCTAAAAGCGTATATTTTTATTTTCAACCGAATTTCCAATTAATTCATATTCGAATCGAATCAAAAATTGAATTTTGTGCTAGCTTTGGCAAAGTTGTAGCCAAAACAAACTCGACGGGCGAAATTAAACTCTGGTGTGGAATAGCAAAAAGGGCTACTTTTCTATATTTAAACGGCATTTAAATCTGCTCCGCCTAGTTTGTTTAGGCTATTAAGGTGATATTTTTTTTATGATTCTGAACTAAAAATTAACAAAATTATGGTGTGTTTATCTAATCTTAATTAGATTAATAGGACTTGACAGGGAATACGTTTACTATAAATGTTACCTGTTTTTATATTTAATACAGACTATTTGGCAAATAACTAAAATTATCATTTGGTTTCCTGTTTTTTTTTTATTTTACAGGGCGCAGGAGGCTGATGGTTCATATTTTGAAAGTTTCACATCATTATCATGGAAAAGAGAAAATCGCCGAATGTCAGCTATTCGAAATGCAGAAGCACGAGCAGAAAAAATACCAAATGATTGTGATATATTTAGTTTAAATCAACAACAAAATCATCATCATCTAGCTCAACCAAACCAACAGCATCAGTTATCCGTCGATGATGATTTTGACCGACCCGATCAAAAGGAACAGCTCTATATCGAAATTTTGTATACTATTGCGAACACGGTTGGAGCGCCAGCACCCGGTGGACAGGTAAAAAACTTGTAGATTATTTCATATTTTAATCGTGCATACACCTAAATAAAATAAGAGTTATATAATAATTTAAAACAAAATAGAAAATCCTCTTAAATCCATTGTTTGTGTAATAAAATATTCTTTTATATTCTACCTTTACGCAAGAAAATCAGCTTTTCTATTTTCCAACACACTTTTCCTTTTCTTCTCGTTTTGAATGATTATTATTATTATCATTATTAAGAAATACAAAAAGGACCCGAAAAAACAGAATCCCCATATTTCATTTTTGTGTTTATTTTCATCTTCTTACCTTTGCGTATAATAGAAAGAGTTTTTCTGTTTTTGTGAATTTCAAAAGTTTTTGTTTTCTTTTCTTTTATCGATAAGATAACAAAAATTACCTGTCTTTCCTTTAAAAATTGAATATGAAAATCAAAAAAACTTTGAAGGTAATTTTCCCGTATTTTTTATCCCATAACTTAATCGTATTGTATAAAGATGAAGAGGCAAATTGTTCCCTTGTCATCTCTCAAATATACGAGAACAAGTAATGATATCAAATTTTTTTCAATATGTGCCGCCTTTATTTTGTTCGTTTTTTGTTTTCCAAAACGGAAAATTGGTCAAATGAAAAATTAATCCAATTTATGCTTGCTCGTATCTTATGTTGAAAATTAGTTCACTTGAAATATAAGAAGATGTCATTTAGTATAAAAAATTTCAATTCGTTTATTATTGTAAACGGAATTAATTTATTCCCAAAGTAATAAGTATTGTTCAGTGGTTCGATATGACAATTGATATTTAGCATCAA
The DNA here is from genome assembly GCA_958295665.1 of Tipula vernalis. NCBI lineage: Eukaryota > Metazoa > Arthropoda > Insecta > Diptera > Tipulidae > Tipula > Tipula vernalis. The sequence continues at coordinate 244,694,781 of OY282560.1, read as the reverse complement.
ACAGTTTATATACGAGAATCATTAACTCGGATACAAATTTGTAGGCCAAGTGACAAATATTTCAGAAACTTCCTATAAGGAGAAGATCAATTTCCGTTTTTCTCACCAAAGAATGATTGGTCACAGACTCTGGAAAAAAAGTTCTTGCCGTAGCATACAACTGTAGCAAATGTACAAAGTGTGTAATGAGATGAGGGTTAACTCGTTTCATTATTGAAATTGTCAACAATCATTTTTGTCATCCTCAAGGGCTCAAGGGCGGTAGTGGTCATTGGTTTTTGGGGTGACAGTGACCAACAGAAGACATGAATGGACACTAGGTTTGACCTTAGCCACTCAAGGTTTATTAAAAATTAATAAAACAAAAAAACAAAACAAAAAAGTAGAGATGTGGTCAACACACGACTTCTTTTAGGAACAGCGAACTTTGCGAAATTTTAATTTTTTTTTTATAATTTTTTAATTTATTTTTTAACTTTTATTTTTAATTTTTATTTTTTTATTTTTTGGAAACATTTTGTATTAAGTAGTTTTTTGTAAACCTTATAATTTTTAAGATATTTGCAAAATAAACTCTCTGGACCAAAAGAGTGGCCACTTCCGGTTATCCGATTTGGAGTAAAATTCACTCGGACCTCCCAATTTATCAAAAAATCTTAAATCTGAAGTTTCAGTTCGATCGGTTGAACCATCTGGGCTGTAGAGAGGACACAGACTGACAGACAGACACCATTTCGAAACAGATAAATCTCTAAAAACCTCAATCTCCAAAATTTTCATGATTACTATTCTTTATTTTACTAGAGTAAAAGAAAGTAAAAAAACAAGGAGAAATAATTGTACCCTGAGCTTAAGAGGGTTCAGTTAGTGTTGTAATTTAATCAATGGCACGTAGTTGACTGAACGGATGACGACGCATTCAAGCGATTCTTTCACCTGTCTCTAATGAGACTCTCAAATGACCCACTCCGGACCCTTTCTTAATTGGATACAAATATTATACTTTCCAATCGGTTTATTTTTAAATATCAAATTTAGTCCCCAAACTGGAATCAATCTTCAGTGAGTTTCGAACACTTTATATACAAAATTTGGTGCTTCGAAAATCACTGAAATTTCCCCCACCATTCAATTAATCATATAGTCTATTTTTTTATTTTTTATTTTTATGCCGAATTTTCAAAATTTTTATTTTTACTTTCTTTTACGTAAGTACGTAAGTACTTATAAAAAAAAATTTCTCAAAATTCGCTTTTCTAAATGAAAGTTGTGTGTGAACCACATCTTCATTTTTTTCTTCGAAACTACTTATTATTTATTGTTTTTTTTTATGTATGTAGATACATTTCTACTTACCACCAATTCAATTGATTTTAAAAACAAACACACAAAAAAAAAAAAAACAAAAAAAATTTCGTGGTTATCAGATTTATCATTACCTGAGAATTGGGAAAAATTTTCCTATATTTCCAAATTGGAAATCATCCAATGGGAAAAAACACTACTTCAAATTTTGCAGCCGCTCTTATTTGAAAATTTTATTTTCTACACATAAAATGAAAACTCTGAAATAAATGATACTACGTTGTAAATAAAATAATGAAAATACACAAACAACCAGTTTCTTCTAATTCTCCAAAAAAAAAAAAAAAAAAAAATTGGGAAAAATAAACGTCAAAACTTATATAAAATGAAATTATTTTTCCCTACATTAAAAATTCCCAATCGCCAGAATACACTTTTGGAAAAAATAATTCCAAACTGCTAGAATAAAATAGTTCAATTCCTAAATCCCCGGGAATAGCAAGAATATCTATACAAATAAAAGGATATACTAATTAAAATTAACATGTGACTCTAGTTGTCTAAAATGCTTAAGATCAAATATTTGTAAGGTTTAATAATCACAAGTGCTGAAATCAACATTTATCAGGTTAACGATCATTGAATATTGTAAATTTGGAAAAAGAGGGGGAAAAACTGTATTAAATTTAAATAAATAATGTCATTCCAACCATTAAGTAACGACCGTTGATAGACGTTCGTTACAAATGCAAGAGCTGTTTCCTCTTAGAATTCTAGAAATGATTATTAAATCCCTTTCATTTAGCTCAGAGCTTCTGTAGCTTCCACCGAGTCAAAATCTAAGAAATCGTTTGGCTCCTTTAATCCTTATTTTATCCCCAGAACTTGTTATCTTCTGGCTTGAGCCGTTCCTTTATCCCGATATTAAGTTGGCTGATTGCTCGCAATTTCTACTTGTCCTAGTACACAGAGGAGAAAAACTTTGTTACTATCCGTCTTTTCAATGAGAATTGACATGGTCTTCGTATAGCATTTTTTTGGTTTGCTAAATTTTACATGCCCAGTGCTTATCTCAATATCACAATTGGTCATGATAATATAAAATCCCTCCCATTTTTCATATTCGAGAAATAGCGTTTCATTTTATATATGTCTGGTTTATTGTTGAAAATCTTTAAGAATTTAAAATTCTCCGTTCAGAGCACATCGACAATGTTTTTAATTTATTTTCTGAAGATTTGTATCGTTTGTTCAGATAACAACATTACGTGGAGACTAGCAGATATAATTCTCTACTTAGCGCTTCAATCTGAAGCATCATTATGTATCATTCTAATAATACAAACAATACAAAATCAGAAACAGTGTTATTTAACTGTTGTGAGCAATGTCCCATCTACTTGTCGCATAGTGTTACATTTTCACTAAATCCTACCGACTCCCCCTAGCATAATTCCTTATAGGAGTCCCATAGTTAATTGCTATTACCAAGATAATTTATTACTTGGAAATAATAATTTGTCGAACAACATGTCATTATCGAACCTTCGATAGAAAGATGAGTTTAGAGGGATCGCAGTGTAACGGCTGCTGTGCTATACCCTTTACAGCGCCTCCACCGATAACAATGTCGTTTGCAATTGATTTTGGGCTCAAAAATTGGTAATACCAATAACTTAATTGAATTTCATCGATAACTTCTATAATCATAATAATCACTCATAGACGTATTTGATTGTGGTTTCCCATGGTCCTCCGAAATAAGGGGTAGGAGGTGCTATAAAGTACCAGTTTGTTCTCTGACTGGCCAGCATGGCTGCGATATCACCAGGTAATTAATCCTGTCATAGCTGTTTGGTAGCATCTTTTAATTTGGCGTTTGCTTCAATAAAATATGTCCCATAATCGGAGTATATATTTGTGCATAGTCCCTATAGAATCCTTCTATTGTTAAATTGTTCATTACTTGTAAGCAAATGTAACCCATACAAATTTATATTTTCTATATAGTATTGTTATTTTTTTTGGAAAATAAATAAACATATAAAAAAATAAAAATAAAAAAAAAATTCAATATGAATGGCCTTTGTCACCATGCATGGAAAGAGTGCGATGTTTCCCTGATATGTCTTATGCCTTCGGCCCTAGTAGTTCTTAGTTGGATGGGCCTCGCCTAGTGATTTCCCGTTTTTGGAAACGGTCTTTCCGGTCTCACTCTTGCTTATGGTCATCTGCCCATCAATTGTTTTATCTTGTTTTGTATGTACCGAAAACATGTAAAACCTTTTTGAACCATTTGTCTCACGGCACGCATGTAATCAATCATCCAATATTTGTTTTCAGGAGTTGCCTTGTTACCTATACGCCACCATGCAATGTGTTGTTGTAGGCCTCCTCGATGCTCCTTTGAGTTTTTTTTTAGAATTATCTGGTGATTGCTGTCAATGGAAGGGTTGCGTTACATTTTCTTAATGCAATTGAACCATAAGTTCCCAACGTGATGTCCGGTTGTCTTGAGATTTCACGTGTTGCCATGGGCTTGCCCATTCCCTGACCTTTGACATTCCCGCGAAATGGGATTGTTCTTTTCTGATTCCCAAGAATTCCCGGGATTCGGGACACGACAAGTCTTAATTCCAGTTCCCTATTCTTTATGTAAGGTGGGAAATGGTAAAGGAAAAAAATTAAGGAAGATTTAAAATAATTGAAAAAACTAATAGATTTAACCCTTTAAAACTTCCAATTGTCCTACCACATATAAACTCTGCAACATTTTCTTCATAAATAGGCATCATTGATAATTTCCTTTGTCCCAAACTAGGAAGATTGGAGGAATTTTATTAACAAGGTAACTTGTTTATTTCTTCTATGTAATTGCTCATTTTTCTTATAGTAGTTTTAACTTTTAAATTTGTAAAGAATAATGTTGAAGTCACTTCAGCTTCGGGTATATCAATTTCTTAGCATATCTGAAGGTACCTTCAGCGGTTTAAGTACATTTCCAATCTGGACGGCATTGCTCAATATTCGTTCATCCTACATTTCGCATATTTTTAGTTCCCGAAGTGCTGTTTTTACTAGGGGACCCAGTTAGCGTACAGTTCTTTACACTCTAACTCTATAATATGTATTTATTTATTATCAGCTAGTTCGAGCCGAGGAATCGATAGCTTTGTTCTGATTGGAACAATTTGTTTAATAGATTTAGGTTAAGATTAGTAGCTGGGTTGTTACTCTGCTGGAATCATCTATTGCAATATATCACTACAGTGTACGCATATTCTAAGACATGAGCAAATCCGTGCAATTCATTTTGTTCTTTTGTTTACCATTCTCTGTATCTTTTATTGGAAATTCATCCTAGTGATTTAGCCATTTGTTCTTATCTTTTCACATAACTGTTCATCCCAATGTATTCCGGTTACCTAAACTTCCTGCATCATAACTTTGGTCATGATTGTTATTAGTGACAGCCATACTATTGTTTGGCTGGTTGTTGATTAACAGCAAGCGGGCCTCAAGAGTTTTGATGCAGTCATTTAGTTTGATTTGGACGTTCTAGTAGGTAGAGTGAATTAACGCTCGTGGAGTTAACGCCCTTGCGGGCCTTATTTCCTTTTTTTAAAGAACAAAAGTATTAAAGGGCAAGGTTTTCAATGCCAATTTATTGTGGGTTTCAATTTCAATTGAGAAAAGCAATAAAGCCTGCAGTAAAAGAGACAGAAGTAGATATGTAGCCAGCTCTCATGAACTTTATCCCCATTTTTTTCGGGCATTATGTCCTTTTTGAAGTTTTTATATAACAACAAATTTTAGAGAATTTATTTTAATTCGTTTTATACCTTAAAGGATTGGAGCCCCAAAACCCCGCTTTTCAGATCCTTTTGTGATGTAGTCATTTGTTATCGATGAGTAGCAGCCTAGCCTTAGTACAAGGTTGATTAATTGAGCTTTACTCTAAGATGGATCGGCTAATTGTTCTAAAGATGGGTGCATTTGGCAATATCAATCTCGGGTAGTTTTGTGCTAATATGTCGAACACTAAAGCTTCGACCTCTATTGAGAAGTCTCCCTCAAACGTTGGGGCTACTTTCAGGTTTATTATCTGCTTACATATGCCTGCCTTACTTCTGCCTATGTCCGAAATGTTCACGTGCACCTGCTACTTTCTGATATTTAATAACTTGTCTTGCAGCAATTAAGGTTGCATGAGACACTATATTTGGAAGGAAGGTCATGCCCTTAGTAGTTAATAATGATTTGTTGCCCCGTGTAAAGGTGTGGTGGGCTCATTTACATACGACGCGTTATAATCCTTGTTTAGACGACAGACATAGATATTCGCCTGTAATCATCTCCTTTAATAAGTTGCAGCATCTAAACGTCTTAAGGGTGATATATATTGCAGCCGTGTTTTGTTTACCTTAAGAAGTTAACTTCATTTGTGGAATTTCCTTTGCCTGGATCCAGTTTTCTGCTTAAGATGAATACTATAAATGCTGCAAAAGGAGAGGTTATGCTGTATCGTGATTATGTCTGTGTGGCTCATAATGATAGTAACGAACTGAAATATTTGGTTGCCAGAAGTCTGGGGTGATCCGTTGTTGCTTGACGACCCCTTAGCTGGGCTACCCCTTTTTATATGTGGGATTTTAGAAACTACATTTATTAACGACGCGGCGGCTCATATTCTCCAATTTGAGAGACTGTACCTTTGTTGATCCGAACGAGGTTGCTAATTCGGTCTGGCTTTCTTGCAATTGCACCTGCATGGAGTCCAACCAATCCTTAAGCGTATCGTAGGAATCTGATGTCGGTTCATCTTCTTCCTGTGGCTATATGCAGTGAATTAATCTTTTCCATTTCATTAGTCACCCGATTCACTTTAAATTTGAATTTCGCACTCTGATTCTTATTGGCATTAAGCAATTACTTATTGAAGCTAGCTTCTGATACTTTGCCGCACCAGAACGACTTGTCTCTTGAACAACATTTTGTTGTTATTTTCTTCCATTTTTAGCACTTGATGAAGCCTGCTACTAAAGTATGATGGTGGCTGAGGGTTTTGGTAGCTCTTTGTTCCCTTACTTAGGTCTTCATTCCTCTTATTGTTGTGTAGCACTGCTCCATATACTCTGCATTATTAGCTGCAGTTTGGAGGGTGGGCCTGTTGTTTAACTGGAGCAACAGACCGTTTACCAGCTGCGTCGATATGTAAGCAATTTGTTTCTTTATGAGGAAATAAAGATGATCTAAAGAAGCTTTTGTCGCGAATATTACCGGAAGCATCAAGTAAATTTTAGTAGACTAAAAATAGCCTCTTCTTGATCGCTACTTTTAGTGTGAGGTTCAGTAACGCAAGGCTGTCATAATTCCGAGACACGTCGGCCTTTAGAGTTTGGAGAAATCGTTTCATACTGCTTTCCTCCACCATTCCAATGGAATTAATGTCCTTTGAAAGAAAAGTAATACTACATTACAAACACAACACCCAATCGTGGCAAATTTTTTCTTGTCACCACCGGGAATAGAATACGGAACCCCTAGTAGCAAACCGAATGCTTTACTCCCGTTACCACTAAGAGCGACCAAAAATGTAGGATGTGTAAACCCTCTTTTGGTAAATAACAGCTTTGTGAAAACAGCACTTCGTTGAAAAATCTTCGTTTTGCATATTTTGCCATACTTCAAGCAGTCATTGTAATCCCGAAATCCCGGCACATTTTTCAATCCCGTAATCCCGGAATATTTTAAGACGAATTTTAAAGACATTCAACCTTGGACTTTAATACCATTTTGGTAGCGAAATAACCTCCATGTAATATTTTTAAAATGGTTAGAATTTATCGACATTCTAAAGCCAAAAATGACAGCGCTTGTTACGTAAAGTGCCAGCTAAGATTAAGGTCTTGGCAGGGGCGGTCCGCAAGCACTTTAGCACCTGGTGCATTTTTACATTTTGTTGGGCCCCAATAATTTTTACTTATTTTATTCCATATACAGGATGTCCGGGTTTGGGATGCTGATCCGTCATGGGGTGATTCCTTGGTTCATTCTGAGAAACAAATCGAAAGTGGAGGGGGGATCCATTTTTGATATCCTTTGAGATATAGGGTGTTTAAAAAATTTGGTTCAGAAAAAAAATACACCCAAATATTAAACTGTAACTTCTACTTTAAGCTATTATTAAGGTTTAAGTGGTTATCTTGTATCTGCATCCGTTTGAGAGCTATGGTGATTTAAAGTAAAAAAAAAATATTTGTTTTTTATAAAATCGAGTTTTTCTCAAAAAAAACCGTTATAATTTTTTCTTTTGTTTATTTAATTTTAATTTCTCATGATCTCCTCTACAATCCCCCAATACATTACTTGTACCCACGTACCATAGTTTTCTTCGTATTCCGTTTATTCTCAATCTAATTAAGAGATGTTATAGTGTTAATATTTTACCAATTTTATTTTGATCTGTAAAACAGTAGGCGATGACTATCAACTCATTTGTTTAAATGTTGAAAAAACAAAAACTAAATATTTTCAGATTCAGTCATTAGTTTCGAGATAATATCTAGTGTTGTATCAGTATTGTGAATCAAAATTTTAATTAATTTAATAAAATTAATATTATAATGGCACAGTTCTCAGGTGAGGAGTACATTGATATCCATTTTGTTTACGGATTTTGCGATGGTAATGCAGCACGAGCTCGCAATGAATATCAGCTCAGATTTCCAATACGTCGCATTCCTGACGCAAGAGTATTTATAAAAATTCATAAGAGACTGCCAAATATCGTAACAAGATCGAATACACGGGCGGAGCCCCATTCAGTCTCACCAAACCATTTGGATGTCGACGAAGGTGTAATCCGTTAAGAATTTAATTTGTCTGTCTGTAATAAGTTGATTTTTCGGCATTTTTTATAGACAAATATATTAATTGTTCATGGCAATCCCAATATTTTCGATTTGGTAAATCAGAAAAATATAGAGGCTAATCGCTCATAATATATTATGAGCTTATGAAGGTATAATCCATAATGTAACAGCAAATCCTTCTATTGGCATAAGGAGGCTCGCTTTACAATTAAACGTCTCTCGCTATCGAATTCATCAAGTATTGCACAAGGAGAATCTTCATCCATACCATACAACACCCTTTCAACAACTATTACCGGTAGACCGCACTACAAGATTGTAGTTTTGTAATTTGTTGATGGAAAGGAATTTGGACAATGCAAGTTTTGTGAAACGTATCCTATGGACGGATGAATCTCAATTCACAAGAGATGGTATAACAAACTTTCACAATCTACACACGTGGGCTGCTAAAAATCCTCATTCGAAAAACAAATATCATTTCAGCACCGATTCAGTGTAAACGTATGGGCTGGTGTAATTGGCGATAAATTAATTGGAGCATTCATATTACCACCTAGATTAAATGGTGAACGTTATTTACAATTTTTACAAAATGATTTGCCACTCCTTTTTGATGATGTTTCCATTTTAAGTAGATTCTCGCATAAATACGAACATGATGGTGCACCTTGTCACTACCATAATAATGTTAGGAATTTTTTTAACGAAAATTATCCAAATAATTGGATTGGAAGAAATGGTCCAATTCATTGGCCTGCAAGATCCTCCGATCTTACGGTATTGGATTTTTATGTATGGGGAAGGATGAAGGCGCTTGTATACTCCAAAGAAATTGTAACAAAAGAAGAACTTATACAACGAATACACACAGCAGCACAACAGATAAGGGAAGAATTACCAAGAATTGAAATAACCAAAGGCACACTTAAACGAATATTAGCATGTATTCAATCACAAGGAGGACATTTTGAGCACCTTTTATAACTCCTCGACCCAAAATTTGTATTGAGGGATTGTAGAGGAGATCATGACAAATTAAAATTAAATAAACAAAAGAAAACATTATAACGGTTTTTTTTGAGAAAAACTCGATTTTATAAAAAAACAAATAGTTTTTTTTTTACTTTAAATCACCATAGCTCTCAAACGGATGCAGATACAAGATAACCACTTAATAATAGCCTATACGATTACCAACCAAATAAGACTAAGTTGGTTGCTCTCTGATAAATATTTTGGAAGTTATAGTTTAATATTTGGGTGTACTTTTTTTCTGAACCAAATTGTTTAAACACCCTGTATCTCAAAGGATATTAAAAATGGATCCCCCCTCCATATTCGATTTGTTTCTCAGAATGAACCAAGGAATCACCCCATGACGGATCAGCATCCCAAACCCGGACACCCTGTATGTAATTTTTGGTCAAGTTTATTATTAATTTAGTATATACATACATACTTATGTATGTATACATATATTTATTATCTCTATTCCACATCACCTGAAGTACCTTTCATTAAGTAAATTTCTTTCAGGCTTATAACTTATGTCAAATCAGATAGATTTTATAGCCGAAGATAAAAACCTTTATATAGAATGGTACAAAAAGGTTAGAAAATGATGCGTTTTTTTTAATGATGTATCCCCAGTAGGCCTATTCCTCTTTTATAAACAACACAAAATCTATACTCTGTTATCCTATAACACTAGAAAAATTAAATTAAATAATATAAAATAATTCAAAGCGATGACTAAAAACAAGTTAATCCCATTTATAAACAACTTATTGTAAAAAATTAATATTTCTTTATTATTAATATTTCGTTATTATTTCTGTACTAAAAAGCAAAAGTCGCTTATCTGCATTTTAGTAGTTTTGAGAAAATGAAGGTTAAAGTTTTAAAATCAAATGGAAGTACAGTGAGAGTATTATATGTATTACCTCATACCTTTTTAATTTTTTAAGCGATTTTCACCTAAATTTGATACAATCTAAATAGTGAACAAATTTAATTATTTATAAAATTCATAAAAACCGCTTAAAGTCACTTAAGCGACTTTTGCTTTTAAGTACAGATTTATTCTTCGAAGGTGTTCAGAAAGCACAGGATCAAATTTACCTAAAAATTCAACCAGTTTTAGAAAATTCCCTTCAGGTTCACTTCTACTTCAGATTTTCCCCGAAATGCAAGTGATTGTGTTCCTAAAAATTCAACCAATATTATTAACCGCTTAAGCACTTCCCTCCAGTGTCGAACTTCTGCAGTCGTTTGTCGTTGAAAATTAAAATCTATAGTTGTATTTGATCTTAAGCGTTTTTCGAATCCTTTCCATGATTTAAAATATTGTAAATGGTTCAAGCTATTTTCATGTGACTGAACTAATCTGATTAAACGGTTCCAATCTGTAAATCCTTGATTAATAAAAGTCATATTATCATCACAACGCGAAGTAAACAATTTACAATAAAAACAAAATACGGCATCCGTTGAAATAGAATATATGAGCCAATTTCGTTTAACGATCTGTACATTTGCCATCACGCTATCATAAATATTTGGATTGAACTTTCTTTTATTTTTAATAGGAAACTTTAAATTATCAACTTGTACGGGACCATTTTCTACAATTAGTTGAATAATTTTTTCACTTAGCTTTGGCCATTTCGCTGGATCACTTAAATCAACTAAAACATGCAAATTATGTTCAACTTCGTGAGAAGAATTTAAGACAGCTTGATCAACACTTAATTTTTCTAAATCATTTTTATCTACTTAGTGTAACAGATCTAGATACTAAATTTCGATCTAGAATTATTTGATCGTCAATCAGGGGAGTATTCGAACTATACTGTATTGTATTACAATAATTTAAAGTATAACTAACTAATCGCAGTAGTGCCTTCAACCAAAGAATTCTGTGTACCTGGTAAATTTGTGACTAAATATTTTAACAAAGAACTTGCCTGTGTTTTATCCAAATGATCGCGATTTCTTTTTCGCTTGCGAAATTCACATACCGATAATTTTTTATTCGCACTCATTTTAAACAGCAATCGATAACTAATATGTAAATATAATTTACTCTGTCGAAATATAAAATTTCCCGCACAAAAAGACCAATTTTAGAAATCAAATTATATTGCACAATTAAACACAGATTTTATCAATCAGATCACTTTATAATATAACAATCACAGGCTTTATCAAGCTAATCACTTTATTGCACAAAAAATAGTAAAATATAACAGCTGATCTAAAGCTATTGACATAAATTGAATTTCAACTTCATGCATTTGCTGTATGCATTTTATACAAACGAAGCAAATAAAGAGAAGAGAAATTAAGAGAGCCAAGAAAAAAAATCCATTACGAACAATAATTATGCGTTTGGTTTTTATTTTTTTCTGTTTGATAAAAATTAAGTGAACCAAATGTTTATTCTAATAGGAAATATGAGATGTGAATATATGATACTAAATTATTTAGTATTGGCGATTGGAAAACTGCAAAATGCGATACCTATTGGAAATAATGTAAACCCTACGCTCTGCATGAAATGACATTTCTCTCCATATAAAACATATGGATAGTGAAACTACCGGAACTAAATTAAACCCTACGCTCTGCATGTAAAATCATGACAGTCCAATCGTCAATTGTTATTTGTATGTACAATTTTTTTTTTTTTGGTTCACAATTTTTTTTAAAACCTATACATATCAATCAATACATTTTATTTAATTGTTTATCTCACCTCAATATATTAAAAATATATGGAGTAAATAGCTGGTTAATATGTGTTTCATGTACATATTAGCAAATATGATATTATCATTTTTGATATACATATTTAGTTAATAGTATATTTAGGTAAGATGCGACATTATTGATAATTTTAAATTTATTTGGAGAGAGATTTTAGAATTAAAAAATTAATAAAGCTACCAATATGTAAATTGGATTTTGTTGTTGATTTTGATATTAAATAAAATATTTTTTTTATATTTCTTAGCAACTATTCAATTGAGTTTCTCATAATTCATCTCATAATTATCTTTTCTGAGTAAAATAAATTATGAGTCGAATAATAGATGTTGATTTTTCGTATGAAATTTTTATTTAGTTTAATAAATTAAATTATAATTTTATTAATGCTAATATAAAAGTATATTTAACTATTAACTATTAAACTTAACTATTAACCATTAAATATTGGTTTATTTTTGCGCCCGGTTGCAGTGCACCATTTGCACCTATGACAAGACCGCCCCTGAGCCTTGGTATTAGACAGCAAACCACGAGAATATAGTAATATACATAGGTTAAAAAATATCACTGAATGATTGGTTGATGCACACGAAAAATCTTTAAACCATATTACAAAAATTGAAAATCTGATACTACAGATTCTGATAATCAGCACTTATTAAGTTGAAGCTATTCGATAAAGAGGCACAAATCTTCACACCATCTGAAATTTTGCAATTTCGTGCAAGATGGCAAACAAGCTGTTACTGACACAGATACCATTACTTACATAAAAAAGTTTGTAGTCGACTATTATTTAACATTACATATAATTGAGGAGGCTGAACATGAAATGGATTCTTAATTTTTAAGAATTGACATACTATTTAAAATATGTATGTATTCTGTTGTCATTGGCTTTATCAATCCCGTAATCCCAGGATTGGTAAAACAGTCCGTGGTTGCAATCACTACTTCCAAGAGATCGAATGAAACTCACCTTTTTCCGGGGAATATTGCTATAAATCATTTTAAGTTTATTTCATTTTTTGAACAAATACATTAAAATGAAATTTTTTTATTTGGAATAAATAAAAGTAAGTGTATTTGACGTCAATATTTTGTTAATGCATCAAAGAAGGTACAATAATTATGTCTTATTTGTGAACGTGAGAAGTTATATTCTTCCTACATGAAGACACTGACGTCAATAAATTTTACTATCTCTAAATTTTTTATTGGTTTTACTGCAGGTTGACATATTTTTTAGTTTCTATACAATCGTTATTTTATAATCATAATAGACTGAAGTTGTTTCCCGATTACGTCTGTATATAATTTGTGAAACCTACAAAATTTAGGGCATAAAAATCCTTTAAAAACATTTTAATTGTGTTGTGTTTTGGAATGACATTATACCTACACCATACAATTAGTATATAGAAGATACCAATAGTTAATTGCAATTTGAATGGGTAACATATAGTACACAGAATCATTAAACCTGTAAAATCCGAACACAGTTTAGGCCAGATTACCAATTGAATTAAATTTTCACAACTTGTCGTTTATTATTCTTGCCTATTTAGGTATATGATTGATGAAAGCAGACCTGAAATTAATGTTAAAATGTAGGATTTGAAGAGAATTAAAGGAGTAAAAAATAAGGTGATTTCATATTTTTTTAGAACTTCCTATTTGTTTCCATACATATAGCTGAATCTGTAGCTTAACCGATAGCCATCATGTGGTTTTGGGCCAGTAAAATTTTTTATCTAAACATTTAATTTTATATTTCGTCCTTAGAAGTAAATTGAGATTTTTAGTTTTTACTACTAAGGATAGCAAAGTCCAAAAAAACTTCCTAAATTTTTGCATAGATATAGCTGAACCCATAGCTTAACTGATAGCCATAATGTGGATTTGGGCCAATAAAATTTTTTTAATTAAACACATTTAATTTTATACTTCGGACATGAAACCATTTAATTTTATATTTCGGAAATGCAAGTAGAAAACACCAATCCATCGAAATCTCTTTTTACGAAATAACGTCATGTTAAAAATAAACTGCATATAGTCCCTATTTGCGGAAAGCATTTCGATTTATGAATTTTCGGTTTTTTACTTGTTACAAATAAATATAAACATTATTTTTGTTTTTAAATTCTGAAAATACTATTGATTGATTGATCAGGGTGATCAGGTCCTAAGCAAGACTCCCGGATGACGCCAGGCCCTCTGTACCACGTTTAACATAACAAAACCGAAGGAAAGGAAAGGTATGTTAGGTTAGCAACAAAGAATCAACCCGGTTCCAGACACCTAAGTAGTTGATAGTCAGTAAATTGGTTTAATAATATATTTTTAGTAAATTATTCAACTCAAGACAATACAATTTAAAGTTCATCTACTGCTCAAATTCCAGTAAAGTTGTCTCAGGTTCTTCAAGAATTTCGAAAATTTACAATATACATTAATACTTTATAACATCTATTCTAAAATTAATTAAGTATAAATTTAATTCTCTGAAATAAATTATAGATTAATCTTTATGATTACAAATAAATTAACATTAATAGTTTGACAATAATTAAACCAACTGCCACCCGCCCATCGTGCTGTCACCTCAGCTACTGTCATCTTGGTCGAGTTTCTCAGGTATTTTCTAAACTAAAACCATTTTAACTAACCAATATCAATACTAATACCAAAAACTATCATTAATATTAATACCAGTATGAGCATTAACACCAATACCAATATCCACATCCTAAACATCAATACCAACATTATGACATTAATGATTCGATTACACCGAAAAATTAATTTCACTAAATTTAATTCAATTTAATTTTAATAAAAATTCATATAATTCCATTTAATTCAGTTAAACCCAAATTCTAATCTACTTCACTAATAATTCTTTATTTAAAATTAGCCCTTAACACCCTTAAATAAAATAAATTCAATTCAGCATCTAAATTGAAGGACAGCAAATTAAACACTAAACAAATAACAAATTTTAATTCTAAATTATGAATTTTAAGAACTAAATATCTTTTTTTTAAACTAAAATTCTAAAATCAACAACTAGCTTAACTAGCTTGATTCCAGAAATTAAAGAAATTAATTAACTAATTCCAGGAATACCACTAAAAGCAAAGTTAAAATTAATTGTTTATTACTTTATTCTACTTAAGTAAACTCTGCAAAATAGTTTAAATTAATTTTTTATTTCAATTATTTTCAATTATTTTAATTTTATTTCAATTATTTTTCTTTGTCCCAAAGAAAATCGCTTGAACAAACTACTATATTGAACTTACGAAAAAACTCCTATACTTGTGACGATTAAATAAAATAAAACAAAAATATAAATTTCGTCAACGCATTTCATCTAATAAAAATTGTTTCCAACCCATGTCCCATCATTTCTAATTATAGCAAAGAGTATGAAAGTAGAAGAGGACCGAAATAGAACAAGAAATTTCATCAAAGAAATATGGGGTTATGCAATTCAAAAGGGTTATGCAACATTGCATGCAACAAAAATAACAAATATTATGAATGAAGCGCTCACAGAACTTATTTCGCTATCTATGATTATACATTTCTAGATACAAAACAGGTTTTGACACAAAACTAAATAACTGACTCGTTCTATATCTTGTGTGTATTGTGCCAAATCGATGTGTTTGTGTGAAGAATAACTACACGCTAAACATGGTGAAGCGCAAACGTAATGAAAGCGAAGACATTTATATATGAAACCCTTCGCAAGCGTAACGCCCAGGCGAAGCAGAAGCGTAACGTTTTTATCGCATCTGTTATATGAAAATTAAAATGAAGGTGAAGAAATTTAAAAATATATATGTATAGGTACATCACAATTTTTTTCGCATTCGCTTCTTAAGCGAACTATTTGCAGCAAAAAAGCGAAGTGCTTTTACGCACATTTTTAGTAAAAATGAAACGCAAATGAAATGACAGCGTAACACTGGGCGAAGTGATTTTATAACGTATACTAAATTCGTTTAAACGAATATATTTTATGTGGTTTGAGTTTGAGATAAAAATAAAAATCGTAAACAGTAATATTCCACAGCAATTATAAAAGCACTTTAAATTAAGGAAAACGATAAATTGCTTAAATTCACACTAGAAACTGATCTAACTACTTAATATTAATAGTTTGATCACATATGTAATTATATTTACCAAGACAACGATGAAAAGAAAAGAAATATTACGTTTGTTTGGATATCAAAAATTTAATTTTTGGCAATCCCAAAAGAAATCTACGCAATAATTATATACAAATTATAAAACGACTAATTTGCTTGCAAAAAATTGTACGTAGATAATAAAATTAGGAGCATAATCCAGAATATTTTTATTTATTTTATTCTTATAAAATAGGTTCATTTAAAAACAAATTGTAACTCCCACAAAACAATGAAAAAATTATTTCAAAAATCAATCGCATTAGATCGTACGGTTAGGATCAATTCATAAACAAATGGAGTAAAAATAAAAATATTGAGCACGTCAAGAAAATGGCAACTTGACGGAGGTTAAAACTGAGTTAAAAATATGTTATCTCTCTTTTGTGTCCAGCGATATAACATATTTTTAACTCGGTTTTTAACTCTGTCAAGTTGTCATTTTCTTGACGAGCTCAATGGACAAATCTGGTGAATCAAACTTTAAGGTTGATTCACCAGATTTGTCCATTGAGCTCGTCAAGAAAATGATAACTTGACGGAGTTAAAAACCGAGTTAAAAATATGTTAACTCTCTTTTGTGTCCAGCGAGATAACATATTTTTAACTCCGTTAAGTTATCATTTTCTTGCCGAGCTCAAGGGACAAATCTGGTGAATCAACCTTTAATGTTCGTATAATATCGTATTAAATGTTTCTCTTGCATCTACACAATAAAAACAAGATCAGCTAAATGTTTTTTTTTTTTTTTTTTTACTAATGCAATTTTAATTCTCCTTCACACAAACACATCGATTTGGCACAATACACACAAAGTATAGAACGAGTCAGCTATTTAGTTTTGTGTCAAAACCTGTTTTGTATCTAGAAATATATAATCACAGATAGCGAAATAAGGTCTGTGAGCGCTTAACTCATAATATTTGTTATTTTTGTTGCATGCAATGTTGCATAACCCATTTGAATTGCATAACCCCATATTTCTTTGATGAAATTTCTTGTTCTGTTTCGGTCCTCTTCTACTTTCATACTCTTTGATTATAGCCTAGAATTATACTTGCTTTGGATATTACACACAGACACAATATAAATTCCGATAATGGCATTGACCAGCGAGTCTTTAAGCATCCGTAATAAAACCTTACAGAATTTAACGAAAATGTAGTGTTAGGAAATTTTGACAGATCGTCCAGCGAATCCGTAACACGATTTGATAACAAAAAACAAAGAATATTTGTAATTGTATTTTAAAACAATAATTTTTTTGTTACATTACACTACATAATATATTATGAACATATTTAAAATATATATAAAACATTAGCTTAATTAATAACACATAAATAGACAATGTTTCACTGTTTGACGTTTCTTCCTTCAGTTTGGGCGGTAATTTTCGCTCTTGTTAAAGAATGTCAAATGACATTTCAAATTTAACGAAACTGAACGAAAAGTTCTTAAAGTTCCGCTGGTCAATAACATGCATGTTCCTATGGTCGCATTCTTACTTAAATTTTTTAAAGACTCGCTGGTCAATGCTAATAACAATTAAACTAAGCCGAAATACGATCACAAGAAAAACAAGAAATTTAACAATTTTGTTGTTGCAATATACAATAACCTTGTATTAAACTTTGGAATGCATAAATAATTTATGTATTGCGTTCAGCCGATTCTGAATTCAATTCAAACGTACTCAATTTCGCGAAGTATAAGAATCCCATTTAAACCGAACACAAATCAATTATTAAACAGAATAGTATGTTCTACAAATGTCCATGTATATATCAGAAATATTTAACTGTGTATATAACTACCTATACCAAAACCACACAGATCTCGCCAAAAAACGTACTCCATACCTGTCTACGAATTGTTTTTTCGAATAATATTTAAACAACACCAAACAAAAACAGATTTGTGTATATAATATATTGTGACGATTATGGCCATCATACAACAAGTTCACGTTATGAACAGCGATAGCTCAGACGGTTGGTGCGTAGTACGTACATAAAGTCGATGGTTCGATGCTCCTCGTAGTCCATGTTTTTACTACAATTATTTATTGTGGACATCGAAACATGTTTGTACACAGAGATAGTTTTTGGTTTACTTTTTAAATCGTTTAACAAGTGAAATAAATCTGTTGTCATAGCCCCGTAACATATACCGTAACAAAATCCTTTGAAATTAAAAATAAAGCAAGTAAAAATTTTTAGGATTGGTTTTATTTTAAATAAATTAAATAATCTAAGCTTTTTATTTCAATACAATTTAAAAATGAAACTTTAAAAACCACCATATTTTGATTTACAACCTGGTCCTACTCGAATTTTTTGCTAATTTACTTATTTTATTTGTTTAAAATTTTTAATTCAATTATTTCTTTCGGTCATTTAACCAAATATAATTTTTGAACAATTAAATTAACAATTTTCAGTTCATTTTAAAGATTACATTTAAAATTATGACAATTAGTTTTAGACTAATTTTAAAAATAACAAATATTATAAAATTAAATATTTAATTAAATAGTTAAAATATTTTTTATATACTATATTAAATAATATTGTTAATATTGAGTATATTATATTAAATAATATTATATTGTATTTAAAATATTTGTAGTTTTTAATAGAATAAAGAGTTCTAGCGGTTTGTAATTTTACAATACTTTTATTACGAAGAACGAAATTATCAAGAATTTTGTAAGTTCAATCTGAATGAGAATTATGATTTTTTTTTTTTTTTTTTCAGTCAATCTCATCAGGCTATAGCGACTGAATTGATAACTGCAAATGATACAAACAAATGATGCTCTTACGTAATTTTAATGAAATTTTAAAATAATAGATTGTTCTCATAGTTCATTATTTGACAGGCTTTTACTATTGCTTTATCTTTTATTATTAACTTGAGTCTATTTGGCACAGATTAAACCAGCTTTCGCGTGTAACCCAAGTCAATTTTCTGCCAATCTTCCGCCAACGCTCTTTGGGCACATTTTTGTTGGAAATGGGGTGATTTCGAATTCCGAGTTCTAACTTAAGCGTCAAGTTTTCAATTATATTTAAGCTCAGTGATGTTATTCACTCTTGAAACGATCATTCTTGGGCGATGTAAGATGAACGAATCGGATTGTTAAAGTTTCGGAGCCAAAAATATTAAGTTACTCTCATGTATTTTTTTATATTATTGTTATCAATAAGTGGTTTTTATCTCGCGTTTCTACCATGGAAATTTGCACTTCTTAAAAGACCTCGCAAGGTCTCGGCATGAACTTTTCAGCCATAAAGATTTTTCTATGTAGCTCAACTGTACCGCCATCACTTGGAGTGAATATTTTCCTGGAACTTGATTTGGTTTCATTTTAATCCTGCCATTTCCATTATATCGTTCGAGAATATGTTGGATTATTGTAGAACTGTTTATTCGAAACTGTATGTTGTGATGTTCAACATTATATCAGCATAACTGAATGATTATCTCCTTAATCAAAAATGTTACAGCGTAGCCTTTGAAATTGAATAAAATTTTGGTATAGCGTTGAATAATACGAATTTATTCAATAGGCAACAATTAATCAACTGGGATGATGGTGCTTTATATTTCACAATAAATAAAACGTATTAAACGACATATCCACATACCAAAATGATGAATTTCATTAATATACATACACATATGTAGTTTTATATTTTAAAGATACGTATATAAAAAACTTATACAGTTATAACTAGGCTGAGTAATTCACAAATAAACTCACACACCAATGCAGAGTGGAGGAACATTTTCGTGTGTCAACATTTGGTCCCACAGGTCCCATTCCCTAGCTTGCTCTTCATATGTTGTCCCATAACCAAAAGATAACTATTTATACTCTTCGACGAGAAGCAGTTGTTACTGGCAACTTTTTTGAAAGATATATTAATTGTTCATTTAATAAAGAAATACAATTTAAACAAATAAAATAAGTAAATTAACCAAAAATCGTGTTTTCAGTTATTCCGAGTTAACCAAATCGATCTGAAGCATAAGAAAAGGCTCAATAGTAGGTTCGACACTGTTAAAGTATAGAAAAAATTCACAGTTGTGATCCCCTTGATAAAAATAGGTGAAAATTATAAGTCGATATAAGTTTAATAGTAGATGTACAAGTTTGTTTGTTTGTTGTTTTTTCATCAAGGGCATCACAACTGTGATTTTTGTCTATATTTTAACAGTGTTTAACCGACTATTGAGCTTGTTCTTATGCTTCTGAAATTCGCTATTTAGCATCCATAGTGATCTATATAAAATCAAAATTGGTTTGAGAGATTTTAATTTTTTTAGTGTATTATTAAGTTAAAAATGTTAGATTTAAAGCCAAACTCATAATAAATTAAGTGGTACATCCTTTTTTTTTAATACGATAAACAGAAGGGAGATATTTGTGAAATACTGAATTAAAACGTACGTTACTACTCCTGATTTTTTTAACGAGTTATTAGGTGCTTTAAAAAGATAATAACGTAGTTAGGATCTCAATATCCAAACAAATAGTGCATGGAGTGTTGTGAGTAGAAAACGATGAGCTTCCTTCCAAAAGTTAGTGCTGTTCGGAGTAAAACGAGAAAAGTTACAGAGGTGTGAATGTTGCGTTTTCTGAAAAATTGTATTCCAAAAATATCACTGCAAATGAAAGTTCAATAAAAAACGAAGAGAATGATGCCTATAACATTAAAAACAAAGCAACCTAAGTAGAACGGTTACCTATCGAAAATAGCCTAAAATCGTTACTTTATTAATTTTTTTGTTGAATGTTAATTAATTCATGTAATTTCTAATATGCTACCGGTAATTAGACCATTTTAAGCGTGTTTCGATTAACACGAGAAGTATATTAGTATTTACGAACAGTAATTCAACGAAACCGACTAATAGACAGAATTATATTTATTTAATTATATGATTTTAATATGTTCCGAAGATTGTAAGAGAATTCAATCCGGTTTCGAACTGATGAACCACCCAAAAAATTTGAAGATTCTGAATTGGAAACGTTATTGGCTGAAGATTCTTCTCAAACACAATCAGAATTGGCTGTAGCATTAAATGTTGATCGATCAACTGTTGCAAAACGTTTACAAACAATCGGAATGGTTCAAAAAGCTAGCAACTGGGCTCCACATGAATTAAAAGAAAGAGACCTCGAACGTCGAAAAACCATTTGTGAAATACTGATTCAAAGACAACAAAGAAAAGGTTTTCTGCATACGATACTTACTACACAACTAATACGTTTGAAGTGAGCTATAGAGGAACGACCAGAATGGGTGAATAAACACAACAAATTAATTTTTCAGCATTACAATGCAAAACCACAAGATGCAAACGTTGTGAAAAATTATTTACAAGAACAGGACTGGAAAGTTCTACCCCACCCGCCGTATTCACCAGACATAGCTCCTTCAGATTACTACTTATTCCGGTCGATGCAGTCGTCTCTTTCTGAACAGCGGTTCAGTTCTCGCGCAGAGATCGAAAATTGGCTTAATGATATATATATATATATATATATATATATATATATATATATATATATATATATATATATATATATATATATATATATATATATATATCATTATATATATATATATATATATATATATGTATATATATATATAATATATATATATATATATATATATATATATATATATATATATATATATATATATATATATATATATATATATATATATATATATATATATATATATATTATATATATATATATATATATATATATATATATATAAACCGATTTCTCTACAGCAGTTATATTCTGGGACTTGCATCATCAGCTAAATCAGAGCCGAATGACTTTTGGCAGTTTTTTAATTACAAAACAAGATACTATTTTATCCGAATATTCAATTCTTGATATTAATGAAAGATTGTATTTCACGCATTTTCTAAAATTAACCGAAGTCTATCTGAACGTTGCTTCTCTATTGTATTATGGTAACGCTTACTTATCTGGATCTCGAAGCGATGTGGAGAACTATAGTGGTATTTGCCTTATTTCAGGTTTAATAAAGCTTTTGGAGAAACTAGTTAAACAGCCATTGTGGATTTATGTTAAGATATTTATTTCTCATCGATTTTTCACAGGATAGCATGGATTTTTCCCTGGTAGGTCAACTGTAACTAACTTAGTTTGGTTTACAAATTGTATTTCAAGTTTTTTATTGAATATTAGTTTTGTATAGGTCATTTACACTGATTTCTGAAAGACCGTTGAAAAGATCATGAATTGCTGCTGCGGAAACTTAGCTCCTTGGATTGTAACATTTTTCCAATTGATTGGATTAGGTCTTATCTGGAATTTAGAACTCAAATGGTGAAAATTGTTATAACTTCGGTTCAATAATTCTTCAGGAGCCCATCAAGGGAGTCATTTTGCTCCATGTTCTTTATTCTTTTCGTAAATGATCTGAGCCACTCCATTTTAATTTATGCGGACGACATTAACATTTTCAAAACTAATTCAATTTTCAACTTTCCATTGACTTTCAATCTGATCCAACAAACTTCAAAGCTTCGTGTACATCGCATAATTTGATGCTATACGTCTACAAATGCAAAACAATCTGTTTTACCCTATTACACTCGCCCGCTAGTTACGTTTACTTTTTTGACGGATGCATTATTGAAAGTGTCGATAAGTTTAAGAATTTAGGTATAACTTTTACTTCGAATCTATCATTTCATTAGGACATTGCGGGTTGCATTTCTAAAGCGATTTCTATGCTTGGGTTTGTTAAAAGGTTTTCCAAAGATTTTCAGGATTCATGTGTGATTAAAACTTTATACATTTCGTTTGTTCGTTCAATGTTAGAATATGGTGTTGCCATACGAAATCTGTTTTATATTAACTACGCTGATCCAAAGCTTACCTAAATATACAAGCCGTCAGGTTCAGACCAATTTTAAAAGAAGCTTAATTTAAGGGGGATACATTTTACGATTTCCCATTAGAACCCATGTAAAATTGAACATTTTTGATTAAAATTTTATAAATGAAAAATACACGTAACAGAAAATATTTTTAGGTTTATATTTAAATCAAACCTTTGAGTATAACATATTTTACAACCAATAACTTAAATTTAGTAATTTGATTAATATATTAAAATAAAATTGTACAAATTTGCTTTTTCTTTGTATGTCTATGTGAAAAATTTGGAAAAATACAGTATAAACTTATAAAAACGAAATCAATGACGTAAGATCTTGTTTTGTAAAAACAAAACATTTTTTTTTGATATTATGAAGCTGGCTACACAATGTTTTTTAAATTTTGAAAATATTTTTAGCAGTGCAATAATTCTGTTAAATGGGAAACCATTCAATCGATTTTTTCTCGATCTTTTGTAAAATTTCATATAATATTTCCTCTGTTACTTTATCTGGTGATTGTGATACTTGACAAATAATATCAAATACGGATGCGGTAATGGGATCAAAATTTTTAAAATTTTCCGCTCCAAAATACAGTCATACATAAGTTTCTTTAACAGTTTGCACGAGTTGGTCGTTTGGACTGAATCGCCTAAATTTGGAATCATCTTTGTCGTGTACTAAATTTAGTAAAAACGTTAGTACGGATGTTTAATTTAATAAATAAATTTAAATAATGAAAAAAAAAAAATTTTAACTTCCGACTTTTTTCTCCAATGACAAGAATGACATTTGTTGAGGATATGTCAAAAAATTAGCTTTTCCATTTTGTACACTGTCAAGTGTAGTGAGCAATTAGTGACATCTGTAGTTTACCACAAAAAATACATATTTCGGTTACTATTTCTGTTCGAATGAGTTATAAAAATTAATAATCCGTTTTATTTTGTTTTCCCCGGACTTATTATGCTTAATAGAGCAATCAAATGTCAGAGTGGTTTCTATGTGCGAAATTTATGTGCATTAATATTAATTATTTGAAGAAAAAAAAACAACAATTTTATTAATATTTTTTAGTTTATAAAGAATAAACAATTTATCAGAGCCAATCAAAACTTGAAAATCTTTTGTGAAAGTGTTGGATTGCGACCTCAATTTGAAATGTACTTAATTGGTAAGAATTACAGTTTATTTTTATAAATCATTCAAATCATTATTGCAATTTTTGAATGTTGAAAACAAACGCATCGTCCGAATTATTCGACTTCAAATCAATAATGTTCGGATGAAATAGATAGTAGTAATAGTAATATTTTATTAAAATGTTAAATAAGCGGAAGCTTTTGAATAACAATCATATTTACAAATATTATCGATGTTCAGTTATCCATTTAAACAGACCCTTTTTAAATAAGCCTATGAATTTTAACTGCAAAGGCAGGCTGTTCCAGGTGATAATTGCATTTATCAATGCTGAATTATTCCTAACATTAGTTCTGTTAACAGGCAAGTTAACATTCTTTGTGCGCAGTGACTGGGAAAAATTTAATTTTTCATGCAAATAGAATGGCATGCCCGATTTAACTATACGAAACATAAAAACGGCAGTCCTATAGCAGCAAAATTGAAACAAGTCGCATCCAAGAATTATATCTTTATTCTCAGAGATATGATCAAACTTTCTAAGATCATAAATATATCGAGTACAATTATTAAATGTAACCTCAAGTATACGTCTTGAGGAACTATCACATTTGTTATAAATTACATCACAATAGCTGAAAATGGGTACAACCAAGCTTTTAATTAAATAAATTCTTAAGTTAACAGGGCAAAACTTTTTTATCAACCTAAGCGTGTACAAGCTATAATTAATACGCTGGCACAAGGAGCGCACATGGTCGTTCCAAGTAAGATTTGAGTTCAGTATAAGCCCTAAATTGTTTAATGTTGGAACAAATGAGATGATATCACTGTCCAAAGAAAGCACAGGTCTAATATTAAGAGAAGTATTTCTAGAAAGAAACAATGCTTTACTTTTACCTGGATTAATTGAAAGTGAATTATTCTTGGCCCATAAAGAAATATTTCTAAGGTCAGAATTAAGTCGCAAAACAATTTCATTCAATTCTGATAAGTTACCACCAATATACAGTTGCAAATCGTCGGCATACAGATGAAACCGACAATTTAGGATTCGCCACGATAGATCATTTATATAAATAGAAAATAACAAAGGACCCAATATGGATCCCTGAGGCACTCCAGTAAGTATCCCTGCAATACAAGAATGATCATCACCACACCTCACAAACTGCTTACGATTACATAAATACGAATGCATCAACATAATAGCAGAATTGGAAAACTTATAATACAAATATAGCTTCTGTAACAACTGGATATGATTAACACAATCAAATGCCTTAGAAAAATCCAAGAGCACCAAAATAGCCATCGAATTTCTACTGTCTAAGGTAGACGACAGATCATCAACAATATGTACAAGGGCTGTAGTAGTGCTACAGCCGGATTTGTACCCGGATTGATATTTACAAAGAAAATCAAATTTATTAAGGTGCTCCTGGATCTGCAATTGCATAACTTTTTCCAAGACCTTAGATAGAGCAGACAAAATACTAATTGGACGTATATCACCAATACCAGAAATAACATCCTTTTTAGGTAGTGGTGTGATAGAAGCTATCTTCCATAAATCAGGAAACACAGACTTTGTCAAACATTGATTTATAATGAATGTTATAAGAGGCAGGAACAGATCAATAAATAATTTTAGTACCTTGAAGTCTACCATATCATACGCTTTCGAATCTGATTTAATTGCACGAATCGCATTCAACACTATAAGTTCATCAACGCAATCAAATACAAAGGCATCATTTTCAGAACAACAGAAATCAATATCAGGTAAAGGCAAAACCCCAGTAGAATCACAAATATTACAAATCCCAGACAAGATTTGTTCCGCAGAAAATTCAATGGCTGCATCACCTGTAGAGCTTGAAACACCTAGTTTTTTTAAATTATTCCACGTTGTCTTAGAGTTATGAGCATTCTCAAAATAAAATTTTTGTTTAGCTTGATTGATGCCTTTAACAGTTTTATTCCTAAAAAATTTAAAAGCTGTCAAATCAGCATCCAACCCATACAATTTATATTTTTTATGAGCCAAATCCCTACATTTCATTAAATTTAATATATATGAATTTAACCACGGTGCAGTAGGGCATTTATTAATGATACTTTTCCGGGGTACACAAGCTAAATCTAAATGTAAGAAATTTGAATTAAATATATCAAGGATGTCATTCACATCGGAATAGTTGTACATATTAAACCAATCTAACGAAAAGAAATTATTTACAAAATGCTCGTGATTGATAGCTTTATAATCAGGAACAACAGTATAAGAAATTTGATCCCTAGTACGAGAAAACTTATAAGATGCAAAAATCAAATCATGATCAGAAATAGCAGGAACAGCAGCCTGGCCAAATGAAATAATATTATGTCTATCAGGTACGTACAAAATTATCAGATCCTAAAGACTGTTGATCCTAGTGGGTTTATAAGGTAAATAACATAAATTATGCAAATTCAAACAAGCTTCTAGTTGATTATTAACCATCATATTGAAGTTAAAATCACCACAGCAGAAAATCTTTTCATAGCTTATTAGGTATTCACCTAATAGATAGTAGATATTCTACTTTACCCAAAGAACCAGAGAATATTTTTTTAACCTTAAAAGTGGCCCGAAAATAAAGACCAACTCCACCCCAATTATTATTTATTCGATCAGATCGTAGCAGTTTATAATTATTAATTTGAAGCGACTTGTTAGAAATCTTACTACTAAGCAAAGTCTCAGTCAAGGCAAGAATATCAAATTAATATGTTTGTAAAATAATAGTTATGTCATCAAAATGTTTTACCAAGCTGCGCACATTCAAATGACCAAACTTTAAACAAGAATTGTTATGTACCTGCAAATTATCACCTGGAACAGCTTGATTAGCTTCATCGATTGAGCCTGTATACATATTATAATTATGTGAAAAAATGTTTTCATCTAAACAAATGGTGTGTCGATTACAGCTGGTATCCGAAATTTCACACGTGGAGTTAGAGATGCCCGAAAATTTTTTTTGTCAAATTTTCTAACCAAAATACCAATTGGCCAAGTAGCAGGATCCAGAGCCTTACCGCGCAATTCTTCCTTAAACCCCAATTTGAAGCACACATATTCCAAATCATTCAGATTGTAATTCTTTGGGACTAATTTAGAAATTTTACAGTTATCTGTATCTAAACAAGTTTTTGCCATAGCCAGGATGTCGTCCTCAGGAGTATTAGAAGCAAATCTTGAAATATGTATCCAAAACATTGGAGTAACCGTTTGTATACTAAAATTATTCGGAACATTTTTAGTACCACAAATAGATTTAGTGACTACGCGCTGTGGAGTTTTAACTCCAACTTCACTAGCATTCATACATTTGCTTGGTTGATCCGGAGCACCACTGCGAGAAGCAAGTGCATTCGATGCTGCAACAGCCACAACTACAGGATTTTACCACTTCAGCAAATGTCGTACAAGAAGCACCGAAATCAGTAGGACTGGAAAATACTGGATTTTGATCGTCGTCATTAGTTAAAGGCGATGTAACCACAGCTAAATCTTCATTCACACCTACAGAGGAATTTAAAGGCATAGATGTAATAACATTAGTTGACCTCAACTGAGGTAAACAATCCAAAATCATGCCGATCTTTTGTTTAAGCGAGGAAACTTCATCAAGCAACTTTTCTATGAAGGAATGCTGAGCATTATCATCACTCAAATTATGTTTAATTAATTTAAGAAATGCTTTATTTCTTAAAAGGTCACGGCAATCGCAGCAGAACCACATGATATTTGGGCATTTCAATGTTAGATTATATGCAACACGATCAACCTCAGCGCATCCATAGTGGAAAGTGTTACTACAAAATCCAGAGCAGCTAATCATTTGATTATTAGTAAACGCCAAGCTGCATTTACCGCATTCCATATTATGATATTAACACAATAACAGAACAAGAGAAAGAAATAGAAATGGCAATGTCAAATTAATATTTACACTATTGTCAAATTAATATTTACACTGTTTAAAAACTTATTCACCAAACACTAATATTTACACAACACATAGTACATAGTTAATAATATTAAATATTAAATTATAATATTTATTTCACAAAATCGAATTCAAATTATTTTTTAAAATTTTCAAATCAGAAAAATAAACGTCTGATCACTTGGAAAACTCGATTCTTCACACATCCACATGCTCGTTAATCTTTTTATTTACTAAATCATACTCCTAACTTGCTAAACTATTATTTTGAATTGTTTTTCTGAAATGTGAATTTATTTCAATTTCTTATTACCGCCATCTGATTTCAAACACGAAAACTACACGGCCATTTTTTTTTTTTTAAACTTATTTAATTAGTCGAGTTTATAAGTAGGTGTCCCTAATGGCTTATTACAAAAAAAATATGAACGAAAGGTGTGACGTCATGAGGTGTAAAGATCTGTTTGAAAATAAAGGGGTTTTAGTAAAACATTAATTAAATATCTATAAACAAGGTTTTATTAATTGATCTTCAAATCGTATATTTACCAATCATTCTTCTTGATAACGTAGAAATCAAAATTCGTTTTTGTAAGACTTTTCATTTAAGAAAAACGATATTAAAAAAACATAACTTTTCATATGATTTGTATCATCACTAGGACTTTTTAAATAATGAAAAAGGGGGAAGATTTTTTTCTTCAATTTTAAGGGTGCCCCGCATTAAAGAGGGTACACTTTATATTTTAACGTAATATACGGCACAAAATCTATAGGAATTCAAAAAATATTTCCTTTAAAATCGATTTCAGTGTAAAATTAGAGAAGTTGGCTGAACTAATGAAGCTTTATTCGAAACTGCTTAAAATATGGCTTCAAAATTGTTTGTGCATATTAAAATTTAAGAAAAAAAAAGAAGATTTTGAGAAACGACCTTTAAATGTAGAACTACATACGCCTAGAGTTTAAAGTAAGAGGGTACATAGAATTGGATAGTTTGTTAGTATGTATTTGAATTAGGATAGTTTGATCGTTTCATTCAAATTAAATGGCGTTGGTCGACTAAAGTCCGTTAAACCCTTACAGAGTTATAAATAATAAAACAACGCGCGGGCCGGCGACGGTTTTTGCGCCGTTAACGGCCCTTCATACATTATTGAAAAATAAATAAAAATGTGAAGAAAACAAAAAAATCAATTTTTCCTTTTTTCTCCACTTTAAAAGGGACAATTATAATAGTAGATGCAATGATGCAATTGACTTTTAATCTGATCTGACAAACTTCAAACCCGATTACGCTCACCCACTAGTTGCGATTACTTTTTTGACGATTACATTACTGAAAATGTCGATAAGCTTAAGAACTTAAGTATAACTTTTACTTCGAATCTATCGTTTCATAAGCATATTGAGCGTTGCATTTCTAAAGCGAATTCTATGCTTGGGTTTGTTAAAAGGGTTTCCAAAGATTATCAGGATTCTCAAGTGATTAAAATTTTATTCGTCTCGTTTGCTTCTTCATTGTTGGAATATGGTGTTGCCGTATGGAATCTGTTTTATATTAACTAATCAGACTGCATAGAGAGAGTGTAATAGCGCTTTTAAATATAAGCTCTACTAAGGTTACCTAGAGAAAGCAAGCCCGCCTGCTTTCATACTTCCAGCGTATCGAGGTAGATGCAAATTAATGAATATTGAGCCCCTCTTTATTCGTAGATATTAAATTTATTTTAATGATACAATTTTATTAAATTTTTGAATAATGTAACCAGTTCGTGATAACTAAATAAACATATAAATTCAAAGATATTCAGGAATTTAGAAAAGAAAGTTAAAAATTGATAAGTAAATAGTGTTCTTCTGAAAAACGCGTGCACATTTTCACAACATTAGGAGCCCTTTACCACATACTTCTGCCGGAAATTAAATTCAAGAACTTTAGTTTGACCCAATAGAACTCTTAAAATAATGAAAAGAAGTGAAGATGAGGCGTTTCTTCAATTTTAAGGGTGTCCTGCATCAAACAGAGTTCACATTATATTTTTACGTAATATACGGCACAAATTCTATAGGAATTCAAAAAATATTTCCGTTAAAATCGATTTCAGTGTAAAGTTAGAGAAGTTGGCTGAACTAATGAATCTTTATTCAAAATTGCTTGTACATATTTAAAAGACAAAAAAAGCTTAAGGTTGTGAGACACGACCTTTAAATTTAGAACTACATACGCTTATGGTTTAAAGTACGAGATCACATAGAATAGGATAGTTTGATTATCGTCTATTTATTTCGCAAAACAAAAATCGTACGACCGTCGATCATAAGTGTTTTTTCTAAACTAATCGACTCAATTTATTTCGTATGTAAATAATATACCAAAAACAACACACACATACGTACATATATAAGGAAAGGAAACACTTAAACAAGGAAACCAAAATGTTCATAAAAGCAAGAGAGAACTACATTTTTTTTTTTTGTTTTTTTTTTGTTTTAAAGAGCAGATTTAGTGAACGAAATAAATATTCAGTTTCAAATAAAGAATTTCAATATGTTTTTAAAAAAATTTGTTTCCTTGGGTGGACACACCTAATGTTAGTTTTATTTTCGGCCATACATTTTATTCATGCGCTGATTGAATTTCATTGTTGTATGCGCTTGAGTCTTCTTATATTATTCATTATTTTATGATAAAGTCGAGTCAAGTGAGATAAGAGTACATAGTGTTTATAATTGCAAAAACCGGACGAACTCAGAAGCCCAGTTCGTAACAATATATACAAATACAATCGTCGGCTCTGACTATACACAACCCTTACCATAGCAAATCGTATAATAAAATAAAAAGAAACAAAAAAAGGTTTACATAAATTCAACAGTTATGATTTTTTTTTGACACATGTTTCCTTGTTGAAGTCTTTTATCATCAACTAATTTTTAATTCACTTCCACTACACTATTCACTACACAATCACACGCGATATTAATCAATTTAAGCGACACTATTTTCCACGTTAACAAACAAAAATGACGCACATTTACTTAAAACAAAAATCACTCACTTTTAATCTATATTATTTAAATTAAAATAATATAAATTAAATTAAACTATATATTTTCCACTTCACTTCACACAAAATTATACATTAAAACAAATAAATAAATAAAATTAAATTAAATTAAATTCTCGAACAAGACGACAGAAACGCGTCTTTCTTCTTCGAGTGTCAACGACCGACCTTTTGAATTGATTGAACTTAGAATAATTTTTATAATTTTTTGAATTTTACAGTTCAAAAAGTTACCTTGTTAGATTATTTAGAATTGACACGTGTTTCCATCTTCGACATTTAATAATTGGATCCACTTATGCATCTCTGGTATACTGTTGAAAATCCTTAAGAATTTAAATTACTTCGTTCAGAGAGCATCCATAATGTCAAAAATTTCTTTTCTGAAAATTTGTCCCGTTTCACAATATGAAACAAATGAATATGTGAGCAACGTCAGAATTGACCGAGAATACAAAATAATAAAACATAAATAATACAATATCAGAATTAACGTTAATTATATTTTGTCACCAAATCCCACCTCCTCGTTACATACTATTTCATTTTATAAATCTCACGGTGCCTTTCTTCTAAACTTGCTCCACCCTAATTGTGCGATATTATTTTAAAGGCGTCCCATAATAATTTGCTATTAAGGTTTATATACGACCTTACACCACGAGAATTTATTGCTCAGAAATAATACCTTTAAACGCAATTTTAATAAAACAATTCACAAATAATGTATCGATCAATATATCGTTGAAATTTCAGCCATTAACATGTCACAAAATGTCAATAAAACGTCAGATAAATGTCAACGTCACAGAAATGGGAATGTCTTGCTATTAATAAAAGCTTACTAGATATAATTTGTTTTTAAATATTGACGATTCAAATGATGTATTAAATCAAATTAGTGTCCGGTCACTTAGGAACTTTGAAGTCCCAAAACTCGCAAACCTAAACATTTCTCGGCATGATCTTTGCGACAATACATTTTTCTAGGATTGCATAGGTTTTCGGCATATAAATTCAAAAAATGTACGCAATATTTTACGTAATGAGAATAAATTTTTTTTGAACTTTTTTATTTTAATTTTATAGCTTTAAATCAATATGGCGTGCGACATGATCAAGTTTATCACCATTTAATTAAAATTGAAATTAAAATACATATTAATAATTTGTTGTTTTAATTTTTTTTCAATCCACAAATTTTCATTAAAATTGGTTTGATTTTTACACTGTTTTAAAACATTACATTTATATTTAACAAGAGACATTGATTTAATCAAATAAATTTGGTGAATATGTCAAGTTCGTGACGCATATCATCACATTGAAATTTTGATTTACACCCCTAATATATAATGAAAACAAAGATGTAGTCCTACGTCAAAATTATTGCGTTGGAATGATTTTGATTTCTTTATTGAATCATCTTTATTGATCGATAACAATTATGTGTAGAAATAATATGGGCTAAATGTTCACCACGGCTTCGGCGGCACATATCAATCCATTTCTCTTCTTCATTTAGCATAATTGCTCCTCTGGAGCATCCTGCATAATTGCTCCTTTTTATGGTCCGAATTGGATAATATTGATGTGGACGACATGTGGTTTTAACAAGATGGTGCCACATGCCAAACAGCCAATGCAATAATGGCTTTATTACACTATTAGCAAAACAGAAGAAAAGACAAATAGAAGATTTACAATTAACCGGGCTTGTTTTCAATATTACACGTATTTCAATAAATTTATTTATTATTCTTCTGTCCAAATGAATAAAAATCCCCATTAGCTAATAACACAACGACAATGTCAAACGGTTCAATGTTCTAATTTAATTTTTATCACAAACATTTAAAACAAGTGCGCTGATACAATTTCCATCGTGTATTCATTTAAAGTAACTATAGTCGTTAAATTTGATATCTCACAAATCCATTTAATGACACAACTCTTTATGTTACGTCCAAACAAAGTAAAATTATCGATTATTTATATAGATTTGGCACATAAGGTGTGCTGTTTTGTGTTTGTACGATAAAATCAGCATGCATAACGACGAATAAAAAAGGTAATTACATAATTTTATTTTCATTTTGAGGGGTTTTTGCCGTACGTACAATATTTGAAATCTAAGCAATTTAGGTAAATGTAACGGATACTGTTCTGTAATCATAGGGCAAATTTATATAACTTTAGTTAATTGATACACAATATGATATTTTTCAGGAATCACTGTTTTCATTATCCTGTGTTTTTAATCTAATTACAGTTCGCTCACTACAAAGAGGAAATGTATTTGCACGCTCAACGGGCATTTGGTATATCAACCGATCGGCATTATCGTTTAATTCATGCTGCGTCCGAAGAGAAACCAAAAATTATTGTATTGTCAGTAATTATACAGGAGGCGGAAGGGTTAGAGGCAAAAGACGCTAATGGTAAGAGTAACAGTTAATTATTATATTTTGTGCGCTGGTTTATGTTGTGTTCCTAACACCGTAATAATTTTGTTTTCTACTGTTTTCTGACATCGTTTTTTGCTTTTCTTCTTGTACATTTCAATCCCTCGGTAAAAATTATGAATATTTCAACCTCGAATTCCAACAGCAAATTTACAACAAATAAATACTTTCTAATTAAATTTCAGGTCACTATAAATATGGTTATTCTCATTAACTAAACAAAAATAAAACGAAAATGCGAAAATGAAAATAGAAAATCATTAATGTAGATTTTTTTGCCAACGACCAGCAAAAAATAAGCTTCACGACATCAACCCTTGTCATAGCAATTTCCATTTGTTATAGATTTTATTTTCGTTATTGTTGTACAAACATAGTTGTTTTTATTAATATTATTTGTTCATGAATGTTAGGAAAAACTAATAAAACGACAGAGAAAAGTGGGAAAATCCCGAATAATCAAAAAAAAAAGTTGTTGAATTTGAATGAACGACAAGGATTTTTCATGTTCGGTTGTTTTGTTTGTAACTTTCAATTTTTCACCCACTCAGGTTACTGTCAAAAATAGACATTAGCGAGTGGCAAGGGTTTTGGTTCATAGCGTTTTGTGAATATCGTATTTTGTGAATAATGTCGTAACGTGAACGACGAAGAGGAATAAGAATATGATAATTTGTTTGTTAATACCATTAGGAAACAAAACAAAAATTGTGTATGTGAGGGTTTTCAAATATAATAATAAAATATTTGTTTAAATGTGACTATAAAATATAAAATTTAAGCCACAAATAACATTAGCTATTATGATTAAACAAAAATCTTAAGCGCATTCATATGACCGTCAAAATATTGTAGAAGAAAAAGGACTAACTATTATTATTTTAACTATCGTTAGTTAGTACATATGAAAATACATATTATCGGATCACAAAATGTTTATAATAACGTTTTTCATACACTCATGTAGATTATACATTATAGAATCCGCGGAAGCGAATCAATCGCGGATCGAAAACTGCATTAAAAAACTGGAAACAATGGCTGCAAATCAAAGTATCCTGAAAACACCGTACAAACGCAATAGTTTTGTAGCGTTCCTAAAACAATTTCATTTTAACGATTTGTAAAAAAATCCAAAGCGATTTCAAAGAAACTATGATATAAAATTCCTGTTTCCCATTTTTTGTATATGTAGTTTTCGATCCGCGATTGATTCGCTCCCACGGATTCTATAATTGAAGTGAATATTTAAACAAATAATTACATACTAGCTATCACAGAATTATACAAATCTTGCAATATTTGTGTACTTTAGTTTTGCTTCACTGACACTTGAACTTGAAATTGTTTCAGCTGAAAATTTTTAGTTTTGCTGCCGACTATTTGTTGTTTATTGACTTATGGTTATTATTTACTTGTAACTTTATTCGTTTATCATGACATTCAATATCTGCAAAGACAAATTAAATACAACATTGAAAAATTCATAAAGACAAAGAGAGAAACCACTTCTTATTCAGAGGCCCAATCTTTTACGATTTCATAGATTCTACTTAACAATTTATGAAATTTTGATTTAAAAATTAATCAAAACCATTGATTCTTTTTATACAATATTTTTTATGAAAAGCTTGAGCTTTTAAATTAAAAATTGAAAACTTTGCCCTTTAATGTAACAACTTAAATTTAATATCTGCATTTGATGAAACAAACGTCTCGACTTTTTCTCTATTTTTTTAAATGACACGCAAAGGGTGTGTCCGAAACGCGAATTTAAATGCACATTATTTAAAATGCGCATTTTTCAGTTAAATTAAATTTCATTATAATAATTAAATTAATTGAAATTTTACAACTCTGAATTAATAAATCGATAAATATAATTAATTTAAATATAAATTTACATCAAACAACGTATTAAAAATGGCACATAAAAGCTACATAGCATGTAACTTTTTTAAATTTGTCTTCGCTAAATGCACATTTTTCATTTCGGACGCACCCATTGGGTGTCATTTGAAATTGGGTGTCATTTAAAAAAATAGGGAAAAAATCGGGTAAATGTTAATATGTTATATATAGTATGTATAAAATGTTAATATGTTGTACATATATAGTATATATCTACATTCAAAACTGTCTAAGTTGGGCACTCGCGGTTCCATAAAAATTGGCGAACTTGGTATTATTGAAAATTTGTATGCTTTTCTCGGTGGAACTATAGAAGTTGCTTTCTTTAACCTTCGCCTCGGACTACCAACTTCCACCTTGTTAAGCGTCAAATTCTTAACGCCACTTGGTGGCAAATAACTATTTATCACTAGACACCCATGTAGTAAATCGATAAAACATTTTGTTCACGATTATCTTATAATACAATAATTATTATTTTATTTCTTCAATTATAATGATATCCATTATTCACTGCTAGCAGTTATTGATCATTAATCACTGTTATTTATTTTTGAAATTTTATCCAGTAGTCTCTTTTTTCACTATTCACTACTACCATATAATACATACAAATTTTGTCTCTTGCCATTTTCATTAAAATTAAATTGAGACGTCAAAATGCCGACGGAAATTATTTTAGGATTATTTAAAGGATTTTATTATAAAGTACAATATTTTTTATCGGTTGTGGACAAAGTATCGCATTCTACTCGCATATAATGGCTGTTATTTACTGAGATGATTTACGACACGCGCCTACCTGTCGGTAAACTTCATCTTCGTGAATAACAGCTATCATTATATGCTCGTTGAATAATACCAATACTGTTTAAAAAGTAGGCAGCAACGAAAGCTAAAATATACCATTCAAAACAAAATAAGAAACACTTTCTATTAGGGTGTTAACTTTCCTTGTTGGTCGATTTCAGCCAAACTAATGATTCTATGTTTTTCAATAATCTACTGTCTATGTGTGTATCTAAAACAAGATTCGTATCTTATAACTGTAAATCGCAGCAGTTTTTGTCATAATGTACACAGTCTTAAACTGAATTTTGTGTAATTTAAATTTAATTTTAAATTGTGTGAAAACCTTTTTTTACAAAAATCAACAAAATGGCGCAGATTGGAATTCATCTAATGGTTACAGAGGTGGCAATAGTGACGACACTGGTCGAAGAGGGGAAAAATATGAGTTTCCCATTGTTCGGTACGTAGTGATTGGTTACGTTCTCGCGAGGCGGGCTCATACGAAAGAAAATCTGTGTCGGGTAGAAAAAGCATCACTCACAACTTCAAATGTAGACCGACGCATATTATTGGCTTCTCTGAGAAACAGGAAAAGGACAGCAAAATCGATTCAAAATGAACTCTGCACGCTACTAAACCTCCCGATATCGGATTAATACGTAATCGTAAACGCCTAAAAAAGTAGGAATAAGGTCAAGAAGAGCAGCCATATACCCCATTTTGCCCCTTAGACTTCGTGCACCAAGACTGAAATGGCAGGCCTTACTCTTCACGGATTGCGCTTTTATTTAAGTAACAGTGACAGACGGAATCAGGTAATGGTTTGGGTGGCATTAGTTTGGGAGGCAAAACAGAGCTCGTAGTAGTTGATGTAGGACCTGTTACGGGTGAAAGCTATATGAACTCGATTCTCAGACCCCACGTCAAAGTCTTTGCGGTATGGTCCCGGATTTATCTTAATCCAGGATATTGCTAGGCCTCATACTGACAACGTATCAAAAAACTTCATTACAGATTATAACATTGCGAAACTGGGCTCACCAGCGAATAGTCCAGACCTAAATCCCATCGTAACCCCTCCATTAATCATAACTGCACTGGTTAATGCTGTTAAGCTTGAATGGAGTAAAATAACCCAATAATTCATAAAAGGGCTGATAAGGAGCATGAACCGGCGGTGTTTGGAGCGTGTTAGAGCCAGAGAAAGTCACAAAAATTCTAATGTTTAAAAATACTACTCGTTTCCCCTTTATCATTGCTATTGTTTTACGGTAAAGTTTGCTAGGTTTTCCAGTTATGGGATCGAAACCTTGTTTTGGGCACATGCATAAACAATTGATTAGTGCAAAATATGACACCTTTAGTTTTGGTAAAGTTAATCGACAAAAAAAGTTATAAGCCTAAAAGGGAGTGTTTCTTATTTTGTTTTGAGTAGTATACATTAAATTGATTGCAACTATTCACCTTTAAAGCGCCGCTAGAGGCACCACCGTCCTAAGAGCTAATGGTGGTGAAAAATTATGTATATGTCAAGTAGTGTATAGACAATTGGTGTAAGATAAATTTCATTCTTAAATTATTATTAATTCACAATAATTTATTTCCCAAAAACATTGGCTCTAGTTCGAATAAGGTACACCAGATGTCAGCCACTTTGCATTAAAAGGCGAATAGCTCTGGACAAACAACAAATTATGTTCGTAGCAGGCGACTGAGAAACACCATGACAATTTGATATTATGTTATTTATATCATTTGTCTTTGATGAAAAATGCTTGATAATTAAACACAATTTCATAATTTTGTTCACTAATTATAAATGCTGCTAATGTTCAACATCCAAGATTTTTAGATTAAAAAAAATGTACGCGAGTTTCGTTTTCCACTTAAGTAGAAAATTAAAGAAATATCTTATTATATTTTTTTCTTTATTGATCTTTATTAAATTAAATTTAAGTTTAGACTATTACACTATTTAAAAGTTAATACTTAAGTATTGTTGCTTTACACAGTTTACAAAACTGCTTACTGATCTCTTCGGAGTCAAGTACACAATTAATTTTTATGTCTGTTAAGATTTATAATTTCACTTTATTTATTTATTTATTTATTTTATTACAAACAATTTTCAACCATGCTCATACCAATCTATTTTGAGCACGAAGCTCATTCACAAAAGATTGGGTAGAATATGGTAGGTCGCGTTTAACAGGACGAAAAATTTAAAAAATTGCAGCTTTAGAATTACAGAATCGTCATCAAAGCTCGGTCATTAAAGGGGCAGCTTGGTCATCAAAACTCATTAAATTTTACAATCCATCAATAATGCTAGTGTTACTTGGAACACAATTCGTCAACGCTATTACATGTTTTATTTTAGCATTTTGCAGACAATTAATTTGAATAATGAATTTGGTTATATATATACATTCAAATGACACAAGTCCTCCAGCCCAGGTTGAAGCATTTTCGATTCTTCAAATATATTTACAATAAATTATAAAAAAATAATTTTAAAAATATTTCTTTTACGAAAATAAATTAGTTCGACTGTTTTATTAAAAAAAAACAGACTAAGCACATTTAAAATATATTTGAAATTTAATTATAATTTCCGTTCTAAAAACATATTTGAATAAAATTCGAAATTGAATATAGTTTTCCGTTCTAAAACAGTTTTCTTTAATTTGCAACTTTTATGTGTGAAAATTTAATGAACTTGATATTCTTTAGTATAAAATTGTATCATTAGCACTTTTTATATTACATATGACCTTCTGTTTCACTTTCTACACATATAGTATAATTCTCCCTCCAGAGCTTGTTTACAATTTTTATTTTTAATTTCTTGTTTTTATAGTATTTATAGATCAATAATATTACTATTATTATTATTACTATTGCAATAGTATTTATGCCTAAATATATGTACAATATTTTCATGATATTTGAAAAGATTAATCTCATCCATATTTTGATTTGTTCTTAAAATTATTTCTTTAAATGTTAATGTCTTATTTATTGACTTATAACCTAAATTTGGGATTATATAGTTATCTTTTACTTCCTTAATGTTATTTGAATATATTATGTTTTCCAAGTTAACATTACAATTCTAAAATCTTATAAGATAATTTCCATTTAATCTATGTATATGTACATAGTTTCTTTCATCATAATTTGATCTTAGACTTAAGTTATTTGCTAATTATATCAATATACTATTATCATTAATACCAAAAATTTCTGTATTAGAATTTTTTATGTTTTCTAAATCCTTTCTTAATATACAATGGTTTAATTGATGAAAAGCTTTATTAATATTATATTCGTAATATTGATTATTTATCTCAAATGTTTCGGTAATT
Organism: Tipula vernalis; assembly: GCA_958295665.1. Lineage (NCBI taxonomy): Eukaryota > Metazoa > Arthropoda > Insecta > Diptera > Tipulidae > Tipula > Tipula vernalis. Next base: position 244,654,923 of record OY282560.1, on the reverse strand, counting down.
TGGTAAAGGGATAATTAACGTTTTAGTTACTTTTTTCATTTTATTAGGTATCTTAATTAAAAATATTAATATATTATTACTTGTTTTAGAAAATCCTACGCTTAAACTTTTTTCGTAATTAATAATTTCTTTATAACTTAATAGTGAGGGATGTATAATGTTCACATTACTAAATATTATACGAGTATTGTCTTGTAAATCTCTTATTATTCTCTCTATCTCTTGTATTTTTAATTCAATGCCAAATATTACTAATTTAGTTAAAGTTTGATTTTCTCTACTTGTTAAATAATTTTGAATAATCTATAGTATCTAAATGTTGGTTGATAATCTGTCTGTCTTCCTAGTCCATTGTTCCTAACTAATCCTCTTTTGTGTATTGAATGATATCCGTCTTTGAGAGTCATTAATTTATACAATAAAGCATCTAATTTTCTCAACAATGGTCTAATATTGATTTATGTAAAGTTTGGTACGATTTCGAATACGGCCTTCTTAAGTTGTAATATTGTATTTTCTAATGGAGCTAAGTCTACTATGGTTGTTTTCGAAAGGAATACTTATTTGTAGAACCTAGCTTATTCGAATAAGTATCCTATCGAGGAAACTTATCTTCTATCCCTTTCTTACAAAAAAATCTAAATTGCTTGTCATTTTGCCTATGAATATTTTTCTAAGGTAACGTGATACCGAAAAATTTTAAATTTGCTTTTGACGAACACTTAAGTGCAAAATGAATTCTTTCGGATAATTAGTTATTTAGAGGTCATCAAAATTCAATACTCGCATTGTTTTATCAAGCATTAGTGTTATAAACGTATTATATTGCTAATAGCAGTGTCCTTTACTCAAAAAAATGGAAAACAAATAATTTTTTGTTGTTGCTGTCAAAATAAGTAAGTGAAATCAATTCGGATGATTTTACTTACTTAAGTATGAAATAAGTATCGGTTTCGAAAACAGCCTATGTCTAATGAATAATTGTACGTTTTTGGTATTAAAGTTTCGGTTTCCTTAAAAATAGTGTATCCTGTATCAGTCTCTATTTGACCTACTAGTAGTTGAGCATGTGTCGGTATTGTTAGTGTCATTATCACTAGTATCAGGGTTGTTGAAGTTATCATGATCTGGAAATTTCAAAGATCTTTTAATATTTGTGGGGTGTATGTTAGTTAAATCATCTTTTCTAAATTTCGGTTGATCTGTTGATGTCTCAATGTTTCATTCTGTTGATGTTTCAACGTTTTATAATTTTTGATATTTCCTTGCTGTTTTCTTTGCAATTTTCCCTATTTTTATTGTACTTTTCTAATCTTTTATTTTGTGCGTTTATGAAATTGCTGTGGATTTCATCTCTAGATAGTATTCCTCCTTCGCCTTTTATCGGGCTATATGTTATCGCGTATGTACTCGTATATGCGATCTTTCTTTTAATTAAAACAATGTGTTCACGATATAAATGTTTTTTTAATTCACTATCCCTTAAGCTTATATACAATTCACAATTGGGATTTTTCGCCACTTATTATTATTTTTAATTTTCACTGATTAGAGTTACGATCGCGATGAGTTTTGTTTTATTTTAATTTTAAATTTAAAACAAAAAGAAAATTTTGATTTTGTAGATTTTATTTGTGTGTTCTAATTTTGGCTTATGTCCGTGCACCGCAAAAATGTATAAGTAAGTAATTTTGTTTTCTTTTGCGCGCGAGGTTTTTTGACAGCAGTCTACATTGAATGAAGTGAAGTGTGTTGCGTTGGTGCGGACAATGTGTTGAGTTCATGTAAATCTGCTTGAGTATGAATGCACGTGATTGGAATATTGTGGCGATGAACGAGTGATGAATATAATTGAATAATTGCATTAGCGAGTGAGTCGCTACAGGACTCCCCCACAAGTGATTTCCCTCCCTCAAGGAAAATTGTTTGTTAGGCTGAAATACGAACATTTTTATGTGGACGGTAAATTGATTTTTGTTCAGTTGAACACAGAATGCCGTAAGCCGGTTTGAGCCGGTCGATTGAAATGGTTTGGTTCTTTCCATTAATCGACACGGTGAATTGTTTCCGAAGGCGTCGAATGACTTTGAATGGACCTTCATAGGGAGGAGATAAGCCCGTGCGAACCTTGTCTGTTCTAACGAATACAAAATCACAGTTGTCGAGTGATTTTGGAACGAAAACGTCATCTTGTTTGGACTGACGAGTTGATTTTGGTACAAGGTTTTGCATTGTTTCACGTAATTGGTCGATAACTGTATCGGTAGTTGGAATTGGTGAAAGAGGATTTTCGACAAAGAATTCACCAGGTAGTTTAATGGTTTGACCATAAACTAATTCTGCCGGTGAACACTTAAGATCTTCTTTCACTGTTGCTCGGATGCCAAGTAAAATGATTGGAATTTCTGAGCTCCAATGAGTTGTATCGCTTCTGGCCATTAGCGCGGCTTTGAGTTGCCGGTGGAAGCGTTCGACCATGCCATTGGCTTGCGGATGGTAAGCCGTTGTACGTATCCGATGTGAGCCAAGGAGTTTTGTTAACTCGGTAAAAAGCTTTGACTCAAATTGCGTTCCTTGATCAGTAGTGATGTTAAGGGGTACGCCGAATCGTGATACGTAGTTGTTTACGAATGTGATGGCAATGGTTGCGGCTGACATATTAGTCATGCAGTATGCTTCGGGCCAACGAGTGAAGCGATCGACACAGGTAAGTAAGTATGAATATCCATTAGATGGAGGAAGTGGACCTACGATATCTAAATGGATGTGTTCGAATCGACCTGGTGGAATTTGGAATTGTCCATGGGGTGATTTTGTGTGGCGTTGTACTTTAGCGCGTTGGCAAGATAAACAAGACTGAGCCCAATTGCCTACGTCTTTGTTTATACTGGGCCAAAAGTAACGAGCTGCGATTAATTTACGCGTTGCACGGACACCTGGATGCGAAATATTGTGTAGAGTGTCGAAAATTGTTCGACGCAGTGATTCTGCGATGTATGGGCGATTGTACCCAGTAGATGTTTCGCATACGATTTCGAGGCCAGGTAGCTTAAAACGTTCTAGTTTCAGTGATGAACTAGTGTGACATTCGGAACCAGAAAATAAATTCTGAAGTTCTAGGTCAACTTTTTGTGTGTTTGCAATTTTATTCAAGTCGAAATGCGTTTCGACTGCGGCCGTTTCGTTGTCGGTAGTGCGGGATAATGTGTCCGCGACAACGTTGTCATGTCCGGAAACATGTTGGATGTCCGTCGTAAATTGACTTATGTAATCCAAGTGGCGTGATTGCCTTGGATTGCGTTCAGTTTTTGACTGAATTGCTCGTGTCAGAGGTTTGTGGTCGGTGTAAATTGTGAAGTCCCGACCCTCGACAAAATATCTGAAGTGTTTAACTGCCAGATATATTGCGAGTAATTCCCGATCGAATGCGGAATATTTCTTTTCGGCATCCGAGAGTTTCTTTGAGAAGAATCCCAGTGGCTCCCAACACTCATTATTGTACTGCTGCATCACTGCCCCAACGGCAGTGTTTGATGCGTCAGTAGTTAAGCTGAGCTTTGAGTCGCTCAGTGGATGTGCCAGAAGCGTTATCTGTTCCAATTCAGTTTTCAACGACGTGAATGCTTGTTGGCATTCGTCGGTCCAAGAGAAGTTCTTGGCGGTCTTGGGTTTTTTTAGTAAAGTTGCCAAGTGACCGTGAATTGGTGCGAGTGTTTGTGCAAGTTTTGGTATGAATCGGTGGTAGTAATTTACCATACCGATAAAACGTTGAATTGTTTTTATGTTCGTTGGAGCTGGGAATTCCCTAATGGCGTTAATTCGTTCTTCGGACGGCAGAATACCATTAGGGGTGATCTTGTGGCTGAGGAAATCAAGAGTGAACACGCCAAAGACGCATTTTGAACTCTTGATATGAACATCAAACTGTGTTAGCCTGTGGAAGAGTTGTTCCAGGTGAAGTTTGTGCTGTTCCTCGTTTTGTGAAGCCACCAAAATGTCGTCAATGTAGACGAAAACGAAGTTTAACCCACGTACGACTTCGTTTATGAATCTCTGAAACGTTTGAGCGGCATTTCGTAGACCGAATGGCATTCGGGTGAATTCGAAGAGGCCAAAGGGGGTCGTGATCGCCGTTTTGTGAACGTCTTCAGGTGCGACGGGAATGAGGTGATAAGCTCTGACTAGATCTATTTTTGAAAAAATTTTGCATCCATGCAAGTTCATGGAGAAATTTTGGATGTGGGGTATCGGATAGCGATCAGGTGTTGTCACCGTGTTTAGTCGCCGATAATCCCCACATGGTCGCCAATCGTGATCTTTCTTTTTCACCATATGGAGCGGACAAGAGACGGGAGATGCAGATGGCCGGCAAATCCCTAGTTCCACCATGTGTTGAAATTCTGCGAATGCGGCTTTGTGGCGGAGTGGATCTAGCCTGCGTGGTCTTGACACGGGCAGGTGGCCTGCCGTGACAATGTGATGGACCACGTTGTGTCTAACTGGCAAATTATAGTTCGGCTCTGCTGTGAGTGTTGGAAATTGCTTAAGCAGAGTGCCGTAACCATTGTTGACCGAAAAATGGATCGGTGTCGGTGTGTCGACGCAAACCATTGTGGCATTGATTGACAGCTTAGTCGCTGAATCAACCAGCCTTTTGTTCCTAAGGTCAACAAGTAAGCCAAATTTTGATAAAAAATCGGCGCCAATGATCGGACGATTCACAGCAGCTAATATAAAAGCGTGCGTGAAGGTTCGCTTGAGTCCGAGATCCACCTGAAGCAATTTTGTGCCATAGGTTTGGATTGTTGTGCCATTGGCGGCCGATAAAACAAGATCTTGGTTTCGTTTGTAGAAAGAAAACGAGTTTTTGTAGTAAGTTGCTGGAATAACCGAAAGGTCAGCGCCAGTGTCGATAAGATAAGTGTAATTGTTAATTTTGTCATATAGGTGTAAGCGAGTTGAGAAAAGTGTGTTCATCGCGGAGGTTGAGGATAGGGTGTTGGACGTTGTGGTCGAGACCCGGTGATTTATGGGTTTTTTTGATGTTGTTGTTGTGTGTCTCCGTCCATGCTGGCCATTGTAGCTGTGTTGCGCCAGTTGCACGGACTGGAGCATTTCTGGGCAGCCTTTCCAAATGTGGAGTGATACCAGCATCTTCCTTGTTGGCGATTGGTATAGTTATTGCTGTTGTTGCCGTTTGAACGTGAGCGAGATGGAGAGCGTCGCGCTTGTGATCGGTTTCGGCCGTCCCGACATAAGCCGTCTAGTCTGGCCTCGAGACGAGCCAAGCGATCAGCTATCGTGTTGTGGTTCGACGAAGCGCGACTGTATCCACCGCGGTCACGTGACATTTGGACTGGAGATCTCGACTGTCTACTCGTTGATTGATATTGATTTTTACTTTGCATTGCATCAATTTGGTGTTTGGGTTGACCTGTCCTGATGACTTCGAACATCCTGTCAGCCGTTTTAGCTAATTCGTCAATTGGAATGGTTTCCGGTTGTGCTACCAGTGCAATCCTAATAATTTCAGGCATTTTTCTTGACCAAATTGATCGTATAAATCTTTCTGTGACTAATTGTTTGCTGCCGGCGAGTTGGCGTATGTGGCGTAACGCGTCAGAAGGCCGTCGATCCCCAAGGTCTTGTCCGGACAGGAGAGCTTCTAATTGTTGTTCCTCTGACGGTTCTAGGCGTTCTAGTAACTTTTGTTTTAGTGCATCATATTGATTTTGTTGCGGCGGATTTTGTAGTAGATCCGATATCATTTCAAACGTCTGGGGGGAAATAGTTGACAATACATGTGCATATTTTGATTTTTGCGAAGTTATGCTCCGTAAATCAAATTGAATCTCAATCAATTGGAACCAGTTTCTGGCGTTTTGTGGCCAGAAATTGGGCAGGTTCATTTTCTCGTTCCCTGCAACTTCCATGGGTATGTCATGGGTTTGGTCCGTCATATGGGCGTCGGCTGCGTTTTGTGAGCGAGTTGGTTTTGGCCCATCATTTGTTTCGTTCCCCATTTAATTCTATTTCAAACTAGGTGTGATTAAATTTCGAAAGAAAAAGTAGTAAACGGAATGGTTACTCGTCTTTTACGAAGACCCCAAAATTGAGTAAGTCGCACAGTGAATGTTGTCAACTCTTATTGTGGGAATTGGTGAAATTTCGAAAAAAAAAACCTAACCTCTAAGATACGAGACGAAATCTTGTGAAATCCGGGAGAAAATTTTACCGTGTAATATATGAATTATATGTGTAATACATTAAAAACGTCGAAATGTCGACATCCGCGTGGTGAACGAATCGAACAACGCGAATCAGTGGTAAAAACAATAAATGGCGGAAAATTTACATATATAGGTTTTTTTTTTTACAAATAATCAAGATGATTTTAATAATTATGTTTTCGTTTCAAAATAAATGTATATGAGAGAGCAATAAAAATTTAGTAATAAAAAAAAAAAATAATAATTTTGATGATAATAATTATAATATAAATGTTTAAATGAAGGTAAAAACTTGCGGTTTATCTCTTGTTTATTTTTATATCTGCTGCTGTTGACGATGAATGATGTACCGTTGGCTGCTGTGTGTGTCCAACAATAGTAACGTTAATGTTTTCTTTTATTGTAAATTTTGTTTTGGCTTCATTGCCAAGGTCGAGTTTTTCAGGCGTGATTGTTTATGTTTTATGTTCGTTGATATCTCGATCCTAAATGATTTATTTTGGTTATCTGACTCCTATGTTTGTTAAGCGTAGTATGTTGATGTTTTACGACTACTCCTTGTTGTTATGTTTTTTATAACGATTTTTGTCCGTATTGGTATGCGTGTTTTTCTCTCGTCACCGAAAAACAAATAGAATTTTGAAATTCAATTATTTATTTGTTTAAATTGTATTTTTTTTACTTAATGTTAAGTTTTTTTTTTTGTTGTTATTACGAGGAAAAAAAATGACTAAATAAAAAAAAATATGCGACGTACCTTTTGCTTGGTGCGTGTTGTTGCACCAAGCGTCCAATATTATAATTTTTTAATTTTTTTTTTGTTAAAGTTGTACCGCTATAGTTGTTGTTATAAAAATTCCAGTTGCAGAAAATGTGTTGTTTTTAAACAAAAAAAAAAAAAATGTTGTGTTTTTTTTTTTTTTTTTGATGACACAATGGCGGTTGGTTTTATGGTACACCGTAATTAATTTGGAAATTACACACGACCTTGTATAAATGTGCTCTTAATATTTTCTTCGTTGTGTAATTTTGTTGATTATCGAATGCTCGATATGTTGCGGTTTATTGCACCGGTTATGAGATAGACATATACACAAAATGGAAAGCAAAAAGAAATATTTTAGCTTGCAAGATAAAAATTTGATGGAAAAAAAATTTTTTGTTTTTGGTGTATTGAAAAAAAAATGTTGACTCACCCTGTGGCCGTGCAATTTTGCACACGGCCGATTTATTGTTTTACGCCTAATTATAAACTATCCGATGTAATGATGTAATTTGTGTCCTTATACCCGTAAATACGGACGTTGGTGGTCACCAGTTATCGCGTATGTACTCGTATATGCGATCTTTCTTTTAATTAAAACAATGTGTTCACGATATAAATGTTTTTTTAATTCACTATCCCTTAAGCTTATATACAATTCACAATTGGGATTTTTCGCCACTTATTATTATTTTTAATTTTCACTGATTAGAGTTACGATCGCGATGAGTTTTGTTTTATTTTAATTTTAAATTTAAAACAAAAAGAAAATTTTGATTTTGTAGATTTTATTTGTGTGTTCTAATTTTGGCTTATGTCCGTGCACCGCAAAAATGTATAAGTAAGTAATTTTGTTTTCTTTTGCGCGCGAGGTTTTTTGACAGCAGTCTACATTGAATGAAGTGAAGTGTGTTGCGTTGGTGCGGACAATGTGTTGAGTTCATGTAAATCTGCTTGAGTATGAATGCACGTGATTGGAATATTGTGGCGATGAACGAGTGATGAATATAATTGAATAATTGCATTAGCGAGTGAGTCGCTACAATGTAATATTACTATGGTATTGATTGTTATCGCTTTTAATAACTTCTAGTATTTGAATTCTCACTGGGTAGAATAGATAATTTTGTTCCTGTTTAGTATGTTTTTAATTTATTAACCAAATCTTCTTTTATATTTGAGTTAATATTTATTCTACGATTTCCTAAAATATTTTCTAACTCATTGGTGAAATTTTCAGTGAATATCAACTGCGTTTCGAATCTATTTACGATTGTCTTTGAAAATGTTATATTATTATTTTGTTCTTCTAATTGAGAATATATCGTTGTTCACATTGAAATGTCACAGGGGGTTTCATATAATAATTCTTCGTTATTAATTCCATGATCTATAAATGTATTTTGTAAAGAAAGGTTTCTCGCTTCATCATGAGTATCCGTGTCAATCCTACTCAAAAAATTTGCAATCTTATTTTCTTTCCCTTGTGAATAATTGATTTTCATATTATATTCTCCAAGAGATAGTATCCATCTTTGGAGTCGGGGATTTAAATATTTGCCTCAGTATTTGGTATGTAACCATTTTAAAGCTTAATGGTCTGTTTTCAATTCGAATTGTTTTCCATAAATCTAAGGTCTAAAGTACTTTACTGGCCAAATTACAGCTAGTAATTCTTTCTCAGTTGTACTATATTTAATTTCATGATCGTTTAGAGTTTTACTAGCATATACAATAGGATGATTTTCTTACATTATCACAGCTGCCATTTCGTATTGCCTAGCGTCTGTATTTAATACAAATGGCTTGTTGAAATCTGGGTATATCAAAATAGGATGTGTTCGATGTGTCGGCAGTTTTTAAGTTCAAATACATTTATGTATGTGGGATCTAATTTATTAATTTTTGTGTCTTTCTTTAAGTATGTTGTCATAGGTTGAGCTATTTTTGTATAATCCTTAATAAATTTCCTATAATACCCGGTTATCCCTAAAAACGACTTAATTTGGTTTTGCGATTCGGATAATTTTAGCCTTGTAATATCAGATATTTTCTTTAAGTTTGGTTTTAGACCTTCTCTAGTCAAAAAAAATTACATTTATCAATTTGAATTTTTAAATTTGCTTCCATTAATTTGTTAAAAATTTTACTAATGTTTACTACATGTTCTTCAACAGAGGTACTAAATATTAGTATATCGTCGAGATAAGCACTACACAAATGTTGTTTATAAATTCTCTTAGAACAGAATTCATCAATCGCTGAAAGGTTATCGAGCCATTTTTTAATCTAAAAGGCGTCCTTTTATATTGATAATGCTCAAAGGGCGTAGAAAAGGCTATTTTAATTTGATCGTTTTTGTTTACTGGGAAATGTGAAACCCCTTAGCCAAATCTAAGCTTGAAAAGTACCTTGCCCGCCCCAATTTATAGGATACATTCAATATTCGGAATCGGGAATTTATCATCTATTGTTATTTCATTAAATTTACGATAATCAATAACAATTATCCATTTTTTTTTTTATTAGAGTTGTCCAATTTTTTGGGAACAATCCAAAGTGGTGAATTGCTAGTGGAATTTGATTAGTTCTTCAATTGACGATTGGAAATAGAGAGAAAGCACTACCTATCCGAATAAAATAAAGCTATAACACTGTACAAAAATTAGCATCAGCGCTCGCAGAACGACTGAAATACGGTATAGTGAAAATTTTTTGAAGTTGTGAAGCCGACAAGCATTTTGTCTAAAATCACGGGTTAATCGTCAATTGACGATTGGAGCCGTGATTTTAGAAAAAATATTTGAGGCTACTTTGCTTTAAAAAATTTCCACTATAACATATTTTGGTCGTTCTGCGAGCGCTGATGCTAATTTTTGGTCGTCGTTACAACTTTATTTAATTCCGATAGGTAGTGCTTTTTCTATATTTCCAATCTTCAATAGAATATTATGAATTTCTTAAATAGAGTACTCTGAATTAGACTAAAATCTTGATTTTGAAAATCCATAATTCAGCCGTATACCTCTACTTTAATTTTCTTGTAGGACGGCTCCCACTCTAAAACGCTTCACATCGATTAATGCTTGTTGCTTCGGGTTATTAAGGACTTCTTTAAGCCAAACCAAGTCAATTTGTCAAATCGATTTGGGATGGCATTTTGTTCAGCTTAATCAAATACCATTCGACGGAATTCATTTAGCATAATACCACAAAACTTTTTTGAGGTAACCAGGGGTCGATTCTGTTTCTGTGAAAAAAAATGAAATGAAAAAATAGTTCTGTGTAAACCAAGCTCCAATTTGAATTAATTTTTTATAGTTTGCGCCTACTCCGAAATTTAAATATATAAATTTTATAACGAAGGAACAGTAAACGACAAATAATTGTTCATTTACACAAGACACTTGTTTATCGACATTTGTATTAAGAGCCTAATATTTATAGCTGCAGTAATTTTTGTGTGGCAATAAGTGACTAACTTATGTGCGTTGTGCGAATGTTGATAGGTATCTTATGTTAATTAAGTTATGCAATTCGACACTACCAATAATTTTTTTAGGATTTACTTTTAATAAAGTATATACACTTAAGTTGTAACATTTAAATGGCGGTCATCTATTTGTGGAATTTGTAATTTGATATTTTACACAGAAGTTTTGTACATCCATACTTTCAAAATTCGATTTTTAAAGTTCGAACTAAGACAAAGTACAAGAGAGTTTGAAATACACAATATTGAAATGTTTATAAAATAAATCTGATTGAAGAATAAAGATAAGTTGAGTCGAAATTTGAAATCTTAAAAAGCCCAAACAATTACTAATTTCAATAATTTCACCAATAACCTGTATTTGTCAATTTTTACAATATGAAAATGGGATAGTAAGAATTTCATAAAATTTAAAATGTTCCATTTATAGTCTCAAGTTGAAAGTATTTTTGAGTTTACGAATTTTCTTTATTTTGAAATGTCTAGAATCTGAAGAATATTCAAATACCGATCATAGTCTAAACGTGTGAAGCGCTATTGTGAAAGCATTAAAACTCTTAAATTTTATTTACTACACCGAAATTCGAATTTTTGATGCAATTGTTTCAAAAAACTATTTGTAATCTGACATAGTTTTGAAACCCTAGATTCAATAGGATATTCTAAATTTACAGATTTTTAAAACAGGAGTAGAAATCAGGTGCTTGAATTTAGAACTAAAGAAGCTTATGGAATTATAAAATTTTAAAATTTAAGCCTTAATTTAAGGACTATTTTGGAAATCTAGGTATTAAGTCGATTTTAAGAATTGAAGAAATTTGAACCTAAAACGACTGTACATCAATGTGAATTAAAAAATTTCAAAAATATACATTTGAAATAGTTTAGGATTTTGGAAAATTAACAAAAGCTCTTTCTATTTTTCAATACCTTTATAAACTATGAAAACTACCAAGTTTGCTTGAAGTACGATCAGTTGATATGGCGGTCAACCACAACCCTTTGAGATTTTGGACACAACTTTCGGTATATCGGTAAATCGGTACATTAATAGACACATTTAAATGATTTTCTCACCACCAAAATGGTCAATGAACAAATTTTTTCATATGAGAATATTTTGACGAAATAATCAAGTATTCATTAAAAACACTTTGAAATTATGTTTTTTTCCACTGAGAAATGTTTTCATTTTATTTTTGATGGAAACAGAATCGGCCCACGGTACTGTGAAAATTATATAACTTTGTTTTTGTGCATTCAAAAAATAAAAATGGTTGACTAGATGTAAATGAAAAGATTTTTTTTCATTGAATTTTTTCATAGAACGAGAATTGACCTCCTTCACCCGAATTCCGGTTAACGACAAATGAGAATGAGAAACGACTTTATTTTTTGTTTCGCCTACTCTAAATAAAAATGCAACAGACTAGTTGACATAAAAAATCAAGTCATTTTTCATTATCATTTGTCATCGAACCGGAATTCGGGCACTGGAGATGGTCACGGATTTCGTTTTTCTGTGCTACAGTAAATGTTCGTCTTCTTCCAATATTTGTGGCTAGTAATGATGAAACCTCTCTTCGGTAGTCCGCTAAAGTTGAAGCCTATATTTACATATACTTTCTGGAAACATACCGATTTTTTTTTACCATCACATTTTTCAGACAAGCACCTTTCATGAATTCATCGGCCAACTACGTTTGGTAGTTTTTTAATTTATTTTCGTGGCATCTAAAAACAAAATATTTTCTTGTTTTTAGAATAACAATTTACCATACGAGTATGTCTGTATATAAAAACACAGATTTGTAAAACGGCGAACTCCGTGTAGGCACCATTTTACTCCGACAAATTCAACGGTATTTCCCCACAATGGCGAAAGAATCAAATATAAAACTAAAATCATTGTTTGTAACGTTACTGAAAAAAAAAAAAACAAAAAAATGGAGGTGTGGCCAACACACAACTTTCTTTTACGAACAGAGAATTTTGAGAAATTTTATTTTTTTTTTATAATTTTTTTATTTTTTTAATTTTGTATTTTTTAGTTTTAAATTTTTGGAAACATTTTGCATTAAGTAGTTTTTTGTAACCCTTATACTTTTTAAGATATTTGCAAAATAAATTTTCTGGACCAAGGCAGTGGCCACTTTGGTGGTGAGGGGAGTGGTTAGCCGATTTGGAGTAAACTTCACTGGGACCTCCCAATTTTTCAAAAAAGCTTAAATCTGAAGATTCAGTTCGATTGAGACAGACTGACAGACATTCGACACCATTTCGAAACCCACTTTTCGGACTCAGGGGAGGTCCTAAATTTTCATGATTACTATACTTTATTTACCTAGAGTAAAAGAAAGTAATACTTTCAATAATATACATAAACAATATTTCTGTAAAATTCATACTGGTTCCACTTATCGTTAATTTAATGATTCACTTTTCTTACAATAAATTAATGTAAAGTGTGTTGCGTCCTTCCACTTAATAAGAATTAATTTATTTGACTGAGGCTCCGATTAAATGACATTCATTTTGAATTTATACCAGATTCAAATCTTTCAGGGTAGCATACGTGGTTTTCAAATATTGATATTTCAAGGCGCAGAGTTACCTAATCACACGGAATTATTCTAGCCTCTCCTACTACAATTTTTTTATTTTGTAAGGTTTTTATGTTAAAGTCAGGGATTTATTTGAAAAAACTGAATTTTAATTTAGAAAAGAATATCTCTTGAAAACTAACCATGCAAAAAATTAATATTTGAAACCTACTTTTTTGGAAAGGATTGGTTTTGAAAACAACACAGACATTTTGTAATCAATATACAAACAAATTCACATTTTTGGATTTAAAATGATAACGGTAAAAAGACATAACAATTATAAAACTAAACAATTCATCACATTTGAGCAAGTTATTAGTCACATATTTAAATAAAAATTATATCGCAGCCCCTTCATCTATAGTAAATCCTGAAATTCACAAGCTTCTATATTTCTTCTTTCATAGGGTTCCGTGCATTAGTGATGGGCTAAATCGATCTTTTTTTGTTAAAAATCATATGAGAAAATAAACAAAACAGAACAAAAAAGATCGATTTAGCCAAATACGCTCTCTAGTTGTACGGGAAGTGACATATTTTTTAAATTTTTGCCTTTCTAAGTCAAGGCCACGCCAAGTCGCCAATACTGAGGTTAGATTTATAAGGAATATCCCCTCTAAAATGTCTGAAATTGTTAACTCTGAAATGTAAACTTGACGGTTGTTTTAATACTTCTTTTAATTTGCCTTCTTTTTCTATTCCCTTACTCGCCAAACTAGACTATTGAACCTAATTCGATTACTGTGCGGCGTTCTTAAAAAATATTCTTGTTCTCTTCCAGGAGAATTGTGGATTGTTTTGAGTTCGCCACTTTTTCTATTTTACCAAACTCGCTATCCGGTGGCATAAACGAATAAACGAATGCCCTGTTACAGGGAAAACTAAATAAATTTTGGATGGAAATTGGTTAGAAAGTCAAAACGCCAACATTCCGTCATGATTATATGTTTGTTTTGGCCGCCACAACTTGCATATAGTTCGGACCGAAAACGAAATTGAATGTATGCAATCTTTGACAAATCAGTGTTGCACGGTATGTGATAAACAGCTGACACTATTTCGCTTGTCCCTTTAGGCCGTATGTGATCATTCAATTTTTATAAATAGATGTTTTGATGTGTCACCCACCCAACACTACGCCAATCACGGCGAACACCATATTCTTCTCACAATTAAATGAAACCATCAGCTTGTCAGATTTTTATGTTTCAACATTCCAAAAAATACCTTATTGGCGCGAAGTTTAAGTACCCCTTGGTTAATGGTTAATTAAGTGTGTCTTTTTATTGGAATACACTCATACATTTTAATTTTCTCTTTAAAACTCAAGCATGTTCAGCACATATGCTTCGATAGGGCTTTAAAACCAAAGTTAAAGCATATATTAAAAATATGACGGAAGCCCAATTTGACGTTAAGCTTTAATTTTTGGATATATTGAACGATCGCGTTTTTCTTCATTTAGAGGATTTTAGAGGATCGTCTATCATCACCGACTGCCGACAATGACAAAATGCGTGCATAAGGCCCATGTTTATCATTGCTGTAAAATTCGAGGAACTGATGCCTTGGCGTTTGTCCAAAATTTATACAATAAAAATTAAAACTACAATTTTACAAAGTACTGTATTTCTTATAAGCCAAAGCGTCAAGATACAGTATTATTTAAGAAAAGTTTTCAAAGACATGCAATTCCCCTAGCGAGAAGGGTGGTGATGATAGACATAAGGGTAACAGTAGTACATTTTAAGCACGTTTCGAGGGCAAACCAATTTACGGTTTCCTAACCTGATAGTTTTTGCTATTTCAATTTTGCGCAGTGTTTTGCCGTGTCTCTCGCATGCATTTCAATTATCCAACAATAAAGCATAATTATGAGAACCCATTTTCGAATATTAGGCACGCGCGCGGTACAATGGCACTCGAGATGATGTAGTTCTGAAAAAAAAAAAAAATCTCAATTACACTGGAAAAGATCTACGTTTTGAAAAATATTTGTCGATACATAAGACTTAAGTTTTGTAAATAAACAAAGCTTTTGAAGTGAATATCTCTGTGTGAGAGTTGGTCTTCAAAATAAAAGTCAATGCAAAATCTGCTTCTGTTAAAATACTTAATGGAAGAAATTAATCAATAACTCAGTTTTTTTATTTTTCGAGAAGTTCAAGTTTCGATTTTAATCAACTCATACATGTATGCTATAAACAAGACGATAAAATAATTATTTACATCTAATGTTTGGGAATTTTGTGTAGCCTTAAATGAATTAATTGCTAATAGACCAAAATGCGACAAAATAAAAAAATGACCAACAAATTTTTGCAGTAAAAAAACTCAAAATTAAGATCTAAATAAAATATAATTATGTATTATCTTCTACCTAATTACTTTGACAAAATAATATAATTTGACAATATTTTATTATTATACAGTATAATGGTTTAGGGCTCTTTTTTTATTTAACAAAATAGGTAAAGCTTTAGATTTCGATTTCTCTTCGGAAGCATTCTTAAAAGCGTTATGAAAATATTAAATCAACAACTGTTTTTCTTGAGAAAAAAATTCTATACAACTTATAACAACCGATTTTAGATATAGCGTAGACATATTATTCGAAAATAAAATTGTAGCGAAGAGATTATTTACACCAAACGCGATTCACGAGTTGCGAATAAATTCCAAACGCGAATTCGCAAATTCTAATAACACCAAACACGAGCTAATTTATATGAAAAAACCGATCATACGGATATCAAATATTTGTATTAATACGGTAATTTTTTCAAAGGCTTCAAAACTTGTTTTTTTACATTATTCATTTTAACAAAGTTTATAAATTACTCTAAGAGAGTATTCACATCAAGCGCGAATCACCCAAATTTGTAAAATCATTCTAACATTTTGAAAGGACAAAAAATGAAATTTTGAGTATGCCTTCTTTGAGGTTCTTTTAGCGTAAAATTAGCGAATTATAAACCTGTTCTACGCATCCTTCTACTTTCTGAGAAAACTCGTAAGTTAACTTACATCTATCACCCTTTATTGTGATCATCAAATTGACTTATCATAAATATTAAAATCAGTCTTATTGTTAACACCAAAGTTTAAGGTGCGCAAGGATGGTATATAGAACTGTACAAGTTAGAGTGCGTTACAGTACTAAACGAATATCCCCTATTGTAGCTTAACTGAATTGTGCAACCGACCTTTTTAAGGCACAATGTGCCTTAAACTAAACTCGTTTACTTAAACTAAATCAATTCTACATAACATTAAACGATTTATTCTAAGATTACTAAACAAACAATCCAGTAAACCTGGCATTATTCAAGCGACGCAGCGTTTAAAACTTTAATGTTTTCTAATATCTTTATTTGTTTAATATCCATTCATGTATGGATGAAAAATGTTTATATTTTTGTTTACCAGTAATAACAACAAATAATACAAAAGAAGTCACGTAATATTTATTGCCTTATATAAATTATTATTATACTTAAATTATTTTTATTAACGATGTGATTTAATTTAATAAAAAATAATAACATAAATAAAGCACATGTATTTATGATAATCTCGCATATAGTAAATCTGAGTTTTCTTCAAGCTGCGTATGCGTTTCCATTCGATGATGCGCTGTCTGGAAAATTATTATTTTTTATTTAAGTCAAAATGTTTTATTATTAATTGAAACATTTTAGTGTGTATTTTTTATTGCATAAGCTTCTTCGACGGTGGTATCTTGTACGTGATATTTATAATTTTGTTTATGTTACTGTTTCTAAGTTCTTTGATAAATTAAGCCATTTATTTTGAAAGTGGGGCAAGTTCATTTTTTGTTGTAATGAGATATTTATAGGTTTCAATAAATTTAAAAATGCAGCCAACTTTTTTGTATTTCATAATTATAAATAATTCATATTTATTATCTAATTATCTTTATCAAAGATGTTTGAATAAAATAAGAATTTTACTAAACCCAAATGGACTTGCCTCACTTTCAAAATTAATGAATTATTGTAAGCGTTAATTGAACGACGAACTTTTTAGAAACAAACTTTTTAAAATAATGAATTATTGAAAGCTTTAATTGAATGACGAAGTGTAGTACTTGCTTGTTTGTTCATTGCCAGAGCCTTCTAGAGTATAGAGCCATAATCCTTATGACGTATTTTTTAGAAGCTTTTTTAGTGGTATAACTTTCCACTGATTTCCATAGGAATCCATAGTAAAAATGGTGTTTTTTAGCTTCAAGTTTTTCAATGAAAAAAGCAAAAATATTATAAAATGTTTATACAAAAGTTTTCTACATATCTTTAAGAACAATGTAAAGAAGGTCATATTGGTATTAATTAAATATTAATTGCAGAAATATTAAAATTAAATTATTTCTAAAATATTTTTATCGAACTTTCATTTTGAAAAATACATCAAAGTTGGCTCTGACAAATTAAAATAATACTTGATAAATTTATTTTTAGTTTTACTAGTGTACGTAAGATGTCTAAAATGGTTACAGAAAAATACGAAAAAAAATTATTTAATCGCAAAATTATCACCCGTTCCTATATTTTGTGAATTTGTTTTGCTTTTCCTACAATTTTTGAACTTGAAATTTCCCCAGGTGGTAATTTTTGGTACGATTTTTCCAAATTTTTACAGCCAATTATGTAATGTATATTGACTTAATGACCAAACGAATCGTAGTAAGCTTTTATTTTAATTTGACCAGAATGCTGTTGTTATGAATTTTTTTTTATATTTTGGTTTAAATAAATCAATTATTACAAGAAAATGAAAACGATTTACTTAAACGACATTCATATACGTTGAAATTCAAACATTTATGAAAGTATTACAGAAATCCTAATTAAGAATTTGTAACGTTTTCATTTAAAAATTTGTCTTAGGAAAAAAAGTGATTTCCCATATGTTTTGTGTGTTTTACTATGAAAAGTTTCGTTTTTTCCTCGTTTCTAATTCCCTTATAAAAGCTCCGATTTTTTGATTATGGCTCTATAAAATACAGGGTGGTCTGTCATTTCTCGATAAATTAGAAATCTGAAATTTTGTTCAAGCACCCGTCAAAAATTGAAAGTGTTTATTATAAAACATGTGTATGGCAAGTGGGCTGTCATTTTAGAGGGCTTGACGAGTACATCTGAAATTGTTGAATACTATCAAAATTTGAATGTGCTATATGTGTATATTATAAATGCTTTTTATAGCAAGCGGCTAACTGGAGTATCATCTTGAGTATGATTATTATTGAAGAGCCATGTGGGCGTTCGAAAGATGTTTTGTGCTTGGACCCTGCTTAATTATCCGTCCAGTCAATATTCAGGTTCTTAATGAACCTGTTAATACTGCCGGTCGGTACGTGATACATACTATCTGGTCTTATTGCTTTCCCTCCTAAACGTTTACTACAGCATGTAGTTCTGCTAGAAAGACGTTAGCATTGGTACCCAAGGACTTCGGAAGGGCACTCCCATTCCCGTATATTCCTGCCCCTGCCTCATCTTCCATTTGATTTTACTCTTACGAGTTGCTGGGAATGGAAAGTCGCTCGTAGGTCACCCAGCTTTACAACAAAAAGGCTAAATAAAACTGGAGGGCGCCTGGTATTCAGAGTCCGCATACTTTGGCCTGATTAACCTACCAGCCATTCATCCATCGGCATTTGCTGTTCCACCTCAGAGTAGGGTTTTTTGTCAAGGGTTTCTCTTTCAGTGCAGTACTTTAGCCTGTGCCAAATGGCCACAAAGTGACAAATGGCCTCAGTTACCAGTGGCTGCTACGAGGAGGCAGCACGTACAGTTGCGAATTGTGAACAGGTTACCCCTTACACAATTGTACACATCACACAGCTGCCTAATACATAACCAGAACAGCTCACGTGATGCCCACCCTACTGGAAGGTTACGAGCTGGTACATTAATCTACTCAAATTAGCCTCCCCTCTCTAATAGACACCAAACCACCATCATCATGAGTATATTTAAGACATATGAAATTGTTGACAATTGAAATTTTTATAGCCTGTCAATATTTTATAAAAGATTTACATATGTATATAGCAAATTGGTATCATTTTAAAGGACTTGATGAATATTTAATTTATTAACATTTTATATGGACAATCTTTATATTTAACCAATTCTCAATTCCTCCATCGGTATTTTTTTTTTAAATGCCTCCCGCAGAGGTTGGTTAGAAAAAATCGTCGCACTACATTTCTTCCACTAAAAATTATTCCCACTGCACAGGTTTTTAGAAGAGAGGCATAAATGGCTCATTAAAAGCAGAGCAATGGAATGATATATTTATTTGAACAGACCAACGTTCGCAATACTTCAAATTCTAATGGATGGTGATTCTGCCTGTATGTCAAAAGCAGTTAGATATACAAGCCGGAACGACGGAGATTGAACATAACCCTTTGGGTACCGCCAAACGCGATCACACTCTTTCAGGCATATGCAAAATTACCAGAAGCGCAATCGTATCGCAAATAACTGTCGTAGTACATTGACGCGTGTGCCTTTTAAACATACAAATTTATAATGATAGCTGTTTGTTTATTATTTACGCTAATATCTGATAAATGTGCTTGAGCATGATTTCCAATTTTTACTTTCTTTTCCCACTATAATTTTTATTTCCCACTTTAACGGTAAAGTATTCTAATAGCGAAAAAAATTGTTCCAGATTTTATTTCTCCTTGAATTAGATTAAAATGATTTCAAAACATCGATTAGGCCGTGTCAGGGATCGTGTCCGGCCTTCCAGTCGTACATTTTTGTCATTCTTTGTTCTTAATATTTCATAAAATTTTATTGATTGAAATTTACACGACATGTCGATCGATACGTTATTTGTGAATTGCTTTATTGGAATGGTCACTGCAGGAATTATTTTCGAGTAAGTGTGGTATTAAACTTCGTATAAGAACCTTAATAGCAAGTTACTACGAGACGCCCTTAAATGATATCACGTTATTATTGCGCAAGAAGGGCGGTACAATTTCATTTAATGTCAACATATTATTTACACATTAATTTTTATTTACTATTTAAATATTATTCATTAACTCAAGTACCATATACAAATTAAAATGTAATGATTGCCCAAAATATTATATTGGCCAAACAGGGCGTACATTCAAACAACGATCCAGCGAACATATAGTATACATGAAGCCAACAATACCCATAAAACCACAAAATGTAGTTCAAATTTTGCACAACATTTATTAACCGAGAAATATACATACACGGATTTTGAAACAAATTTACACATTCTTCATAGACTTCATAAGGGCAACAAAATGGACAGAATTGAGGAATATGAAATATACAAACGGCGGAATGATCCACTCGTGTTAAACGACAAAATTAATTCAAAACCGAATAAAATTTTTGATTTAGCAATCCAAAACAAGATGTCGTTTACATAAAAAGCGAAAAAATAAAACAACAAATATATTTTTTCATTATTAGAACAAGAACTGAAGAAGGACGAATGTCCGAAACCGGTCTTGATTTTAAAAAAAATAAATAATAATATATCACAAAAAGAAAGTTAATTGTTTCTAAGTAATTAATTTTATGAAAATTCATTTATTTATGTGTTTTCATATAATAAAATTAGTGATAGAGCCACAGTTTAAAAATTTATTAAAAATGGAATTTTTCCGTCTTTATAATAATTACAAATTAAATATTGTTAAATTATAATTTGATGTAATGTAAAAAGTAACTTGCTTTTATATCTAAGTTTTGTTTAATCAATTTACATTGCGTATAACTTGTACGCCATTGACAGACATTATTGTTGTATACCACTGACGATGTTCAACCATGGTACATATTTTGTTATCCAATGTGTTTATTATTTAATTTTATTTTGTGTCGGCCAATATTATGAATTAGGAATTCAAATTTGGATATTGTATATAATAATAATAATAAACAGTAATATATTTGTATACATTCTTATCAATTACGCTTACCAAGAGTACAGGGTTAAGCAGTGCAAACTTGCCACAATTTGTTTTGGTTTTAGTTTTGGACCCGTTTCTTGGTAAGCGTCTTACACGTAAAGATAAAATAATCTCGTTTTAAA
This sequence comes from Tipula vernalis, assembly GCA_958295665.1. NCBI lineage: Eukaryota > Metazoa > Arthropoda > Insecta > Diptera > Tipulidae > Tipula > Tipula vernalis. The sequence goes on along the minus strand of OY282560.1, from coordinate 244,633,704 downwards.
CCAACAGTTAATTAAATTCGGTCTTAAGTACCGGAACTACCTTTGCACCACTATTTTAAATACACAGCTTTTATATACTTTTTTTTTTATTATTTTTATTTATTTATTTATTGTATACTTGTTTTACCAGGGGAATTTCCAGTTTCCCCTTACTTAACAAACATTAAAAGTACCATCCGTCGTTCAAGAGAGTTGTGCATTGTAGGGAAAAAAGAATATAATGTATAGTGCGTGACTAAATTATGAAGACATGCGCTGGACTTGTTATGTGTGTTGAACACAATTTTTAAAAGCATTACAATGCATTACAATACTAAAAGCAAAAAAGTGAATTGTGTCCCATGTCTATGTCACAAAAATTAAAGAAGGAACAACGCTAAAATAAGGGACACTAATATCTATACTACAAACTAATATCTCTCTCTCACTCAAAAAAAAAATTAGTTCACAGTTTAACTGGTTGAAAATCTTTCGCACGATAAAGTTAAAAATCGTTATTCCGTCGAGCTAATTTGTAAGTTGTGGAGGCATTAGACAATTGACATTTTGTAGATGCTATAGGAAGATAGCAATGCCCTATAGCGAAATTCTGACAACAAACCTGACCACAAGCATACGGGTTGGATAGCAAAGGAATCTTTATCAGGAAATGCTCTTTACAAAAATTAGTTAAAAGTAGAAATTATAAATTCGAAAACTATTCTATATATTATGTACCACCATTATTATAACTTGTTGGCATCTATCTGGCAACTTGTCAATCACCTTCGCAATCGGCTTCGCTGCGAAAAGAATTGGACGTGCTGAAGTACCTGCTTGTCGTTTGTAAATGTTTTTCCGTTAAGTTAATTTTGAAGAGCGAAACAGGTAGTAATCGATTCGATCCATGTCTGGTGAGTATGGCGGGTGAAGTAAAGTGGACCAACCTGGCTCTAATATTTTTTCCTGAGGGATCAGAGAACTGTGAGGCCGAACATTGCCATGGAGTAGCAGTACTTTCGTCGGTTAATCATTGCTGGACGCCTCTCAATAAGTTTTTCTTGCACGTGTTGCAGCTGTTGAACATTCACTTCTGCTGTAACGGTTTCGTTGCGATTAATCAGTTCAAAGTGAATAATAGTGGCGATCCCACCTTATATACAATCAATGTTCCTGCCTTGAACACTAGCTTTAATATCAAGTGACGGGGGTGTATTCTTGTCCAGTCACTGTTTAAAATATCCGGATAATCCGGATATCCGGATCAAATAAAAAATTTAAAACTTACCAAAATTAATATTTCCATTTATTTATATGTACATATATATAAAACCTAAAGTTTTTTAGCTATGTTTTTATTTTTTTATTAATTTTTTAATAAAAAGCCCGACGTTTCGATGGTACATTCCGTCATTCTCAATGGTACAAGTTATACTATAATTTCAAGGATTTTTTTTTCTAACGAATGATTTTCTAAACTAGTACTACTAGTACTAGTACTACTTCTAACTACTAACCAGTCTTAAATTTAGAAGATCTATAAAATGTTGTCGTAATAATTTAACAAATACTTTGAAACTTCCTGGATATTTAACAAATTTTGAGATAAATTTTGATGTAAATGCTTGCCAAAATTAATCTTTTATTGAGATTTTGCTTTTTATCAAGTATCTCAGCTTCATCTATAGATAATGAGTGGTTACTTCCATGTAGATGATTCAATAAAACGCTGTATGCTGGTTTAAACTTTTACCAGAGATAACTTATAATAGATTTCTCATTTTTATAAAAAACAACAAATAAATGAGTTGACTAAAAAACTTCTGATAATTCCAATGTCATGATTGTATTTGTGATATTTTATTCCGTATACGTATTATAGACGTAATTTTTAATTTGCATGTATGGTATATTGTGTTTGCATGTGTATAAGTTGCCTTTGTGCATACATATCTATTTTCCCTTACCAACTATGACCATAAAATAGAGAAACAATATGCAATATGTATGTATGTATATTGTATATTTTTATTATTTTACGTGATTTACTTTTTTACGATCACAATTTTCACAAAACACAAAATCACAACACGAATGCTTTTGAATTTTATTTTTATATTTTTTTTAGTTGCGTTATAGGATTTGATTTGGTCAGTCGATAAGTTTAAGCTTTATTTGGCTGTAATTTTATAATCAACCATAACGAAACAAATTGATTTATTTTTTCATTTAAATTTAATTTTCAGGAATTTGATAGATTTATAAATTAAAGAAAATTTATTATTTAATGTCGCGTAGGTTGCCTTAAAAATTCGCGCAAGAGCTAGAAATGTTTTAGATCTCTCTCTGAAGAATACGGACTTTTATTTAAAAGTGGTAAACTGTTTGCTATATTTAATTGAATATAATGAAATCACTTGAAAACCGGTCATTCAAAAGATCGACATTTTATACTTAAGATATATGGTTCAAACGTAGTTAAAATATTATTCAAATATTTTTTTTTTGTTCGAAATTAAAGTCTGTTAATAGTAGGTGTTAGTAGGCAGTTAAAAACTAATAAATATGAAATACTAATTATATTTTATTTAATTTTATTAAATTACACAAGGTATAGCAAATATAGCACATCAAGCCCTACAAATTAAGCATTTATGATACATTTAGACGACTAAATATTTTTAATCAAGTAAAATATCAAGTCTGGAATGTTTATGTCTGTTATTGCCCGACTCAAATATAGCAGTTTCTGATAACCAAAGACAATTTTTCCGTAAAAGCACCAACACGAAAAACTCAAGCAAGTTTACTCTATGATCGAAACATAAACTGTTTTGGTCAAAAAAATGTTGATTTGCTAGAATGCACTTCTCTTTGATTTTTTGTTTGATATTCCTTGCATGTGGTTCTTGTTTGAAAAAAGAATTGAAAGTTAAGTATGCATATTAACAGACTCCAAAAAATTCCTCATTTGGCATAACTAAACTACCAAAATCAGAATCATTTTTGAAATTCTTAAAGAATGTAAGCCAATCGGAGGGAGCGGAAATTTTCGAGTTTTTAAGCGTACAGTGCTCAACACAATTTGAACAATTCTTCAATAAACTAGGTTGTTGATGGCTGTCAATAATTGGATTTTGAATTTTATGGTGTATGACATATCCACAAAAATATTTAAGTGCATTGTCACTTAAAACTGCACTTTTAATTTCGTTTATCTCAAAGTTATCATTTTCTTCTGCGTATTCTTCTTGGAAATCATAGTCTGAGAGTCCTCTAAATGAATTTTCTTCGGTATTTATTTCTTGTATAGAAACAGAATCGGATAACACAGCCTTCCAATCAATCAGCATGCTATTAATACCACCCTTACAGTTTGCATATTTAGAGCTATAAATAAGTTTTACGGACATTATCCGTTTGAGAATTTCCCGAAATTCTTTCACGGAGGGTTTTCTCTTCTTATAGCGTATATAGAAAATAAATTTTCTAGGCAATTCTGATTAAATCTATTTGTACATATATATTTCCAATCTTCTGTTTCAAATAAATTTTTGGCTATTAACTGAATACCTGTTATAGTTTGTATTGCTCCTTTGATGCAACTTATTTGAATTTTTTTATCAGTTGTTAAAAATTTTAAATTTGATAAGTAATTTATGTATGATTCCAATTTCAATATAGATTCTTCTGAATTTTGAAGTGCTCCACTGTTCTAATTTTTTCCAAATAAACTTTTACTATTTAGTACGTCAAACATTTCATTCATTTTTTCCAAGAAATCGGCTGTATTCTTAGCAGACTGTGCTACATCTGAAGTAAACCAATTTAATTTTTCGATAGTACGTATTCCAGAAGCTGCACTAGAACTAAATATTTGGACAGCATAAGCTACTTTCATTTTTTGGAATGTGTTTGGTTGTATATGTATGGGTGTTAATTTTGGGACTAACCGAATGGATGCACCAGAATCAATTTTGTATAATTGTCGAATTACATTCCATGTTGCCACGGCTTTCGCGCTACCAACTTCCAAGTCGTAATTCATTAAATTATTTCGAAAGCACTTCCATAAATGTGGTGGGTCATAAATACATATGATTTTGTAGTCTTGAAGCATATAATATGGTTGGTCAGTTGTAACACCCAAAGATTTATATAGCGATTGATTTGTTTTTCCTTGATCGCACACTAAACCCTTGACAATCAGCCCAATGGAAACACATTTGAGGATAAGGTCATTAATTAGACGCTTTAGTTCTGAAACGGGAGTTGCACTGGCAGCAACTACAAACCCTATGGCCTGTTTCCAATTATCTCGTATTGATCGCACCATAAAAGTACAAACTACGTTTCCAAATTTGTTATTTGTGCTGCCTTCCCCATAATCAACAAAGCCTTCGATGAGATCCATTTTATTGTTGTACTCAAGTTTTTTTGCAATATGCATTTCGTCGAAACATAACATGACCTGCTTTGATTCTATTGAAAAATTGCTTATTCATGATTTTATTTGAGCAAACAAATCAAGATTATTTGATCCAGGTAAAATTTCTTCAAGAGGAAACCATCTATAAATAGATGCAAGTGACGGTAGTTTACATAATAAATTTTCTCTTAAAAATATATATGCAGCCGATGATTTAAAGAAAATTGCTAGAGCCAGGTCTTTCTCTTCGTCTGTATAAATAGTTTTAGACTTAACAAGCATTTTGGCAAACGTTTTTGAGTGTGCACTTGCTGATGTATTGTCTATTTGTTGTAGAATTGTTTGTGGTTTCATTTTTAATTGTTTATTTATGAAACTTGTAATGCGTGACTGAAAGCCCGTCCTTAAAATTTTTAATTTTAACTGTTTGTTTAATTTTCTTAACTCTTTATTTTCAACCTTTAGAACTTTATTTTGTAATTTGAAACACTCCATCTCACTTCTGTACCAATTACAATTCTTTTCGCTTGTTAGCCATTGTTCATAATCTGTTTTATTATTTAAATCAGACATATTTGACGTTGTGACATTAACGGTATCGTTAGGTTCGTCTTCATCACTCGAATCCGAGTTTCCTAAATTTTGACTTGGAACGGCACCGGCATATATTTTTTTCTTACCTATGTAAACATTTATAATTTAAGTTTATAATTTAGAACATATAACTAGGGTATCCAATACCGATTATGGACTAGCCGGGTACCCATCATTTCTGGAATACGCGACTACTGGGTAATTTGATCGACTACCAGGGTAATTATATTCACCAAAGAAAAACTAAAAAATTTTATTTGTAAAATAACATTTCGAAAAATATCTTTATTTAAAGATAGATGGTGTAAATCTAGGATAGATTTGCAATTAGATCAAGCTAGATCAAGTGTTTTCAAATTAATTCGATTCTTTGAATTAGCTAAAGTCGATTTAAATGTTTTTCACATTTAATTAAACAAAAATTTAGTTAAAATGATCGTGAGTTTGCCTATCTCTCTCTTTAAACTACGAGTACATATTTTATTCTGAATTAAACGGAATTATAAAATTCAAATACAAAAAATCAATTTGATTTGAAATTAAATTACAACTATTATTTTTATCTAGTTTTAGTGTAATTGCCTGAGTAAAAACTTGACTTATATTGAACATCGAAAAGGTTTTCTTTATACCCGGGTATTCAATAAAACTAACACTCGACTATGCGGGTACTTTAAAAGTCAAGTAATTTGGATACCCTATATAAATAACATATAATTATTTCTTACCTATGTAACAATTTTCAAAATGTTTATCGCATATTAAAGGATTTTTTAGTCATCTAATAATATCACATGAATTATAGCAGATCGTAATCCACTTATTATACAAATCGGAATTTCTCCGAGGAAGTTTAAAATATTGGTTGCTTTTCGTTGAAAGGCAATTTTTTAAACAACACCTACGAGACATTGTATAATCTAATTAATCTAAACTAATTGTGCAAAACTAACGAAGTAGAATAAAAAATTTCATCAAGTAATACATGAAAAATGGGTTATACATTCACACTACTCAACCAATGCCGTCTAGAATATACAAGCCATACTGCTGTCTACGTCACTCAATTTATGTCGACAGTTCCATTAAACTTCTGCAGATAGCATTAATGCTAGAAAAATGAAAGAGAACAAAACTTGAAAACGAAGAGATTAAAACATGTGAAAATATAAAAAATAAATTAGTATTAATCCAAGCGCAGGAAAGGAAGGATGTACGTCGTGTGTTTTTTTCATAATTTAAAATTATTAATAAAAAAAAGTTCATATACATTTTTCCAACTCATATTATATTTTTAGTTAATATTTATTTATATTTATATCATTATTTCATTAATAGTTTTATTAGTTTTAAATTATGCAGACAATTAGCAGAGATAAAAATATGTACAACCTTCCTTTCGTACGCATGAGATAATACTAAATAATTTTTTTATTTTTGAAATGTTTTATTCTCTGTTTCTCTCAACTCTTTCATTTTTCGAATGTTAATTGCCATCTAGGTTATGTCGATGAAATAAAAAATAATAATTTTTGCTTTTAGCAGTATGGCTTGTATATTCTAGAAGGCATTGACTCAACTTAAAATTTGTTTTCTATTCTATAAAAAAATATTTTTACAGAATAGGAAACAAATTATAAGTTGAGTAGTGTGAGTGTATAACCAAAATCTTCTATAATAAAAGTCATGAAACTCTCTTTTACAGACAAATACATTTATTGATTCCACTAGATTTGGCTGTATAACAATTCAACGTAAATTTGAATTTTTTTTTCTTGTTTCTACACCAACACCTTTATACTTAGTTAACTAACACATATAAATTTAGTGATGCCAAATATACACCAATACACATAGAACCTGATTTTTTTTATTTCATATGTATGGAATTTTCATGACTTTTATTATAGAAGATTTTGGTATAACCCATTTTTCATGTGAAACTTGATGCAATTTTTTATGCGGCTTCGGTAAGCTTGATAATTACGATTTACGACTACGAGTTGTATGACGAATGACGATTGACGAACGAGGAATATCGTTCGGAGCTAGCGAGAATGTGTCTGTGTGACACATAAAGTATTTTGTAAAAGGAATAGCCAAATACAAAACAAAATAAGTATGTATATGATTTTCGTTCTATTTACACATAGATGAAATTATGTAGTTTCGAAATATATCTGCAGATAGCATATCAACCACTCAAAAATTGAAAAAATGCTGTTGTTAAAAATGAGAAATCTATTATAAGTCGTCTCTGCTTTTACGTAGAATCATAAATATGTTGACGAACCCTTTTTTTAAAATTTTGTTTACTTTGATCCATATACTCTTTTCCACATGAAAATTTTAATTTATATATTAAATTTGATTGTAACTCATGTCCAAACTTTGAAATGCTCTTTCAACAAGTTGTATATCATAATTTTGTAAAAGAATTTAAATTTTTTCGAACAAAATTTTAACATACGGGACCGAAATGAAAAGTTTGCGAATATTTTGAACGATTAAATTTGCATTTTCACGCGAATTTTTCAAAATATTTTCATCATTACTTAATATTTTAAAATTTTTTGCATGAACAACCTCATCCGATAATCTCAAAATGTTTTGAGCTAACAAGAAAACTGTATTATTTTTGTGAGATGATGGAAGCCGAAAGTTACAATTTATATACTGACCCAACCAGGGTTTTTATGATATAAATCTGTCGTTAAACTTCCATCCTCGTTACGTATTACCATAGTTCATTTCACATGTATTATAAACCTAAAGCTTAAATATAAAAGATAAAATTTCTATAAACCAATAAAAAACAAAAAAAAAATAATTAAAACATAAGTGTTTACTTTATTCCATTACTTTAGCTCCAATGAACGTATTTTGAATATTTTGGCATTTTTTCGATTTCTGTCCTAAATTGCAGGTATATTTTTTTTAAATTTGGTCATAAATGTATTTAAAATGAAACAAGAAGCCAATTGCTTTCAAAAGTTGTGTAATTTTAGCAACCAAGACTCCAATTTGTAAAAAAATATGTTTGACCATTTTTTTTTTGCACAGCGCTGTACATGCAGGAAATCAGTCATAGTCGGAATTAAATTAATCAACTTTGTCCTAATTATAGTATATAAAGTCGGGAGCCCAAAGATATTTGTTATTGCCTTTTGTATTCAAAACGACACCCTATAAGTTACTGCTTCTCTTCCAATTATTCTGCTTCTCATGTAAGTAACTTACTCGTAGAGAACATCCTAATAAAATATTAAAGAAAAATTAAAATTCTTATTGGATTTTAAGTATACTATATAAATTATTAGCACAATCGTACATATTTTTTGTTATTTTTGTTAGAAACTACACATCGATATGTTTAGATATACATAAATCTAAATCTAAAAATATTTTATGCTACGAGAATTTTACAGAACTCCTAAAATATATCCTCCTAAATTAAGTTTGTCTTAAGTGGTGGTCTAAGTATATCTAACATGTAGCTACATTTTCTAAATACCAAATATTCATACAAGAATGTAATTTTTAACAAATTTTCTACTACTACTATAACGTATAACCTTCAATGAGGAATGGTAGGCATTGGATCAAAACCAACAGAAATGTTTATACAAGCCGTTTCGTTTGCTCTTTACACAGATCCTATCAAGAAAATGTACTCTATATTATTGGTTTTGTCATATAATATTTAAACAACAACAAAAACAGATTTGTTGAATATAGTGTACTTTTTTATATTTTAAGTGTTGGTTCTGTATTATAGACATTTTTTTTGTTTTTGATTGGACTCAAAAAAAAAAAAAGACAAACCTTTCTGAAAAGCCCGACATAAAGCTGTTTAAAACCATCCCTGTTGTGAAATTTGTACGGATGGCCATTCAATATTTTTTTGTAATAAAAGTTCACAATGTGTTTTAATTGTATCATTTTCGTTTTATTATATAGAGAAGGAAAATAATCGAATTTGAAAATGAAAAGCAATGAAAATGATTTTACATGTGACAACTTTAGCTAATTTAATTTCGAAAGTAGTGGAAGGTTTCAATCATTCACGAATTTATTATTTGCAATTTAGAGTTTTAAGTATTGGTGAACGTTTTAATTGGTTAGTCCAACGAATGATTTTACACACAAATGTTTTTATTCAGTAACTTTTTTTTATAAGAATTAAGATAAAAATCAATACACAAAATTCTAAAACTGATTCCTTTTGCACAAGTAAATAAAAACATTAAATTGTACGAGTATTTAGAGAACCTAGCGTGTTTCATGAACTTCCTGGAGAGATAAAACGTGCCAGATCATTTCTGGTATTTTTTACCTTGATTAACCTTTTGTTTCAATTTTATGTTTCGCAATAAAACAGAGCTATATATTTAGGTTATTATGGTATTTTGATTTGTATTTAATATACAGTTTTTAGTTATAATTTAGTTTGTTAATTAAACATTTTATTGCTGAGATTAATTATTTTATGAAAAATTTAATGAACTTAAATTTAAGCATATAGCTTTGTTTGTAAAATCTTAATCGAAAGCAGTTATAGTCCGATTGATTTCTTGTAGCAATTAATTGAGTTTATTTACCTCTGCCACTTAGTAAATAAAAGAAATAAAATTATAAAAAATTGTAGGCAACTACTCCTATATAAAATAATATCACAACTGTTATATTTGTATTTATTTATTTTTTTCGGTCAGAGGGAGAGGGTACAATTTCAAATACATCCCTAGCAGAAATTAATCGCCCAGCTAAAATTTCCGAAAAATTTGACTATTGGGCGGCAGCCAAGCATTCTCGAAGATACATATACAACGAATTAAAATAACTTTCCAAAAATTTGTTATAATTAAAAAAATTTGACTTTTTGGGATTGATTGCTTGGGCATTTTTTTATGTATTATTTGTCAAATCTTGGGTAATTCGTGAAAATAATACCCAAATCTTTGTGGGTCGTGATTCAATCTGTCATATATTTATCTAGACAACACGGGATTATACGGGATCGGCATAAATGAGAATCTCGGATTTATGTAAATAATTTACTCTTGTTTCTGTAATCGCTCATCAAACTTGTTGAGTCTGCTTAAAATCATTTTAGCAGTAATTTATTTGAGCGTAAGTCATTTTACCCAATTATTCATGAGTAGCTTCCGACACCCTACGCTTTATTTCGGGTTGGCTCATCTTAACTGCTTTCTTCTTGATTAAACATGGATTTTAGCAATCATATTCTTAATTTTGATGTTTTGCAGTTCAATTGCAACGCTGAACATTTTTAGATTTTACACAATCATTGGTGTGATATTTACCTAAACATACCTGGGTTTCTGTTGCAATATTTTTGGGTATGTCTAAGCTAGACGAAAAGTGAAGACCTAAGACTTAAGCACAAAAATATATATTGGCTGAGTGGAAGGAACTCTTCTTTATCAACATACAATAACCTTCTACTTTATAAGCAAATATTGAAACCGATTTGGACTTATGGTATTTAGGTTTGGGGTTGATATTATCCAATTTCTGAATATTCCATATTAAGAAGCAGCGTTGATGCACCTTGGTAAGTCAAGAACAATGACCTCCATAAGGGCCCTAAAGCTAACCTTGTTTTAAATGAAATTCAGAAAAATGTAAGGAGACATGAAGAAAGTTAGAGGCAACTCAGCTCTTAGACAACATTTATTTGTATTTAGTACGCAGACTGAAAACAACCAAACCTTTCGAGCTGGTTTAATTGTTAGGATAAACAGCCATAGATTAATATAAGTTAGCAAGTTAAGTCAGAATCAAAATAAATAAATAAAATTTATTTAAAAAAAAAAAAAAATAAAAAAAATATGTACTTAAAAGTTGTACGATTCATAATTGGTGTTAACCTGGAAAATAACTGTAACAGAAAATATTTTCGTAAGCAGAAGCAGAAAACAAAAGCATTACAAATGTCGGACCAGAAACAAGCAGCTCTGGTTTTAAGCAATTTAAACTTTAGATTTTTGCTGTACCCGAAGGTCTGGAAAACGTAGGGTTTTTAAATGCCCATGCCCAAAACTCTGTTAAGAAATGTCGTTTTTAATGGTGCAGAAATGTTCAACCTGTTCAGAAATGTTAAATTATTTTGATTCTGAACGTTGAAGTCTTAAAAATGGCATTTTCTACAACTTCAATCAATGAATCAAATGAGATCGGTTTTTTAACTTAGGTATTTATTAAGAAGTATTCGGTATTTATTTACGTACTACTCCTTAACAGAAGAGTCACTAAAATTTCGTAAATCTACCGACAATGCTTAATTACGAATTTTGTTCAACCAGTTTGATTATTTTTATTGAAGTTATGAAATTTTGATAAACGTCATTTTTTCGAAAATTGTAATTGGGCGATTAATTTCTGCTAGAAGCGAAAATATTACGCATATGCGAAGTACTGCAGGTACACCATTGATTTAAAGCATTGGTTGTTGGATTAATTTATTTCTAAACGTTTTCTTTCAATATTTTCAATGCACATTCACAACTCCAATATGGTAATGCTATACGGATTTCTAAAATTATTTGTAAATTACAAATTTAAAATATTACGTATCTAAAGATTTTACATCTTCAGATATTGCGCCACTCAAGGAATTCAAAAGACATTTTTGTTAACGTATCACGGTGTTCCTGAATGAACTTTAAATTCAACTTTAACCTACTCGAAAATTGCAAATTGGGTATTGTTCGGGAATCTTTTAAGAATCATTTAAAATCAAAATTAAAATAATCCGCTTAGCCGTTTTTAAAAAAAACTTATTTTTTCTGTTTTTAAAATAAACTTTAAGAATGATATTAATAACAAATCCGTTTTATTTCCCTCTATCTTATTTTGTGGTTATATTTGCAAAACATGTTTATTTTTATTTTCCACTTATTACAAACATCTAAACAAAGAGATATAGTTACCGTTAATAACAAAAATTATTAAAAACACATAATTTTCGTCTCTCTTTTTTATTGATTGTATTACAGATAGTAATGTTAGTTTCTTATTTCTTTGTGCCTGTCGAACTGTAAAGTTTTAGTTTACAAAACGTTTGTGCATGGTCATAAAATAATTAAAAAAGTTATTCTTCAGATTATCAAACATGATAAAATTGAGTAAAAATTGTTCAAGAACTCATGAAGAGAATAGGTTGTATATTTGTTGTTATGTAAAAAAAAAATATCCAAGATTGATGAAAATGAACTGATTATTCAATTTGTTAATAATAATTATGTTATTAATGATCCGAAGCTTCCAATGGCCCTATGCAGAGCTTGCAAATTACGTCTCTATAACGTTAAAAAATTTCCCGAACAAAGTGTACGAATAAAATTTCCAGATTACTCAGATTTTCGATATAATGACAGAATAACAAGATCTACATCTGGTTCATCAATTTGCGAGTGTGTTTTGTGCATTGTGGCAAGATATAGAACTGAGTATAATTTTGTTGGAAATCAGATAAACGATCAAAGACTGGAGAAGGAAAACGAATGTGTGCAAAGTGTTTATCTTGTATTAGAAAAGGTTTTAGATACAAGTGTAGTACTGCTAATTATATTAAAAATGTGAAATAACACATAAGAAATCCATGTAATACTAGTAAAATTAAAGAACATATTGCAAGTCATTAAAAGTGAAAGAATAGTAGTATATTTACACATTGTTTGCGGGACCCATAAAAATACGTTTTTCGCAAACTATGTGTAGAGTTCCGGTCACGAATTAGTACATTTTTTATGGATTAGTGGTAGAACAGAGGAAATGGTACTGCTGGTCTACTATTTTTGGTACTTGCCTGTCTTATACATACTACTACTGAGTACAAACATTCGCTTACCAATAGATTAAATGTATGAGGGATAAGATCAAAATAATATCGATACACTTTTGGAGTTATCCTGTTATCCTATGTTTTATCATATCGTCGCTACCATCGCAAACTATCGAATGTGAAAATTTCCTTTCCAGGAAGGCAAAAGATATTCAATAATTTGACATAGTAACATTGACAAAACTGCGAGTAAGCCTTATTTTAACACCAAATATTATTGTAATATCATTTAATTTTAAATTTTGACCTTTACCATTAAATTAACAAAGACAATTTCCAGAATGAGCAAACTTAAACCAAAGATTAAAGCTGGAGAAAAAAATGGAAATTTAGTTTAAACTAAAGCCCTAATGTAAGCTTATATCTAAAGGAATAAGGATATAAGATGTATAAACAGGTTCTCGAAGGAGTCATTGAAACTTGACCATGAAATTGGGGAAGTAAGTTTTACAGTTTCTTGTATTATCGCGACATCGATTTTGGTCGCAAAATGAGGATTGAGCGCTGAGAATTTCGTATATGTACAAAATGTATAATAAACATTTTGATATTGTGTGCCATCAAATATTTTTATTGCATTAGTATATTTCGCATGATGATAAGTATCAAAAAAAAGCAAATCGGGTGAAATCGGTTCAAATTTCTGCCTTTAGTAATTTTTCTCATTCTTCTAACATGAAGAATGCATATTTGTGTATCCATAATTGTTGTAAACGACGGTGTTCATTTGGAATGGGTGAAAAAAGCCAAAAGAAAAAATTACCTAAACAATGCAACTTAATAATAAAAAAAAAATCAACATTTCATCTGAACATTTCAATTTATTCCCTGTTTGAGAAATTAAGGCAAACTTACCATTTTTCAAACGTTGGCAACGTTAAGATTTTTTATCAAATCTAATAAATCGAAGGGTTTCCATAAATTTATCTCTGGACATTGTCTGTGAGAAAAAACCGGGTTCCAACTTCTTACTCCATAAATGTTAAGCCAAAGATCTTGCTTCATAAGCTCGTTACTTCCATTTTGTTGCTATTCACTCTTGTTCCAAAATTCGAACTGCCTCTATTTCAGTACACATTTTTATGTGCTCCAACATATGTATGTACTTTCATCAATTAATTAGCTCGAATGCACTACTTACATCACCAAGCAAAATATTTGTTTTAACATAGGCAGTTGGTTCGGGCACATCTTTGAATACCATGTAGTGGAAACCGGCGGTCTAACACTAGGTATACCTTCTTTTAAAATCTTCCATACTGTTTAATCAGGAGCAATTTCAGTCTCTTTATTTTGGTTTTGATATATATATCAGTTTGTTCCATATAGCAGGAAGGCACTGTCATTTTCACTGTCTGACACATCTATTAAATGCTTAGATCAGAATCCGGATACTCAACGTTATACCCTAGACAGACTGTGATTTAATAAACCCGATTTAGCTAACCTAGTTTTATTATTCTATGGAAAAACAAAGGGATTACCTAAAATCGAGGTTGACACACTGCGACTAATCTCGAAAAATTCACTAAATCGGTTTTACTCTCGATATCACTTAGTTCAAACTCAATTACCTCAGAAGTAGTGTCCGAAGAAAAAAATACCGAAAAAGAAAAGATTTCGCCGTCATCATGTATTCGAATCATGTATTCGGGTGGAAAAAGAAAATAATAATATGTATTTTAACATTTTTAGATTTAAAACATAGATTTGGAAACAAAATTAAGACAGAATGGTACAAAAAAGACATAGCTTCGGACATATTACTAAATTTTATCTCAAATCATCCGTACAAAATGAAAACTAATGTGGCACACTCATTTATAAAAAGGACCTTATATTTAACGGACATACAGTTTAGGAAAAACTTGCTTAACAAAATTACTTACATACTTAAAATTAACAATTACCCTACGAAATTAATAAAGAAATTAATAAATAAAACGCTTTATACGTATAAAAAGAAAGAAACCAAAATTAAAAGTGATGTTAAATTTGGTACATTACCATATGTACCAAATCTAACGGAGAAAATTTCAAGAACATTAAAACTGAATTCGGACAACCTTTTGATCGCCAATAAAATTATTTGCAAATCATCCACAGACATATGTATACTCGAACACTAAAGATAAAATTCAAAATGAAACGAAAAGTGGTGTAGTGTATAAAGTGTTATGTAAAAATTGTGATTCTTGTTATGTTGGGGAAACAAGTAAAACAAAAGCCCAAAGAATAGAGCAACATAAAAGGGACGTCACCAACATAGCAAGACAACACATATCACAACAAAATCAATACAGGTCAGATCTGGTAAAACACGCTCATGAAAATAACCACGAGTTTGATTTTGAAAATGTAAAAACCGTAGATTTTGAAAGTAAAAAACATAAAAGACAATTTAAGGAAGCTTGTCATATATGGTTGGCTAAAGGTCCAGTTAATTACAAAGTTGACACCAATAAATTACATAGTATTTATATTAATTTAATTAAAAATTATTCAAAATAAAAAAATTGCAAAAAATTGATTTGCTTGGCCTTTTCCAAAATATAATATTTTACAAGCATCAATGTAGTCCAAATTCTATTACGTATGGTATTTATGTTTATATTTTGAAAAATCAGCTGTTCATAGTAATTTGA
Source organism: Tipula vernalis (assembly GCA_958295665.1). Lineage (NCBI taxonomy): Eukaryota > Metazoa > Arthropoda > Insecta > Diptera > Tipulidae > Tipula > Tipula vernalis. The sequence goes on along the minus strand of OY282560.1, from coordinate 244,618,187 downwards.
GTTCGATATTAGGTCAAGGATAGCGAAAAAAACAAATTACTATTGTGTTTTTGATTTTGAATTTTATAATTCATTTAAAGAAAGTTTGATTTTTGAATCGTGTAACGATTAGAAAATATTTTGTAAGTAATTGAACATTGCTGTATTCTTGTTTTTGGTATATATATTTTTATTTTTTTATATGTTTGTAAAACTGTGTTAATTGTATATATTATTTATAAAAATATACATTTGTAAATTAAAATAGATATAAGCCTTGAAAATGGTCAACAAGACCGAAATATTGGCAGAATAAAATAGAGGAGAAAAAACGAGAAACAATTTTTTAATAGTGGTCTATAACAAAGCTATCAACCAAAACAACATTAAATCTATAAAAGTCAACATAAATATAATATAAAAAATATGTTAGCATCTTCTTTATTTTGAAACATTAAATTTGAAATCCGTCAAATAAACGAGTTCCGTAAATCTACTGTTCCAAATCGATCACTTCTGAGCTTATTCATTTCCAATATTTCTTTATTCAGATTTGAGCTATTTCCGTATGGACAAATAATTTTCCAATGTTTATAAACGGAGAAAATCATCCTATTTGCCTATAGAAATATCTATAGACACTACTAATTGAATAATTGGGTCATTCTGAAATTATATTGAGAATATACCCAATTACGATTTAATCAAACCAACAAACAAGCAACTTAATATTCCATCCAATTTAAACTAAACAAGCAAAATAAAGATATACATTTAGATGTAGGAATATTATAGGACATCCGAAAACTGGAAACACACTCGTTATACCGAGTGTAACCCCAAAAAACCATTTTAGTTTGTTATTCTTGTTCTTACTCTACATTTTTTCAGTTTTGTTTTAATGGATTTTTTTGTCATCTTTTATTTTTGTTGTTGAGCTTTTTGTTTTGTATTTCTGCAAAAAGTTTTAGGTAAAAAGACCAAAGAAAAATATTGCAGAGCAGAATGACAACAGTAATAATAGTACATGTAGTAATATTCTAGTTTATTATCATTAGAAAAATAAAACAAACAGCAAACGTAAACAGGTTTTCAATCTTGTTATGGTTCGAAAATTTGGTGGCATTTGGTCAAGTTTCAAATTATTAGGCCGCATTTATGTAAAGTCGGTTTAGTAAGATATTCGAGATAATACATTTTTTCAATTCCACAAAATCGGGTACAAAAAAGACAAACAACAAGCTAAATGTATGCCTTAATAACATTTTACTATGCACATATTTTACATTCTACAATTTGTCTCGCTCTGAATATTCTAGAAAATGCCCGCAATTTTTGAATAAATATATTATATTTTTCGGAAATTTATATTTACTTTGGAATTTTAATTTTCCCCATAACTTTGTATCTGTTCATAAAGCTTAAAAATATGAAATTTTTTATTAATTTTGCGGTTTCATTGACTAATAATTGTTTAATTTATTTATTACATCATGATGTCAATTATTGTTGCTATAAATTAAAAAATAGGTCCATTAATTAATATTTATATAATAAATTTTTTGGTAAAGATTTTACTTGTTATTCTGTTTTTTCTCAAATATAGGTCAAGCAGGTGAACACGAAAAAGCTGTTTAAAGAGAAAATCTATACGTTAAATATACATAATGGTATGTATAGTAAGTACATCGCGACACCACGTACCGAAAAGTTTTTAATGAGCATTTAGTCGTTCTCACACGTTCATAATTTTTATGTATTTGAAGACTAAATGTATAGTTAATTTATAAGGCTTTAAATTATTATTTCATTTGTCATTATCCAGTTTCAGGAAAAGTTAATAATACTTTAAATTGCATAACCATGTGTCATTTTGACATTGTGAATTTGTGGAACGTCTATTTTGTAACGATTTCACCTTTACTACATTTCTACATACTCCATTTACGAAAACAATGAAAAATCAGTTTTACTTTTATTTTTGCAGATAATTCAAGTAGAAAGCCTTTCAAAGAAGATACATAATAAAATAAAAATTTTTGTTTTCACTTACATCGGGATTGGAATGTAAACGGAACCCAAAACAAATTAAAAACTAAACTAACTAAAAAAAAACAAATGGAAGTTGAAATATTTTTATTGCCAGTTCTATTTTGCCGAAACTGTCATAGTATTTTTTGTTTAACCATTTTATTATTATTTTTGTTTCCTCTCCAGATATTTTCTTTCCTAGTTGAATATGCTACCGTCCTAGATAATTTCAAAATGATTAGGTTATCTTTTTGCTCAATCCCATTGTTTTTGCTGGTATTTGGCTGTTGTTTTTGTGAGTGTTTTATTACGTTTAGAATTTAAATTAACTCATTTAGAGGGAGGGGGCTAGCTTAATTCTTTGATAATAGCATCATTTTATATTGCTTTTGTTGTTTACACAAAAAAGTTTTGTGTAAATTATGTTTTAATGCCCATCATCCATGTCATCGTTTTGTTTGTTTTTGCAAGAGCATGAAATTGTTGATATCATTTTATTAATCGATTGTGGGATTATTTCATACATACAGAGATATTCCTAAATTCCTAAACGATGTATCCGTATAAGGTTTAATTTCCTCATGCCAATAGTTATGCCCCTTGTCACGGTATATTATAATATGAATTCACAGTCGGTCAATTTAATACAGCCACATGAATAAATTTTTAAGTTAAGTCAAGAAAAATGTCTTATACTATCCATGCTGTTCTCTCATATGACAGATACGTCAAACAAATATAAATTGACTTGTGTCAGTGTGATAATGAGTTTTATATAATATTCAAATATTTTATTTCATGTTTGTACACGGCGACATATCACTACTAATATATACCAACATACTTTTTTATATGAATTTTATCGGGACAGTGGGGCTTGTATAGACATTTGTGTTGGCTTTGGTACTAGCATTTGAAATTGATAAAGGGACTATTATCAGTTGGTTCTTTTCTTACCATCATTTCGTTATTGTGTTTGTAATATGCGTTATTTTTAATTGCTACGTAAGTACTTTATTTATTGGAGTTTGTTTTACTAAATTTTTTTGTTGTTACTGTTTTATTATGTGGTTTTTGTAGTTAGGAAATTTTTAACGATGGGGAAAACCATCCGAAAATGAATAACAATAAAATTGGTGTTTAATTTTTTTGCTATGGGCAATTTAAATAAAAAGATATTTTTGAAGGTGATTCTAATAATTTGATGAGCAGCTGTATATAAGGTACATACAACTGGAGCAGACATACCTATACAATACACATATTTGAACAAACATTTTAATCGGGCGCTAAACGTACATAATTAATTACGCAAAACGTAGATATACAAAGCACTAAAACGACTAACGCATAAAAGGAGCTAATAAAAGTTGTACAATGTTCAACCTCTACAAAAAAATCGATTTTTCATACAAATCATATGAAAAGTTATATTTTTTTAATTTTATTTTTGTCAAATGAAAAATCTTACAAAACTGAATTTTGATTTCTAAATAAATAAATGATTTGAAAATCAATTAATAAAATCTTGTTTATAGATATTTAATTAATGTTTTACTAAAACCCCTTTATTTACAAACTCATCTTTATCTCATGACGTGTCACATTTCGTTCATGTTTTTTTTATAATAAAAAAAGGTCAATAAATAGCAAATAGTTTAAACTAAAGAGGAGAAGCACGCTTTTTTCTTTTTTGTAAGCAAACCATTTAGTTTTTATATCCTTTATATTAACTTCACCTGCTTGATTGCTTGCTTGAGTGTCCTTACGATCTTCAAGTTCAAAATTGACCCACTTCCCGTGATCCTCTCGCGCTGAAATTTTGCACATCGACTTGTGTCACCTAACAATACTTTTTGGCAAAATTTCAGTTCGATCAACATACTATAACTAAGTTTTTTCTTTAATTTTCAATTTAAAAAATTCAATCTAGTAGTGTTCCAAATGTTTCTTCAAGTAAGTTTAAAATTCAAATTTGTTTTTTGAATGACCCTTACTCATTGAATTTTAAATTTTAGTCATGGTGAAGTAGGTCGAAACTGAATTGCAATCGACCGAGTCTTATATATAAAGGATATATAGTCAAAAACTTTGTTTTTACGGGTTGTGTGTTTTTTATTGTAGTCTATTCTATTTTAAAGTTTTTGATAAATAGCAAGTAAGATCTTACGTCATTGATTTCGTTTTTATAATTTTATATTATATTTTTCACATAGCCATACAAAGAAAAAGTAAATTTGTACAATTTTATTTTAATTGTTTCAATCAAATTGCTAAATTTTAGTTATTGGTTTTAAAATATGTTATACTCAAAGGTTTGATTTAAATATAAATCTAAAAATATATTCTGGTACGAATATTTTTCATTGATAAAGTTTTAATCAAAAATATTCAATTTTACATGGGTTCTTATGGGAAATCGTAAAATTTATCCCCCTTAAATTAAGCTTCTTTTAAAACTGGTCTGATAATGATGGCTTGTATATCTTGGTGCTTTGTTTAGATTTACATCCTCTAGCTATTTTTAATTGGTATTATTTAAATAAGGAATATAATTACCCCGTTCTTACAAAAAATTAATTGTGCACAAAATATTACCAATAAAAAGCAATTTTTTTCGAAAAAAATTTTGCAATAAAATTGTATGACAAATGCATTTAAATTATTATTGATAATTATTAAATGCAAGAAAGCTCCAAAATTTTCAGTCAGTCTTGTGTCAAGAGCCAATAGAGGATTGGTGACTTTGAGCTGTTCTGTATTGTTGCTTTGAATTCTATTTTTAGTGTTTGATTGATTGGTTTGGATGTATAGCCAGCATAAGCAAGTAATCCCGTATTAGAAAGCTAGGTCCCATCGTACACCCTTTTACATATAACAAATCCGAATGATAGGAAAGGTTTATTAGTATTAAAGGATTCACCCGGTTTCATATACCTATGTAGTCAGTGGTTAGTATTTCATGTTGGTAATATATTGTATTTGATGAAATAATTGTATGTGATAAAAAGACAACACAATTTCTAATCTACAAATTCGTTGAATGCTTGAAGGTTCCACAGGTATTTCTAAAATTCGAAATTAATCAATAGTAGTATACAGGGTGCGCCATCTTTGATGGGGCTATGTAAACATTGACTAACTTTGAAAGAAAACAACTGATTTCTATATATGAGGTATTTTTATTCAAAATGTGGCCAAAGCAAAATGTGCCCTTTTTGCTGCGTTTTCCATTACCTTTTCGAGCATCTCGGGCGGTATAGCAGTGATTTCGGCACAAATGTTTGCCCTGAGCTCGTCAATGGCCTGAATCTTGCTGGCGTACACTTTGCTTTTTAAATAACCTCACAAAAAAATGTTCGGAGAGGTCAAACCTGGAGATCTTGGTGGCCAGTCAATGTCGCCTTAATTAAAATAATTTTCGTTGCAGAAGCACCGTCTTGTTGAAACCAGTAACCGTCAAGACCTTTTTCACGCATTTTTGGACAGACATAATGAGCCAATATCCACCGATATCGATTTCTATCGACAGTCACGTTTTCTCTGAAAAAATATGGCCCAATGATAGTTTTGGCTCAACCGCCGGCCCTTATAATCACTTTTCTGTCATGCAATGGCGTTTCATGGATCTCGTGTGGGTTTTTCGTTTACCAAATGTGGCAATTTTGCTTATTAACGCCGCCAAAGACTGTGAAATGGGCCTCGTCGGCATCAAAACTTCCTTCCAAAAATCAGGTTCAGCGTCAACCATTCAAGCGACTGTTTGGCCGCATTTCTCTGTGTTCGGCATGTGCATCTCTGTGTGTGCATATTCTCTGTGTTAATTGCACTTTATACGGAAACAAATGCAAATCATCCTTCAAAATGCGCCGCAAAGTGACTCTACTGACGCCAAAATGCTGAGGAGCGCGGCGACGATATGATACTTTTGGGTTCTGGGCAACTATCTGTCTGACCGCATCAACCAGTTCAATGGAACGTCTTGGTCGCACTCAACAAAATTCGACACCAAACGACGAATAGTGTTGTCAGACGGTGGCTGTTGGCCTCGATATTTTCGACGATATGCACGTTGAGTTAACACAACTGAACGACTATTTTCAATGTAGTGTCACTATTTCGGCGCGTGTTTTCGGTGTGAAGCGATTCATGGTTAAAATTGTACTGAATTGACGTTTCAAAAACATGATTGATTAATCAAGGTCAATCGGTTGACAAATCATCGTCTAAAGATTATAAGGTTCTTGACACATATGAGTTGTTTTGAGATATCGATGATTCAAGATTTGGGGGTATTTAATTTTAAACACAAACAATTGCAAAGCAGAATAGTTGCTTTTTACGAATATTCTATTCGTATTAACTATACAAATTCAAGATTTTTGTGAATAAAATAAATGTTTAATTCAATAATTGGGTTTCTAATTTTATAATAGAACCTTGTTTCGTAGACTAATTGATTTTTTCAGTTTTTTCCCTTCTATGAATATTTAGAACTTTATAATATTAAGTCGAATGTACGGCATTACCAGATATAGAACCTATAATATTTTAAGATAGAATCGAAAATTATAAAGTCATATACTGTAAATGTACAAATATAAAGTCCTATTTAACTAATTTTTTTTTTTAATTCCTTTTATAAGTCAATTTCGCTTTGGTGCAAAAAGTTGTATAGCCAAATAGAACTTTGTGCCAAAAATTTACGATGAAAAAGCGGATAGAACATTTTAATTTTGCTGATATCTCCGTAGTGGTTACATTTAAGGTCCAAATATCAATACAGGAAATGCGTATTCTATAGCAGAACCCAATCTCATCAATATCTCATTTTTTCAAAAAATGTCGTTAGGAACCTTATAATCCTTAGACGACGAAATGTCAAAGTTATTCAATGTTTACATACCACCATAAAAGATGTGTGCACCCGTATTGTGTTGTGTTATATAAGATAAAGATAAAGGTTAGCACAAGACAACACAATTCTATGGTAAAAACTACATATCCGGTGGATGCTTGTAGATTCTGGAAAGCTGAGACACATTAGGAACTAAAATTAAAACTTATATTTAAAATTAAAAAATTTAATTCATAGTTTAAGAAACAAATCATGAATAAATAAATTAATTAAATTTTTTTAACACTCGGCGGTCGCACTGTAATTTCGATGCTTCCTCAATCACACTGGATCGAAAACGTAAAATTTTTAACGTGTTAGATCGCTTTGAAAATTCTAAAAAAATTCATGAACAGTCTTGAATCCTTATAGGATGAGAATCCACAATATTTAAGTACAAAAGTTATTATATTTTTTAAAATAAATCGAAATATGAGCGAAAACGCTACGAAAACGTGTCTTGGCTTAAATTTTACAATTAAGAAATACACCATAGCAAAAAATAAATGACCATGGATTCTACTAATGGACACCCTAATGTTCAAGAAATACTAGGGTTTGACCGTTTCTGCCGAAAAAGTATAATTATTTCACCTCTTGAAAATGCATAATTTTAACGAGAGGGAAATCGAGGATTTTTATGAAAAATGCACCGGCGATCATTTCTACGGCAAAAATGTCATTACGAAAAATAAAAAACATATTTTTGACATTTTGTTTATAAATTAGAATAAAGAATAGAGAGCGAAAGTGCTCAAATATCAATTGGCGTTAGTAGTGTGTGTGTGTGATCTATACATTGAGTGGTGCTAATGATAAACGACTAAATTTAAATTTTTTTTATATTGTTTTTCATAGCGACTAATACAACTAAAAGTTGAGATTATATGTATCTGCATATCAGCAAAACAAGCAGGCTTTCTAGAGAGAATTTTAGCAGGTTTTGACAAAAAATCACCCTACTCTTGAAATTGAACTTAAACTTTCACGCCGGTCGCACTGGAATGTTTTCGTCCGGTCGACCACTTTTTGCCACTGTTGCTCAAGAACTAACTGGGAGAGAGCGGGCAAACAACGCTTGCAGGACCATACCTGTACTAAGTTTTTTAGAGCCAAGCCCTGTCCCTTTTCCGTTTTTTGGGAATTCCCAAGTGAAATTTCGCTAAGGACTAATGAAGGCGTAACTGACTTCTAAGTAATCTATATATACGTATAAAAGTAAAGTTTGTGTTCGTTAACACTCACTTTTCTTAACAACCACACACTGTCATCCACCCGCGGCCATAGTCGTAGCCCTTGGTCTACCAGATAAAAAGAGTGTTTGGTAGCAGAGGCTGCGCGTGGGTGGGAGTAAATTCGAAAATTTGTAAGACAAGGTTTTCTTAAAAGACCGAGAATGCTTCAGGATGTTCTTTAATAGATTAACCAACTGAGTGGTGGAGTGTACTGTTGAGTGATTGTCAGAGATGTGCGAGCGAGAGAAAAGATGTGCGAAAGAGGCGGAAGTTGGGTGAGTAAGACAAACTATTTTAGAAAGTTTTAGAATTTCTAAGAAAGTTTCGAAGTGTTCCAGAATTTTCTAGAATATTCTAGAATTCCCTAGAATATTCTAAAATTTCCTAGAATTTTCTAGAAAATTTCAAATGTTCCGAAATGTCTTAGAATTTTCCAAGATTTTGAAAGTTGTAATCAGTTCAGAATTTTCTAGAATATTCTGGAATGTTCCAAAATTTACCATATTTCGGAATTTTCTAGAAAATTTTAGAATGTTTTGGAATGTTCTAAAGGTTTCCAGAATTTTCTAGAAAGTTTCAGAATATTCCAGAATTTTCTAGAAAGTTCTAGGTGTACTGGAATGTTCCAGGGTATCTTCGAGTACATTCAAATCGAAAAAGAAAAATAGACGAACAACCAAAATTGTGAAACGAACGAAATAGAAAAAGCATGAACACGTGGCGTTTCATTATAATCCGTAATCGGTAACTGTTGCGCGAAAAAATTCGAGGGCGAAACTTCAGGCATGTGTTGTATGAGTGGCAATGTCAGATTGCCAGCATTACAAATACCGCCACCAGAACTATTAACTTATATGACTGGCAAGACACCAAAATCAAAAGACGTAGACACTTTCAGCCGAGTTTTTAAAGTTCGAGGTCAAATTTATTATCAAGTGAGCTTGATTGGTCTAACACCAAACGCCGAAATTCGTCCAAGTAAATTTTGTTGGCGATGAACAATTCGAGGTAGACTAGCATTTCACCAACATCCAGGGACTACGACGAGAATTCATCCGGGAGTTACAATATTGGAGTACATATATAACCATAGCCAACTGATCAACATACTCAAGACTTCTCTGGAACAAATGGTCTGCATTTATCATCCACATAGAACGGGAAACGGCAGAAAGAGTTATGGTGAAGCTACCAGCACGAACAACTCTGACTGCCTTCTTTTCGAGCTATGCCAAGTCGACCCTTTTGTCAGGACTTTACCCTATCCGGAAGTGCCAAGGGGCGAGTCTCTTAATTGCGCCTACTGCTTCACACGATTGGTCCGACATGTTTTGAAGATCTAAGAACTATCGATTAGGCCTGTTAAAAAATGACAACCTCTGAGATTTTGCTCTGAGAGAGGCAGTGCAAATGACAACCGCTGTAGGTATTAACAATATGTAATCCAGCAAATCCTAATCAGCTGTGGCAGAAATATCGAAAACATATGAGCGACGATATCTTGGCTAAACTAAGAGGACAAAACCCGGAATTGGAAGTCATATTGCTGGAAGATAAATGTTTCGCGATGACCAACCAAACGGTAATACAACTGGCTACCATGGCGAAGTGTATTAGACGCCACAAACAGTGAACTATTATGGAAAAAAAAGTTACAATATTGACGAGTTGCGATGCTACATCCAACCTAATAAACCACACGGGGCTTTTACTTTTGAGTCAGTCGCGACCTTATTTATTTTCAAAAAAAAAAAAAATATGTTTATTTAAAATTAATTATATTTAAATTCAAAATCCGAAAATGTTTGAGCATGGGCGCAGTTATGAAGTGGTTTGACGGTTAAACCGATTTTCATCTTTAACATTTATCGCTGGGAAAATACAAAAATTCAGGATAACACGGAATTATTGGATTATTTTTGAAGCTAAAGTAGCATTGATGATGATGAACTGGGAAAATTTAATGGTCCGGCTCCGGTATCCTGTAATTCCAATAGCCTGCAATTTTTATTTTTTTCCTAAATTAATATTTTTATGTCACACCACCTTATCTACACACTCTGTTGTAAATGAGCATCGTGCTCAGTCAAAATAGTTTGTGTAAGTATGGGGTTGGTCTTTGACTCAAAATGTTTGTAAATGGAAGGAATACCTGGCATCGGAATATTCTGAACGAAATGTAATAAAATAACATTAGATAAATAGAATATATTTTTAAAGTTATTATTTCTTTAAAAGTTTTAAAAATAGTCAATAAATTAAATTCAATAAATAAATAACTTTGTGGAAGTTAATTAAAATGTTAAAAAAAACAAACCAACCAACCAACAAATTCACAGTCAAAAACAGGCCTAAACATAATAATGGACTACGTCAAACATCAACGAGGTGCCTTGCTAGTATTATCTGAGCTAACTGTCATTCCGAGATAGACGCCAGCTGATGAAATATGGTAAATGCATGCTTAAAACACTCAACCATCTGACAGCACTTAAAAACAAATCAAAATTACAATAAATATGAGAGCGCGAATCTTGGGAGATAAAAGAGCGCAAGTATTTGCCGAAAAACTCTTTCAAATAGGAAAGGGAGACGAATGAACTGTGCAACATCGTTGAAACATCCGAACAACTCATTAGCAAAATATACCCAGACATCGGTGAAATTTACACCGACTCAGTATGGCTAATCGAACGGGCCATTCTAACGACGAAAAACGAATCGTCAAGAACAACAACAAGAACATCCAAGATATGATTCCTGACGAAAAGAAAATTTATATTTCGATCGACACTACGATCGATCGACAAAAACCAAAGTGTAAATTTTGCTGCCGAACTTTTCAATAAATTGAAAGTACCAGTAATGCGCTTGTACTATCTTAAACTGATGATTGGCTCACCGGTCATTTTTCTGTAGAAACTAAACTTGCCAAAATTGTGCAATGGCACAAGATTCTACATCAAACATCTACAAAATAGCACCATCAAGAAAAGTACAATGACCGGCAAAGACAACGGAAAACGATATTTACACCGCGAATACCTTTAATTTCGACCGAATTGCCCTACAATTTTAAACGAATGGAATTTCCAGTAAAATTGGCTTACATTAGCAACAAAGCACAAAGTCTAATATTTCGATTTTGTGGCGTCAACTTGAAGGAATCGTGCTTCACGCATGGCCAATCATATGTAGCATGCTAACGAGTTGGATCAACCGAAAATTTATTCATTTACAAGCAAGTGTTGCAAAAACAAATGTGGAAAAGTGACAGCGATAAAATAAAAAATGAAATCACTTTTTTCCTAAGATACATTTTTAAATGAAAACGCTACAAGTTCTTAATTATGATCGCTGAAATATTTTCTTAAATGTTTATATAATATGTAAATGAACTTAAGGTTAATTGGTTTAATATAATTGGTTTATTTAAGCCAAAATTTATAAAATTTTCATAACAACTGAAAACTTCATACTTACTACAAATCGTGTGGTCACTAACTCAATACACTTTACATAGATGTCAGTGATGGCATTATAAATTTGGTAAAATCGCACAAAAAATTACCACTAGGGGAAATTTCAAGAATGTGTGATAATTTTCTGATTAACTAAGTTTTTTTCGCATTTTTATGTAAACATCTATTCTGTAAGGCATCACTAAGACTAAAGATAAATTTAGCAAGTACTATTTGATTTTGTCAGAGCCAACTTTGATGTATTTTTGAAAATGAAAGTTCGAAAAATATATTTTAGATATAAATTAATTTTATATATACTTTTATATAAACGTTTTATAATATGTTTACTATTGACGATTGGAAATATAGAAAAACACTACCTATCGGAATAAAATAAAGCTATAACGACGACCAAAAATTAGCATTAGCGCTCGCAGAACGACTAAAATATGGTATAGTGGACATTTTATGAAGGCGAGTAGCCTCAAATATTTTTTCTAAAATCACGGCTCCAATCGTCAATACTCTAGATGGCTCTGCCAAAACTCATCAAACTTCAAATCCCAAAGATTACATAACTTTTGAACCCGGCCTGATCGCATTGATTTCTCGCTTGATGCTGCAGGGCTGATTCAGATTTTATTAAATAAATAAGTCATAATCCAATTCACTGGTTCCACCCGGAAGTGTAAAAGTTATATCTATATTTCCAATAGAACTATATAAACCATTACAGAACAAACATATGTGTATGGGCCACTTTCCAATATAACTCGATGTCTTGAGCCCTGCGAAGTTTTGACGTTGACCGCTACCTATTGATTACAAAACAACAAAAATGGGGGTCTTTCTACATTACAATTCAAACCAAATGCTAACATCCGCGATTTTAGAAAGTAGTTAGTAGTTTCAACATAATAAAGGCAATATGAGGAAATTCCAACTTTATGCTTAGAATATTTTAATAAAAAACAAAAATTCGCATGGTGAAAACAAACTAATTGTTTATATAGTCAGAAGCATCTTGATGTAAATAAAGCCGACATGTGAAAAATGAACTTAAAATAAGGAACATAGAAACACTAAACACTATTGTATTTTCATAGAGTTTGTATGAAAAAACACGATTTCGATTGACGATAAAACATGATTAAAAAGTGAAACCCAGTGAAATAACTTTTTCTGAAATCGCTGAAAAACAAATCAATGTCTTACTCATTTAAAACACAGGTTCTCAAATTTCCCTATCTTCAAGCAATAATCAAAAGAAAATAAGGGAAATTAAAATAAAAAACATTCTACAACAATAACAATGTGTATTAAAAATAGAAGATTCAAGTTAATGACGTCATGAATTGTCCACATCTAAAACCAATAGTAAAAAAAAGACAACACGTCTCCATTCAACAATCGAAATCAAAATATATCAAAAAGAGCCAAACAGAAAAACTTTACTCAATACAATGAGCGTGAAGAAAACCAAAAATCGAAACAATCGTAGCATGCTTCGCAAATTCAAAATAACAACAGAACGATATTCAAATTCAAATTTGAATAAAGGGAATGAAAGAGATGATTATTGTATTGTTTGTCAATTTTGAGTTGTTAGTTTATGACGTGTATTACAAAAACAATAACACTTGTTTAAAGTTCAAAAATGACTTATTTTTGAAAACGATTTTCACTGAGAAAAAAACATTTTCATGATTCGATTTTTCAATCAAATAATATTACATGTTTTATGAATATTTTCGAATACAAATAATATAAAAGCTTATAATTCTTATAGGCTAAAAATGTAAATGAAAACAATAGTTTTCCCACATATATCAAAAAATTGTCCGTACAGCACTCGGTTATGAAAACATTGATTAAAAAACAATTACAAATCAAACAAAAAATTCAGTTTTCATTTTTTTATACTCAGGTTACATTTAAGAACCTGAAAATAATAATAATCATGATGTAAATTAAGTTACTTTCACGTTTGATAAGATTTACTATTTAAACCGCCTAAAACGATCTCAAATAATTGTCCGTACACACAAAGAAGTTGAGGGAATTTGATAAAAAAGTTGGGTCTAATATTTCGTGTTGTAACCTATTCATGAAATGACACTTTGCAACCTTCTTTTCATTGAGAAAGCCAATTTCCTAGTTATTTCGGGGGGAATTTTTGCCCCATTCTCCACAATGACCCGTTTTAATTGTTCCTTGCCATTAATTTGGTGTTCACGGATCTTTCGCTCCAAATTATGGCATAAATTATCAATGGGGTTGAGATCTGGTGGCTGGGGAGGATTAGGAAGTATTGACTTTACATTGTACAATAAACATTCCTTTATCAGCTTGGATGAATGCTTCGGGTCATTGTCATGTACGGAGCGAAAGTCTTGCCCATGCCCCATTTTGTCAGCGCTTATTAACAAATTACCCTTCAAAATATCCAAATAATTAAACCGGTTCATTATGAAGGTCAAATGTCCTACACACCTTCAGCTAAAAGCTCTTCAAACCATTGTACTTCCGCCACCATGTTTTACTCAAGTTCAATGTTGAGTTTTCGCCACAGCACAACTCACCCATCACAACAAAAAACGTTAGATTTTCTTCCGTCTGAGAGAATAACATTTTCAGAGAACTCTTCGGGCTCACTCACATATCCCAATGCATATTCCAAGCGCTTTTAATATTTTTTTTGTCGGCAAATACATTTCTTGCGTGTCGCACATCGACGATACTCTTGTTTATGCAAAATATTGAGTATTGTCTGAGGTTCTATCGCTCCTTTTTTGTGTTGATAAACTTTGGCAGCGATCGTTGGCGTACTAAGCTTTCGATTCTGTTTTATTGCCTTCTCTATTGATGTATTAGAGGTGTGTTCAGTTTTCAGTTGCGACCACGCCCAACAACCATCTCTAGTGATTTGGTTTTTTGGGAGTTCTGGATGAATTATTGAATCGAAGATCGCGGGCGATTAGTTATTTTGGAAATTTCCTGTAAACTTTTACCTTCACTCTCCAATTTAATGATCAATTTTCTAATTTCTACACTGCTTTTGGTACGAGAATAACACATTTTTAATTAACTTGACAATATTTTATTCGTCATGAAAAAAGTACGACTAATTAACTTTTACGCAAAAAAAAATCGTAATTTACCGTTAGTTAAAAATAGGAGTACAACAAATAATAAATTGTTAATGTGCTAGTGTTAATTTTCACAAAAGTGCAAGTGTATGGACAATTATTTGAGATCGTTTTAGGATGTTTAAATAGTAAATCATATGAAACGTAAAAGTAAATTAATTTGCTTCATGATGATTATTATTTTCAGGTTGTTAAATGTAATTTGAGTTTAAAAAAAAATAAAAACTGAATTTTTTGTTTGATTTGTAATTGTTTTTTTCAACAATTTTTTTTAACCGAGTGGTGTACGGACAATTTTTTGAGACACTCTAGTTTCATAGTAAAGAAAAAATTATATGTACCTTATTTTAAACTTAGTAAAAAATACAGTCAATGTGGAGGCTTTTATTTATAGAGTAGGCTCTGGTTAGACAACAACAATGGGCCTGTTTAGACGAGTACTTTTTGGGCGCCGATTTTCCTCGTTTCTTACTTCTCTGCCTACAAACTAATTTTGTAGTAGGGATATTCCGATGAACGTTTTCAACAAAAATAGCGCTGATCGTGTTGTTACACACCAACACATATAAAAATATTTACGGTTATTTTTTCTTATTTTTTTATTTTGACAGGAGCTCATTCTAATTTTCTTGTTACAAGCGAGAAGGTGAAAAAAAACATTGTTTTGGTGCTTAAAATAAATAAAATTAAATACAATAATTTAATAATATTTAATTATAATTAATTTAATATTATTTGAGAATTAAATTGATAGTTATCGGTAATAATATGACTGAAATGGATTGGAACAAAGAGCAAACACTCTTTTTAATCAATGAATTGAAAAAATACCCATGTTTATACAATCCGCTGGATATTAATTTCTGGTATTCGCAATGTTTTTAAACCTCAAACAAGAAAATCTACACATGGAATAAATCAGTAAATTTTTATTTTTAAATTTTCTAGAATGTAATATACGCATACATAGACGAGTAACAACAAACAGTCTAAACGCGAGGTGTTGTTGTTACAACACAAAAAATCGTTGAAGAAGTACTCGTCTAAACAGGCTGAATGGGTTATTTTACACTTTCTTTATTTGAAATCAGTCTAGTTATCGGGCTACTATATTTCAAAACTGGATAATAGCAGAGCCTACTCTATAAATAAGAGCCTCCAATTGACTGTATTTTTTACTAAGCTTAAAATAAAGTACATAACATTTTTTCTTTAATATGAAATTATATGGGAAAACGATTGTTTTCATTTACATTTTAAGTCTATAAGAATTATGAGCTTTTACAATATTTTTATACGAAAATGTTCATAAAACATGTAATTTTATTTGATTGAAAAATCGAATCATGAACAAATTTATTTCTTAGTGAAAATCCTCTTGGAATATAAACTATTGCTAAACTTTGATGGAATGTTGTTGTTCTAAAATACAGTGAAACTTCGTTTATCCGGACTTCTGTTATTCGGAACTTTTATTATCCGGCCGAAACAAAAGAACAAAAAAAAATCAGAAAAAACTATTAAAAAAAAACATTTTTTTTAATTTTTTTTTTTTTGGATTTTACTCTCTCTAATAATTTTTGTATAAAAAACATTATTTCTAAAAATATTATACTGTAATATTGCGTTTTTATAATAGACCTCGAATGTCCGGAAAATTCGATTATTCGGAAATTTGATCCCCCGAAGGTTCCGGATAAAAGAAGTTCCACTGTACGTCATAACATAAAATTTATAAACAATTATAACCATCTGTTGTTAGTCTCCTTCTAAAAGCATTGCCACATGACAAAAATCTGTCCGAATACAAATTCATATCATGTGGCAATGCTTTATTAACGACATTTTGTGTAAACCATAGATGTCGCCTACAATTAAAAACATATAAAAATAATTAAATAGGTGATCGAACCGGTCGGATTCTAAAATCGGTCTGATTTTTGATTCATTTAAACATATTTTTGGTGGCTTCCCTCTATAGTAATAATTAATTGTAATAATAATTAATTTAATATAATTTTTTTTATAAATTTACTAAAATTAAACCATTGATATGAAAGAAATTATGTTAATTTTACGTAAAAAGCTTTCTTTCTTACTCAGCCCGAATCCCTCTTGTTTTTATTTGTGTGTTAAGTGACATCTAGGAATGATAATAATAAGTAACAGCTATTTTATTTTATACACCGCTCTCAAATGTTATGACAATTCAAATATTCTAAACAAAAACTTATTTTGAATGTGTCATTAATTTTTGGGAATAAAAATCGATGCCAAATATTAATCATGTTGTATTTATTTTCAGCTGTGACTTAATAATATTTCTAATACTTGAGAAATTAATAAGGCATTTATATTACAGTTAATGTTTGTTGGTTATGTCGTTTATTTGTGATGCATAAAAATCTGGGTTGATTTGATTTTTTTTTGATTTCTTCTCGCTCAATGCATATTATTATAATTTTTTCTCTTTGACTCTCTTTGATTTATTTTAATTTTGGCTGTTCAACGTATTGTCTTTTTTTTACCATTGATTTTAGTTGTGAATAAGTGATGACATCATTAAATAGAATATTCTCTTTTTAATACATATTGTTGTTGTTGTAGAACGTATTTTAATTTAATTCCCTTATTTTCTTTTGATTATATCTGGAAAATGAGGAAGCTTGAGAATCTGCGCTTTAAATGAATTAGTTATTGAGTTGTTTATTAGTGATTTCAGAAAAAATTATTTATCTAGTTTTAATTTTTAATTCATATTTTTTCGTCAATCGAAATCGTGTTTTTTCATACAAACTCTATGAAAATAAATTATTTTTTAGTGTTTCTATGTCCTTTATTTTAAGTTCATTTTTTACATGCCGGCTCTATTCATATCAAGATGGTTCTGATAATAGTTATTCATGGTACTAGTGAGCAAAACGAGATATTATCCATGAGGGATAAGTTTGTCCCACGAGGCGATAGCCGAGTGGGACATTATCCCGAGTGGATAATATCTCTTTGCTCACGAGTGGCATACAACATTTTATCCACTTTTCTTGAAATAAATTTGGTAAATTAATAAGAAATAGTTCCATTTTGTGTTTTCACAGTTGAGAATTGAATTTTGAAATGTATTTTATCATAGTGACCGTTCTTTAAATTGTCATGGTGTACTTTTATTTAACTAATTTTTGGAATATAGTTTTCATTCAATTTGACTACGAATAATTTTTCAACGACTACTCAACATTTTGTTATACCAAATATAACTCACGTTGCCCCTAGCAGCGTGGGTTATACAATAACAATGGGTTATTTTACATTTTCTTTATTTGAAATCAGCATAGTTATCGGGCTATTATATATCAAAAGTGGATAAAGATTATTTTTTATATTAAAATCTAATTATTGTGGTTCTGCCACTTTCTTATTGTGGTATTTTATTTAAAACACACATTTTTAAAAAAAACACTTGTTTCAATATTTCGCGAATTTTATAGGTTTAAAATATATATAAAATTTGCGAAATATTAAAACAAGTATTTTTTTAAAAATGTGTGTATTAAGTGTGTTTCGCCAAGTACATGGCATATAGTATAAAAAGTATTTTATTTAAAATTAAAATAAGGGTCGTTTCGGATGCTGCACCTTGGCCAAATTTCTAACAAACATTCAGAGTTTTGTTAGGAATTTAACAAAGGAGTAAACGATCGAAACGATCCTAATTTCAATTTTAAATAAAAAAAAAAATTAAATAAGAAAGTGGCAAAACCAAAATAATTGTGTTTCAATATATAAAATATTATAAACTATTTAATTAACTAAAGCTAGCAGAAGCAACAATATTAATAAGTAAACAATTTTTAAAATCAACGATCTGGAAAAGCATCAATACTCCCTTTGTCTCTTCTCGAATGTTAATTACTGTATGATTTATTCATGTACGTAATTAATTACATACATACCTGTTACAAAAGCTAGAATAGCTCCAACGTGGCACCTAATAATTAAAAAGTAATTGAATATTTAGAAAGTTATTAACAAGAATATGAAAAATCAATAAATTAAGTTCCATTCTACAATTATTTTACAAATAAATTAAAAATGTAAAATAAATTAAACGTTTAAAACGATTAATTAAAAAATTAAATATGTTTGTGTCGCAAACTCGCAAAAGCACACAACCTACAAGTACACACCATAAAAATAAATATTAACGAAGTCGAAGATATACAAAAAAAAAGACCCAAACAAACAAAATACAATTTTAATTATCTAATTAAATGTATATTAAAGCTAATTATGTCAAATGTAATGTTGTAAATATTTTCCATTTTTTTATTAATTTCGGGGTGGATAATGAAATTTGAACTTTTCTGTTTTGTATAAATATGTTTGAAAAGATAAAAAAAAAAAGATATTTTAAAGTTGAACGCTCGCTCAACGTATTCATTATGTATATGAAATCCATGCAACTCCACCCACCTCAATCAACTAAACATTATAATTAAATATCCATATGTTAATTTTTATTTTCCAAATAACATTATTTCAAATAAAGTCAACATAAATTAATATATTTTAAAAGGATTTCATGTGGAGTAATTTGTCTTATCATGTCATGATATCGATTGTAATATACAATTAATTTTGTATGTCAATATATTAACATAGTTATGGCGTTACTTATACGGCCGCGGCGTGGTAAATTTTAATTGTATTTTTAGCTTTAACATGGTTTTTTTTAGGTATTTGACTGCTAAAAATCGATGAGATATGAATTATACACTTAAATATTATTGTTAACCGTTGACAATTTTTTAATCTTAGCAATATAAATCCATAAATGCATAGAAATAAGAAAAAATTGAGAATCATAATAATAAATTGAGTGCAATGAAATTATTTAAAAATAACTTTGTACAAATATTACGGTAAAACAATAATAGTGGATTACATACCGAGGCGGAAAGTAATCCATTCCTGTCGAGAGAACTTTAGTTTACCGAGAGGTGTGGCCTCGAGGTGAATAGTTTTCGAGACGGGAATGGTACTTTTCGCCGATGTTTGTATACTATTTTATTCACAATCAGAGGCATTTAATAAAACAAGCAACATTATAACATAAATAAATAAAACCATATCTCTTTAATGTTATCGTTTATTTTGGCAAAATATTAACACTTTACATTTTATTAAATTTACATTTTATTAAATTAGTTAACAAAAGTCACACCAAATTTGCAGTTGTTCGTGCACGTGTTAGTAATGATTTCATTACTGACTGATTACGTCTCAAAACTAACCTCTTTTTTACTATTACTTATCGCTTGGAGTGTATCGCGAGAAATCGCTCACTTTCTAACCTTTAAGAGGCTGGACACGCTGTACATATGTTATCAACTGATTGTGAATAAAATACTTTATTGGTGCTCCTGTCTAGATTATCTCATAAATAAAATATACGAAAATGTCCAAACCCATTATAACAACGTGCCTTCGATTTATTTGTTTTTGCAAATATGATTATGCCCATTATGCAAATATGATTATTATTATATGGATATTAAAGTAATTCTCCTGAAATTAGCAAATTTGAAATAAGTCACTTTTAACTCAGGCTTTCTTAACTCTTTTCGTCGCTGAACGATTACCAAAATGTCTCAAATTCCTTTAAAACGACATTCCATAATATTCTGTTTCGATACAATATGCACTATGGCTAATTAACATGGAACTTGGCTATTTCTTAACCGATTATGATGATATTTGGCATGGGTGATATAAATAAGATTCTAAAATTATTTTTAGATAAAATTCAGGAATATAGTATGACTGAATACAATGGAACTTGGCAATTTTTTTACCAATGATAATCAAATTAACTTGTGGGATTAAAATGATATTTTAAAATGATTGTTTGATTTAGTTCTGGAAAATGGCTAAACACAGTGGAAATGTTACTGCAAGATTTGATTTTTTGATTTACTTCTGGAATATGCCTATCAAAATCGAACATGACCATCTATTAACCAATTATGATGAAATTTAACATTTGCGATGGAAATGAGATTCTAAAAAGATTTATAGATGAAGTTTTGGAATATGGCCCATTAGGATGAAATTTGGCCGTTTCTTAATCAGTTATGATGAAATTCAACAGACATCAAAGATGCAAACAAATTTACGAAAAACGCAAACATTGAGAATATAAATATTTAAGATTCATCGTTTTTCTAAGATCTTCATCAAAATACACTCATACGGCCTCGTTAAACAGCGAATCGTTAAAAAAAAAACGAAAAAAAATGAAATTTAAAAAAATAAATTTTGTTATTTTCTTCCTTTGCCAAAATTGCATGAAATTTGTATAAGACACAAAAAAATAGTTCGCTTTACGGCATTTCGATTCGGCCGAATTTTTGGGAACCGATCTAGGCCGTATAACGAGGTATTGGTGTATATTCATATCATTTTACTTCTCTGAGAGGGATCAACAAAACATCAGACAAATTAACAAAATACAAGATTAATACAAAACAGATCATTTTTTTTGTGACATAAATTTTCCAAAAAAAAAAAAAAAAGTAAATTCAGTTCTTCAATTTTAATTTCTGCGTTCGAAATGAAATTATTTGTGTTTATGTATAACGGTAATATAATTTTCGCATATGAATTGTCCATACAATCCATTGTTTGTGTTCGCGCAAAAATTTGCGAAAAGTGCAATTACATACACACACAAATATTACATGGTGAAACAAAAATCAGGAGAAATTGAAAATTTCATAACCATTAATATCTACATATCGTCACCTCAGTACTTAAGTGTTATAAACGCATTTTTATCATTTTTGAGTTAGTAGTGCCATCTTGTTTAAAAAAACGAGAGCTTGTGCTGTTACATAAACTAATCATATTGGAATGTCATAATTTACTAACAACTTTTAGATAAAATTAAAACAATACCTAAGTGTTACATACGAACATAATACAAACAATCAATATTAAAAACAGGTTTAAACGCAAAAGGAAAATTAAGTTTTGAATGATACAAACATACAACGTGTATGCGAACATGATACAACGATTTTCTCTTTATTAGATAGACTTACTAGAAATATATTGTCGCTGCTATACGAATTGTGGTGACCTTATATTTTTTTTCATTTTTCTTGTTTATGCAGACGTAAGTAGAAAAAATATTGTGTAGCTTTTATAATATAATTTTTGAAACTTTGTTTTCCTTTAAATTTTTACTTTGTGTTGTTGTTGTACATAACCACGTAAAATAATATTTTTGTGTGTATGTAATTGCACTTTTCGCAAATTTTTGCGCGAGCACAAACAATGGATTGTATGGACAATTCATATGCGAAAATTATATTACCGTTATACATAAACACAAATAATTTCATTTCGAACGCAGAAATTAAAATTGAAGAACTGAATTTACTTTTTTTTTTTTTTTTTTTTGGAAAATTTATGTCAATATTGTGTTAGAATATTGAAGGGGAACATTTTTAAAGATTAAGAAGAAATTGGATTCAACCATCGAAGAGTGAAATATACATAAGTAAGCATATACAGGTGAAAATCATTGTGTGTAAATTCAGGTGAATAATTAGATGAAAAGTATTTACAAAAAAACTATTATATTTATAACAGTGATAATTAATTACGTAGTCGGTTCTCTTTACCAATCATGGTGTTATGTGCGATATTTGGTTGTAATAACCATAATGATAGACTAAAGCCTAGCTACACACCGAACAAAAGCTATTATCGATTTCCAGTTGATACTATAGTTCGTAATCAATGGATTTTGGCGACTGAGCGGACAGATTCTTTTAATGTCTACAATGCCAGAGTATGCTCCGAGCATTTTAGAGATTGTGACTATATTTTGAATACCTTTAGTCAAAGGCGACGTTTAAAGTATGGAGTATTGCCAACTTTACAATTACTGGTGTATCCTAAAATTGTCGATGGCTATTCGCCATCGGTATGTCATTACTATTCCACACCCATCACAAGCTCTGGTGTTTCTTCCGATTCAGATGAACTTATGATTGACGAAAGTCCCGTTGTCAGTGTATGTTGTGATGAACTTGGCATTGACGAAAGTCCTGTTATCAATACAAATTGTGGAACCAAAACGGAAACATCTTTTAAAAAATATTGAGCGCGAGAACGGTCGTCTCAAACCCGATGACAAAAAACTATTGCAACAAATACAAGTGATCGAGGAAGCTAAGCTTAATTTAGAATACTGCATTTCTCAAATTTTTACAGCTGGACCAATCAAAAAATTAAAAAACCCTAAAACCCTAACAAACGCATTCATTTTTCGGTAGAAGATATATCAACTTCGATATCACTTCACTGTGCCGGGCCTCGCTTGTACCGGCTTTTACGTAAGAGGGGGTTTCCATTTCCTTCTTTGTCTACACTTCGGCGATCGGGAACAAATTTAGATGTTAGACCAGGAGTATGCCAAAGCGTGCTTTCATTGTTAGAACATGCAGATCTAAATGACAGGGAAAAGACGTGCGTATTTTCATTCGATGAAATGAAGGTCTCTGAGGCTTACGAATATGACAAAAACTAGATACTACCTTAGAACCAGCTAATTTTGTGCAAGTTGCTATGATAAGGGGCTGTTTAAAGACTGGAAGCAGCCAGTCTTCTATCAGTTTGACTGCCCTATGACTTTCTATCATTTCTTTTTTAGAGGCGATTACATTCCATGTAGCGGCTATTGTATCTGATTTAGGGCCTACCAACCAGAAGTTGTGGAAAGAGCTGGGTATTTCAGATACAATGAACTTTTTCTCAAATCCTGTCGATTCAGATAAAAAAGTTTTCGTATTTGCGGATGTACCGCACCTTCTAAAGTTAATCCGAAATCATTTTATTGATGAAGGTTTCGTTTTAGAAGATGCGATTATAAATAAATATCCAATACGACAACTAATTCAGTTGACAGGCAGCCTGGAACTGAAAGCCATACACAAAATATTGGCAACACATTTAGACGTCCGAGGACCACAACGAATGAAGGTAAAGTTGGCAGCTCAGTTGTTCTCTAATACAGTCGCTAAATCGCTTGAGCGCTGTGCTTCGTTGGGCTATTTAGGCGAATGTTCTACACAGTTAAAAAAAATTGGGTTATGTAATGCAAATTGCATTACATGTAGGTCCAGTGCTAGCTTCCATCACAAAATAATGCAAACCTTGCATTAAAATAGGGTTTAATGCACAGTGCATTAATTTTTAAAGTATAGTTTGTAGTAAATTGTAAAGCAATATTTTTTAAAAATTCAACCACATAGTATTAAAATTGTAAAGCTAGCTTCCATCACAAAATATGCAAACCTTGCATTAAAATAGGTTTTAACGCACAGTGCATTAATTTTTAAAGTATAGTTTGTATTAAATTTTAAAGTAATATTTTTTAAAAATTCAAGCAAATAGTATCAAAATTGTAAAGCAAAATTCATTAAAATACATCCCACATTAAATTAAAAACTGTATCTGTGAACATTACTTTTTAAAGTAATATGTATTAATATTTAAAAGAGCATTGTATTAAAAAAAATGGCACAGAAAATTAAAATTTGCCTTTGGAAATATTACATTTTTAAACTAGCTCTACTAAAATAGTATTGCATGCTGCATAAAAAGGTCCAGTTCATTGTATCAAATTTTTCAACAAAAAGTATTAAATTTTCATAATAAATTACGTTAAAATATAACGTAAGCCAAATGAAAAGTTCTTGCTTCCAAAATTTCTACATTTTAATAAATTTCAGTATTTTAGTGAATTCACTGTTGGGACAAATTAAACGTATTAGTTTTCCAATTGAAATTCGAAATATAATAAATTTAATTTATTATTAAACCTTTTATGCCTTGGAAAAATACTTACCATGACTAATATGAAAATTTGTTTGATATCCTCTGGCAATTATAAATATACGGTTATATGTAATTTACCGAAAATAATTTTTTTATTCAAAAGAAGATTTAAATTAATTATAAATTATAATATTTATTCATATAATGACAAAATATACCTAATATTTCAAACTAAATTTATATTATGTGCTAATATGTAATTTTTATTACTGTGGTTGCAGTACATTTTTTCATAAGATTTTTTAAATTCTATATCCGTGTATTTAATATATTTTAAATTAATTTGCTTATTAAATATATTGTACGCGCAGTAAAATTCGTCAAACGTACCAATATATTCCGACACATTAAACGAAATTGAATTTTCATTTTCTATAATTCTTTCAATTTTATAAAAATAAATAAGAAATTCACTAATTTTCTTTTTGACTAAAAAAAATCCTGGTTTATAATGAAACCAATGTTCAACAAAACTTAAACTATATGATTGAGATGAATAGTGTTCAACTGAAATTTCCGTTTTTTTCCCCTTAATGATTTTATTTTCTAATTCTGTACTAAACCAAAGGTTGGCTATATACTCTTGATGTCTTTCGGAAAGCGTTTTAATAACATTTATGTAGTTTTGAAGTTTTAATCTAGTAAAATATCTATGCTTTGATTCGTAACGCATAGTCCACATATAAATAATAGGACCCATTTTCCTTATTATATTTGGATAATGGGTGAGTAAATGTTGTTTTGGAGTTAATAGCTTTTTATATACATTAATAATGATATACAAATGAGACTCAATTAAGTTTTCAAGTTTCAAAATATCACTTTCACTGATTTCATAAGATAAAATAATTTTAATTATTTTTAAAACAGTAAATATACCCTCCCAGTGTTTAGCATGTTCATGTCTATAAAATCTCGCAAAAATAATTGGAAAATGTGTAATCAAGCACAAAATTTGAATGGCATTTTGCCCCAAATTGCTTTTGTCCAAATTAATATTCGATGGCTTATTTCTTCTATCACTGAATCCAAAATTATATGCTGATATACAATCATTTTGACTACTGATGTTACTAAATACTTTCTCAACCAAAAAAAAATCTAATATATATTTTAGAGCTAGAGATACAAATCCCTCCAATCCGTCATGCATAAAATCAACGCTAAGATTTTTCATGGTATTAAAACATCTCAACTCATTTAAGGCAGTTTGACGGTAAATACCCTTGGTATTTTCCAGCTTAATTTTTTTATTTGGTGGTTGTTTCTGTAAAATATCATAACAGTCCGTTTTCCTTAACAGAGAAATGTTTTCCGTGTTTGCACTTTTTGTGTTTTCCTTATCCATAGTGCACATTCGGCAAAAGTTATTAGCAGAGAAAGATTTAGTGAATCCTAACAAGTCATTTGCTGCTAGATTATCATGCGCGAGAGAAACAATTGTACCATGCAAAAAGCCGATACCTTCAACAAAAATTCCAGTGTTTTCTAGTAGTTTAATATTATTTACGATAGGTCGCAAAATATCGTTTAAATTAAATTCGCCGTGAAGGTCATTGACATAAAACAAACTTACTAAAAAAATATTTCCCAGCTGAGATTTAAATTTATTGGGGAAGTTTTGGATATTAAAGTAAATTGCACCTATTTTATGTATAATCACTTTACTACCTAATACTTTTGTAATTTCAAAATCGTCGTAATATACTTGAATTTGAAGCCAATACTGATTTTCAAACTCGGCTTTTAGTGATTTAAATGTGGATCCACAGCAGGGGTATTTAAATATATCAGGAGTACAGCTATGGGAATCATTATGCTTTAAATATTGTTTTTTAAAATTTTTATTCAAGAATAACTTGCTCAAAGAATCTGTTATGGCCACAAAATAAAAATTATTTTGAACGATAGTCCGTTTATATGAATTTAGTGTTTTATTGTAACGCATTTCCCACCGGAACCCTACGGAAAACACTATTGGTGATACATAGAATGGATTGTTTCTGAAAGTTTTGCGCCTACCATACTTTGAACAATACTTTACAAATAATTTATTAATAGTTTTTTGTTCGCGTTCTCTCTCATTGATATTATTATTAGATTCTAGAACAATCTGAACTAAATCTTTAGTGGCAAAAAATATTTTTGTAATGGAATCTTCAGGAATACCTAACTGGTTCATTTGGTTATACAATATATTAAATTTATTTTCATAAGTATTTGTGGCATATTCTCTTTCGTTTGCAGTTAAGGATACTAAGTCACTGGTTTTATTTTCATGAATTTGTTCAGCAGCAGTAGTTGCAAATTCGAAACCAGTATTACATAATGGTTCGCAATTGTTCTTTTTAAGATGTTTCCTTAAGCCAGAATATGTTACAAATGTACTTTTACATTTATTATTTAAAATACATTTTATAGAATTTTTTGAACAGTTTTCTTTAATGTGCTCTTTTAATTTCAAATGATTGATAGTATTAAGAATACTAATAAATTCCACTCCACATATATAGCAGATATATGTCATTTTAATAATTATCTTCGATAAAACTAAATTAAAAACCAAAATTATATGAATTGAATATTCGACAATATTATAAGTACTACAAGAATTTAAACGAAAATATAATTTAGCGATTAAAATAAACACTATGAAATTACAAGAAGTAAAACACCTCTTTTACGATTTATGAATTAATAATTTGGCTGATGAATTCTACAATTGATGATTCGTTGTTTCGTTTTTTGTCGAAGTGTTTGTCCATCGAAGTTTGCGGCAATAATTATAATAAAAATAAAACTGTTTAACTAATAAGAGCTAATCTGGTGATGCAATTAAGCTGAAATTAAAAATAGAAAATAAAAAAAATTATAATTTTAAGACCAGTAAATTTGAATGAAAAAGTTTTAATTATTGGTAGTTTTCTAGAATTAAAATTTCGCGTTAACAAATAATAAATCTATCAATAAAAATACAATTTCGATTATCAAATTGATAAATTTTAAAATATAATTTATTGATTACTTATAAAAACCATGCTTAAGTACAACTTGATTATTAAACGTATTTAAACTTTAAATGTTTTTAAATTAGTTAATACATGATTAAACGAATTAAATGTACTTTACCTGTAAAATTTGATCATACAGGAATAATTATTGGCGCAAATAGTCAGTTGGTTAATAAAATTTGACGATGTATCACGGGATTATAATTCAAAATCGTGTACAATCTGAAATCAGGTAATGTGATATTGCAATTAATAAAATATTGACTAAAATAAATTAAAATCTTATTAGTGAACCTACCAATTTGGTCTTTCAATAGCCTTTTCCTTTTAATGAATGTAGATTTTATTTTTTTTTTAAATAATTACCAAAAAAAAATTTAATTATTTCAATATACAACGCAACTAACTATTTGCGATAAATAATTATTATGGTATATATAAAAATTAAACGAATTATTATTATAAAACAAACTTAATCTTTTGCCATTTCAAAATTTAGCTTATTTATGACGTCTTTAGTTTTTGACGGTAAACATTTTTCGGCAAATTTGAAAAAATAGTTCGACACAAAAGTCCAAACATTTTTAATGCTTTCATCGAACTGCTGATTGAAGACATAATGTGCCTTAAAAAGTAAATCTAACGATTCTAGAAAGTTAAAATTTATTGGCAGCGGTATAATTTCACACTCCACACATAACAAGTATTGACTTATAGCTTTTTTGTTTTCCCCACAAGCTATTAAGTAAGGCGACGTTACGTTTTTTTGAAGATACTCCTGATTGGTTAGGTTTACCTGTGGAAATAAATAGTAATGACAAATTAAAGATTAAAGTAAACGCCAAATTTTATGAGTATTTTTTACCTTTTTGAATATAATTATTTTGCTGAGAGATTCTACAAAAGAAGACCTTTTAGTTTTTGCCGAAGATTTGCCCTTTGAAGTTTGTGGCAACAATTTTAATAATATAAAAAATTGTTGAAATGATACGAGCCAATCTGAGGAAACAATTGAATTAAATAAATAATTCATTAATTCAATTAATTCAATAATTTTCAGTTTGGTTTTGAATATGATATTAAAAAATCAATAAAATAAATAAATACATATATATATATATATATATATATATATATATATATATATATATATATATATATATATATATATTTATATATATATATATATATATATATATATATATATATATATATATATATATATATATATTTATTTATATATATATATATATATATGTATATACATATATATATATATATATATATATATATATATATATATATATATATATATACATATATATATATATAAAATCACAAATAAAAATGTCAGATGTCATATGATGGGTATCGTTTAAAATCACAAATAAAAATGTTGGATGTCATTTGATGGGTATCGTTAATAAAAAAAAAAATTTTAATTTTAGAATTAGTAAATTTAAAATTAAATAGAAATAAATATTTCTTATAAAGTAGTAATTCCAACAGTTTTAATATAAATAATATTAATTATAATATTATTTCGATTATGAAACTAATTTATTTTATCAAAATATTATTGGCCTTTGTTGATATTTATTTTCTAATTTCTGAGATCGCGTTTTGTAAAACCGTGCTTTGAATTATAATTTTATTATAAAATATATTAAATTTTTCTTAGTTATAAAATATATTAAATCTACTACACCTTGAATTTCGGGAATCTCTGAGCTGGCTGAGCCCTTAAAACTGGTATACACAGCATTTATCTTATTTGCAACTATTGGCCATTTATCAATAAAATTTGATGACACCTCAGGATATTGTAATGGAAAGTCGTACAAAATCTGAAAAAATTAAAGTAAAAAATTATTAATAATTAAAGGGCAGAATGCACTTAATACAGTATTAATTCAAATTTTAATAATAAACCTACCAAGTCTGGACTTGCAAAAAAAAAAGGAAACTCCATCGATAGTTTGGAAAATGTTGAGCTTTGAATCGCTTTTTTTCTTAAATTTAACGTAGATTTCAGTTTGTCCTTAATTTTATCTTTCTGGGTATTCACGTTTAAATGCTTAAGTATTAAAAATTCCTCTTCAACGTTGAAAGTTATTGGGGGTTCTTCAACGTTTGTATTTTTGATATATTTGGTTTTTTCAGAAAGTGATAACCTTTTTTTAGAGGTTTCGATGTCCGGTTTTATTATTATTGAATCCGCCTCCGTTTTATACAATTTGTTTCGTATGTGGCAAAGTCGGTACAACAAATAGCCACGATTATTCTGTCTATCATACAACAAGTCCTGAAAATATAATTGTTTAAACGTAATTAATGTAAAAAATAACATGAATATACGTTAATTTACCACTCCCTCGATTTTCGAGTCTTGCGTTTTCAATTGCGGGAAAAGCTTTATCACTGCGAGGGATATGGCAACTTTGTGTTCATGTCCGGGATGATACGTAAATTTTTTAACAAGTAAATTGACCGCTTCTCGTATGATTGCTCGCCTCTCCACGTCAGATAATGAAGGTAGATTTTCATACTTTCCGGGATTATATTTTTTTAGAAGTACAAATGCATTTGATGATTCCAGAATAAATGTTTCCAGTTCCTATATATGCAAAACATCCCAAATTTTGCATTTATATTAAAATAATAAAATAACAATATGTTTATCACCTAGATTACCGTAGTCATATCTAAATAAAATACAAATTTTCATTTTCCTATAAAACTTTAGTCCGGTTGCTAAGACAAAAATATTTTTACAAATACTTTTTACGAGTCATTTCAAACGACAAAGGATACGACTATGGTAATCGAGGTGTAGGTATAATAATATTTTATTCACCTCCGATGAGAAATACATTTCATATCCTATTACACAATTTTGCCGATTCACATATGTAATTTTATTATTTGATGAATCGCAATTTTTAGTTTTGAAAGTTAACACAAACCCGGGATGAACATAGTTTTGGCGGAAAATATTAATGAAACATACTTCTGGTATCTCTATCCCATATGAATCGGAAATATACTCTATATCATACGCTGATATGTTATATTGAAGTCCAACTAAAATGATGAAATGTAGTTTGATTGTTCTTTGATGTAAACCAAAAATTGTTTTATTTATAAAAATACTTCAAGGCTAACAAAATTGATAGTTGCAACAACTATTTTTTATTTTAACCTTGAGTCCAGAGATGCCCGTATCGCAATGATCTTCAGTCAAAATAATCCGCGAGACAAAGTTTTTCCATTTCGCTATTAATTTATTTTAAATTGGTACCATTTTGTGCAGTTATAACAACTTAAGATTAAAATGTATTCTGTAATAAGACTAAATATCAACGGAATACCATTGGAATGCGGGCATGATCCATCAAACACTGCCTAAATTATTAAAAAACATAAATTCTATACTTACGCGCTACTAAAAAGTCGCTGTATTCCCACTCATCTCCCATTTTTTTAAATTTTGTGTATACTGGATCGTTGTTGCCATATCTTGTTTTACAGTAAAATTGCTCCTCCATACTTAAGTTAATGTTAACCAACAATTAATTAATAATTTAATCTTTTAAAATAATGAACTTCTAAAACACTTTAGCACTTACATTTTTATAACCGTTTGTTATGGCGAATTCATCGAGAACTATTTGCTAACGTGATCGCGACTTTTTATTTTTTATAAACAAAAAAAACAGCAAACATTGAAAACAATAAAAAAATTGAACAGAGTAAATAATAAAAAATCAAAATTTTTTTATCACATCTACCTAGTTTTTCTCGATAAATCCGCCATAAAGCACCACTTAAACCAAAATGCAACGTGTTAAATTTTTATGTTTAGTGGTTGAAAAAACCGTTAAGCGCCTCGAAACTAAGTGGCGCGTTTTTCGATCTTTTCTAGCACGCCACATTTAGCACAAATTTATTTTATGTTCATTGATTGGCTGAAACAACCGTTGTTTCTCAAAAAAGAGTGGCGCATTTTTCAATATTCTCGTGTAAACTACTTTTATCGCAATTCGGACAGTTTTCCTTTTTAATACAATGTTGCTACAAATAATAGCACTGGTTGCATTAAATAAGAAAATTTTGAATAAAATCAATTGTATAGTTAATTTCATCAATCTTGAAATTTATACAATCACATATAATACGCTACATTTAGCACAAATTTATTTTATGCTCATTATTGGCTGAAAAAACCGTTGAGCTTCTCAAAAAAGGGTGGCGCATTTTTCACAAAAAAATTCACAGCTTGTTTCTCAAGCTTTCTTCACAATCACAAAATTACAAAAACAAATCACATAAAAACCTACGCACATAATAATTAAAATGGTACAAAATATGCTCGGAAATATTGCACTGTTTTAATCACTATACAATACGTAATCTTTTCTTCTACTAACCTGCTAAATTTTCTTCTTCTCTCGTTGACAACAACTTCCCTGTCCACCGGAAAGCTCTATTTCTCTAAAGAGAGCTCCAAACTCCAAAAATATCCCAGCAAAATATTTTTGGTAACACCAAAAAAAAAATTGTTCAACACACAACTAAATTTTATTTATTAAATTTATAAATTTCACTGAAGGTCTTGTCCTACGAAATATTTTTTTACAATGAGCAACAACTGTCCGAGAATGTAACCAAAACCAACAAAAATATCTATACATTACACATTACATTACAGTAGGATCCGTTATATAGTATCAAACCGAACAAAAATGTATAAACGTTTTTGTTGGTTTTGATATAACGCATCCTACTTATTGGTGTTGGTGTTACTTTTTATATGGAAAAATAAAGGATAAAAAATCCCAAATCAAATATGCTGTAGTATTGGTGTGGTGCCGAGAGAACCAAAATTTTTTTTATGAAACTTTTGTTTTGTCGACTACAAATTTTTTTTTTGTTTTGCTAATTAACCCGATAAAGGGCATTTATGCATTTTGTATTTTATTATTAACACTGCGTTAACAAGCTAACAGATGACATGTTAGAAATCCATACCTATATATAGTAAAACGTTTACAATACACATAAATTTGTAGTATAATACGTATTCAGTAGGAACATTGAATTTCTATAAGGTTTACCGTATAAAAGACATTTTTTGTTTAATGATATACAAATTAATATAAAGTTGTTTATTTCACTGTAACAAATACTTTTTTAAGTCGTTCATAAATGTCAAAACGAGCAAAAATTTTCTTTTTAAAGAACATTGCCACAAATAATAATACCAGTTGCATTAAACAAGAAAATTGTACGTATGTGAACTGAGAACAATTACAAATTATATTGTAAGAGAACTGAGAACTGAGAGCGATTACAATTTATATTGAAAAGACTACTAAAACAAAGCAACCTGCTATGAAATCGAAAACTAATTGCTTTACTTATTTTTGTAAAGCAAGCCTGCATTAAAATAACTACCACATGCATTAAAAAAAAATTTAATGCAAGCTCTGCTGTAAATTCTGTTTTAGCTTTTATTACATAGCGCGTAATGCAAGGCTTACATTATAAATTCAAGCAATTTTTTCGACTGTGTAATTGGACATCCGTTTCAGAATTTATTAAAGCTGTCAACGACTGGTTTGACTGTTTTAATGTTAGGGTTCCCTTTGCCGATCACAGGGCTTACAAAAAAGGATTTGGTCTCGCGTTACAGGAACAAACCGCCATTATCGATTCGTTTTCTGAGATTATCAGAAAAATGCGAATCAGGGGCAAAAATAACATGTTGCCTTTCCAAAAGGGAATTTTAGTTAGTAATTCGTCTCTAAAAGGGCTATTCGAGCACTTAAAAGCCAATTTTTTTTTTTTTTTTTTATATATATACATATATTTTAATTGGGTGCATAGCGGACTTATTACCGGTCCTAGCTCCTTGTAACTGTCAGAGCTTCTGCACCCAATGCGCGATCCTTCAAGTAAAGATTAATAGCTACCTTAAATTTATTCATTTTGTATTCCTCTGGAAATTTGAAGTGTATTAACGAATTCCACTTTTTTGATGTTCGATATACAAATTCGCGCTTAATTTCTTCAGTTCGAGGTTTCGGGAGCTTCACCGTAAACCTATGTGCATTGGTTGTTCCTCTTGTTACTCTTGTTGTTGTAACGAATGGTGGTATTTTCTCCGATAGTTCTGCAGAACATTTACCATGTAAGCATCTGTAGAAGACGCAGAGTTCTGCAACATCTCTGCGATGCTGTAAGCTGTCTAGTTCTTGGGTAAGTCTGGGATTCCGTATTATTCGGATAGCGCGGCGTTGAACCCTGTCCAATAACTGGAGGGTGGTACCAGACGCACCTCCCCAAACTTGACAGCAATATTCTATACATGGTCGGATGAAGGTTTTATATATCTGGAGAACTTGATGCGATTTAAAAAACCTTCTGCATCTATTTAGGAACCCGAGTTTTTTTGAAGCTGATTTAGCCAATGCAACAATGTGTTCATTCCATTTGAGTTTGTTACTTATTTGAACACCAAGCAGTCGAATTGAGTCGCAACCCACAAGGATATGGTTTTTTACCACAAATGGGTAGTCGTTGCAACTTTTTTTACGTGAAAATGTGCATATTTGTGTCTTTTTCTCGTTAAATTGCACTAAGTTGTTGTTACCCCACTCAAATATTGTACTTAAATCGGAATTAAGAGAAGTTACGACTTCTGACCGTTTATTATTTAAATCTGTAATGCTAGGCTCCGCCTCGAATGAAATAGAAGAATGCAATGTGGCATCATCTGCAAAGCTATGGATAGGGTTTACAGTGCTATCCAGCAAACCGTTGATGTATAGCAAAAACAGGGTCGGTGACAAAGGTGATCCCTGAGGGACTCCGGCATTTGGGGAGTGCGTCGATGATGATCTCCCATTAAGTACGACGCTGATTTTTCGGTCATTGAGATAGCTTTTAATCCACCTGGTGGTCATCGAGTCCAGCCCGTATGCCACAAGTTTACAAATAAGATTCTCATGCCATACCTTATCAAAAGCCTTGGATATATCCAAAGCGATTGCAAAGGCCTCTCCGTGGTGTTCTAAGGCGAGATTCCATTTGTTTGTGACGTACCTCAGGAGATCGGTCGTGGATCGGCTTTCACGAAAGCCGTATTGTCTATCCGAAATTAGTTTGTTAACTTCAAGATATTTAACTATATGTTGATTGATGCATTTCAGCACGGGTTGTACCATTGCACTCTTCCAGGCGTTCGGGTAGTCGCCTTGCTTGTATGAAAGTAGGAAAATTTTAGATAATATTGAAGCCAATTCATTGGCAAACTCCTTCAATATTCGAACTGGAATCCCATCAGGTCCGGTGGCCTTGTTTACATTCATTGACTTCAGATTAGTAAAGACAATTTCCTCCGAGATGGTGACGGGGCTCATTTTAGAACCACAATATGGAACTAATGGAGGCCAAATTCCATCTGGGACAACTAATGTCGAGTTCGATTTGAAGATGCTTGCCAATAAGTCAGCTTGTAAATATGGATCCACCACCAAAGCGCCGTCAGCACATTTCAATGCTGAAACAGATGTTTTCGAAATATTTGCAACCGATGCGACCATGTGGTAAAAGTTGCGATCGGAGATTTTCAGCTCGGAAGCCACATTTGCTTTCTTGCTGTCGGCTCTTTTCGCTTCTCTACTACAGGTTTGTTTGCAGGTGTTCCGTATCGTTTTGTATTCCTCATAAGAAATTTTATTGCGTTTATATTTTTTGTGTGCCGATTTATTTTGTTTGGCAGCTTTGGTGGCTTCTTTTGAAAATATTTTAGAATTTTGATTGGGATTGGAAAATGATGAGGGGATAAATTTATTCATTCCATGTAAGACGGTGTCAGTAAAACTGGATACGGCATCGTCTATGTTGTTGTTATGTAGGCAATGGCGTTCCCAAGGGAAGTGTTGAAAAAATGACCGTAAACCATCAAAATCAGCCTTGTTAAAATGCCAAAGACGCCTTGGCTGCTGCCTAAATTCTGGTGGTGTTTCGACAGATATTTTTGTGGTTATTAAGTTATGGTCAGAATTTCCAATTCCAGTTTCGACATGGGCCTCCATGGAATGAGGGATTGATGTCAGACAGAGATCCAGAATATGAACTCCTCTAGAATTTTGGCATTCAAATGTGGATTCACTAACAATCTGTGTGAGGTCATGCGAAACGGCAAGCCATTCCGCATGGCACCCAGCGACATTTGTATCTTTGTGATTCAACCATTCTTTATGGTGGGCATTAAAGTCACCGACCATAATTAATTCGCATTCGGGATGTTGATTACGAATATCGTCACATTTGTCTGACAAGCTCCCAAAGAAGCTAATCGTTTCTGAATCCGTCTGATTAGGAGATCTGTATAAACTAATTAAAAAAAGGAGTTTATTAGGAAGGGAAATTTTAAGCACAATAGTTTGAGCGGTTTTTGTAAATATTTCGTACTTATTGTGTCTTGAGTACGGTATGTGGTTTTTAACGTAGATGCACACTCCACGTTGCAACTCGAAAGCTTGTTCGAACTGGTAGCGCTTGAAGTAGAATTCGTTTTCGTAGATGTTCGACGATACTTTTGTTTCCGTTAGAACTAATACGTCGGGTTTTCGTGATTCGAGATGTTGATGTGCGCAATTTTTGTTAGTCATGAGACCTCTGACATTGGTATAGTGGATGTTAAGGCTATTAATTTTGTCTTTACGAGGATTATATCTCGCCCCGCGATCCGAAGAGGCATGTTTCGGGGATTTTCTTTTATTGTTGTTCATATTAAAAGTAAATCATTTTTGTACGCAAAAATGTAAGAAAAACCGACCCAACAAAAAATATAAAATGAAATAATAAAATTTTTTAAAAAAATAAATTATATTAAAAAATTAACGCGGGCAAAATTATATATGAACTAAAATAATCGTTAAAATAAAAATAAAAAAGTTTTACGGATGCTGGGTATTAACCCAGCGATCCAACCATTTTAGTCGCCTCCTACGACAAGCACTGGATGCTGTGGTGGTATTCTAAGGATATCAACATGCTCGTGAGGTGCACTTTACGAATCATGAGAGTGCCCCGACCACAGGGGCTAATTGGAGTAATGTTGATTTTTTACTGACATATAGAGAGCAGCGGGAGAATTACATGACCACCCAAAGCAAATCGAATTTAAATACCGATTTAGGTCATACTTACTAGGCCGAAATCAAGACATACTGTCTTCTGCGCAAAATTGTACGGAGGATGGAACTGTTAATCTGTCTTCGGTTCTTCGATGTAATTCCGGTCAAGCTCAATCTACCACAGCTATAAATTCCATGTTCAATTCTGGAACACCCATTCGGAATGAATTAGATGCCGAAATTGTGAAGCTAGATTCACCAACAATATCGTGTTGCTTTACGTACGCTTGGGATTAGTGACCTTGGTGACACAGAAATGTTAAATCACGAATTTACAGAATTGGAAGCCGATGGGATAGAGCATATGGCAGGGGCAATGATTAAAAAATTGAGTCTCAAGCACGATATTTCGAATATGGGTGTTGTCGCTTCGTCTGCCAAAGATAAAACATACAGTTGGATTAACCATCTTAGTGAGGGAGGCTTATATAAACCAACAGACAGGTTTTTAGCTGGCATTGAAGACCTAGAAATTTTTTTTAAATTTTTGAATGATGATCAAGACAGAGAAGAGCGTCTTCTCATTACTGAAAATTATACACAGAAGCATTTGGATCTTTCTGAGACAATAAATCTTCCATCACATGTTAAATCTCTATTCTTTCGCAGCCGTTTATATTTCCGAATGAGAACACTTAACCGGTGAGTGTGTAAAGGAGTCAAACTTATGCCGATTTTTGTAAATAAAAAAAAAACAAAACTTAATAAAACCTTTCTTATATGATAATTATTATTTCTTATGTGATTAGTTAGCTATATTGTTGAATTGTGTTACATAAAATAAAAAGAAAAGCAAATATATTATAAAACAATAAAATGAAAATGGTTTTTAATCATCAATAATGGGCAATCCCTTTAAATCACTTATTTCGGCTGGCCGGTTCGTACGAAACCTCTCCTTGGTTAAAAAAAACTTATTAAATTATGTTTGCGAAATAATACATTTTTATGCGTTGTTGACACCATTTCGGTTCGCAAAATACAAACATTTATTATTTTGTTTGAAAATTTATCAATTTCGAGAAACATTTTTCAGAATATTGTAAATGTATTAAAAAATTTCCAACCATATTCTTATAACTCTCATAAAAATTTTGTCACAATTGAGTATGCACGGGTTGGCAATGTCTTCACTATTATTAGAATAAATTAGATTAAAACTTACGAAATTTAAATGCTTCTTACATATCTGATTTGAAATAAATTACGTAAATGTATTGAAATAATGTAGAAATTTACTTTTCGTTGCATAAATATACCATACTACTCGCATAATTTTATGTTTTCCCTATCAGTTAATAGGTTAACAAATTTTACATATATTGGGTTAATGAAAAAAAAGTTTTATTATGTAAAATCAAAATAAAAAACAAATCTTCGTGTCACATCGCCAAACAATTATAAAACAAAAAGTATGTAAATAAATGATTTTTACTTAATTAATTATCTCTTCGGTCAAATTCGTATTTTTTTTGTTTTAAAATGTTGTGTTTCGTTCTATCATGGTAGTGTTTCATTTCGCTTGATAATTATTTTAGGTCACCGTTTTAGTTCATTTTTTGAACGTGTCATGGTGGGTTTATCTAGATTTAAGCGCTAAAGGTAAATTCAGGGCTTGAATGATACAAACATACCATCTATTTGCGAATAAGGCATTAATGTTAAAAAGTAAATTCAAAACTTGAATGGTTCAAACGTACAATCTATATGCGATTAAGGCATAATCGCAAAATGAAAATTCAGGACTTGTGTGATACAAACATCCAACACATGTGAGACCAAGACATATACGCATAATGTAAATTCAGGGCTTGAATGATACAAACATACAATCGATATGCGACAAAAGTATTATGCAACTAATTCATCGTAACGCTCAGGGGCAGAGCCCCTGATATACATACATACTATATATATAAATAGTATAGAGGATTGGCCAGAAAGAATTAGAAATTAGAATTTAGTAGGTTTAGTTGATAATACTTTTTTTATTTTTTTTTAAATATATATATATATATATATATATATATATATATATATATATATATATATTTTAAAAAAAAAATAAAAAAAGTATTATCAACTAAACCTACTAAATTCTAATTTCTAATTCTTTCTGGCCAATCCTCTATACTATTTATATATATACTCGTAGTATGTATATCAGGGGCTCTGCCCCTGGGCGTTACGATGAATTATTTGCATATAGATTGTACGTTTGTATCACACAAGTCCAGTTTTTTTTTTTGCGGTAATACTTTTGTCGCATATCGATTGTATGTTTGTATCATTCAAGCCCTGAATTTACTTTATGCATATATGTCTATGATATATCTATAAATATATATATATATATATATATATATATATATATATATATATATATATATATATATATATATATATATATATATATATAAAATATATCGCACTGTGCGTGCAAGAAAACGTTAAGTACTACTTATCGTGGTATTGCATGATTGCATTTTCATATAGTTCAGAGAAAGTATGTAGTACCTACCATTTTAACTCATTTTTAAAATTGGGTCCTCCTGCGGATGCTGTTTCACTTTCCAATAATACGATAAGTCATTTTGTAATTTTTGTTCTCGTTATTAATACGATAACTTATAGTTTTATTGGATGTAACAAATTGTTCTCAATGTCATATTTTCACTTATAGTTTTAATAGGCGGAAAATATTTTTGTTAGTGCAATTGTAAGTATTAGTTATCACTATTTATGTGAGAAATAATATTAGGTTTTAACAACTATAAGTACTAAATACGGTATATTTCAGCTGGGAAAATTTTGAAAGTGGGCGTCGTATGTCTTGTTATATTTTTCTTGCAGGAGCTAACTGTTTCTGTTTTTCCATAGGGATTTATTAATTAAAATATCCAATAAAATATAGATATTTTAAATTAAACATAAACAGTTTAATTTGAAATGGATGAGTATTTAGTCGAATTGCAACATAACTTAGAAGAAAATGATTCAGGTAAAGATAATTTATTTATTGAAAATTTGATTGTATGACGTTAAACTTCCTATAAAATAATGAGCTATCTATATATTTTTGTAAAACATTTCAGATCGATTTGCATGCTGTGGCACCGACTCCGAATATAGCCCTAGCCCTGATTAGTGTAACTCCTCGAAATCTTTTTATTATTGTATATTTTCATGTTATTCTTGGGCCTCCTGCAAACTCAAAGTGGCTGTATGTCATAAGTTTTTTGAAAAGGGGACACACAACATGAGGGTGACTCAATGCAGTCCACGATAGAGAAATCTCGCAAGAAAAAAACTATTTATGTACCAGCTCAATATTATAGTCTCATTAGGAATGCTAAAATCATATGTGATACACAAGATGGATTACTGTACAAATATGAATTTGAAGAAACTTTTGAAGACATTTTTTTATACTTTGTGTGTGGTGTGAGATTTTTACTCACTAAAAAAATACCCACTGGCCAAGGTTCTTTCTTTATAGACGATAACATATGTTGTCTAACTGAACCATTAGATCTAAAATGAGGGCCAATTTACTCACTTTCAAAACGTTACTTAAGATTTCCCTGATCGCTCGCCTTAATCGGAGTCCAATCTTGTAAGCTTAATCCATATTTTTGCTCACCATTTGCTCTAAAATTTATACTTCATTTTTTATCATTTTTATCTTATGGAGCGCCCAAGTCAATGAGATCCATTTCATTCTATCAGAGAGCCCGTTTATAGGGATCTTCTTTCATACTTCATTCTGTTATTTACTAATATGGAGCGCTCAAACCAATGAGATCCATTTCATTCACAATGGATATGCCGTTTATAGGGACCCTGTTCGCTAATACTGAGAATCGTTTGGTTAGCCTTGTTTCGATGAATACTAATTACTGATTAATAATGACCAATTAGTAATTAGTAATACTAAATACTGATTTCTAATTACCAGTTGGTATGTAATAATTTAGTAACTAAAAATAGTAGTCTGGCTGAGGTTACGATTAACCGATTATAATTAGATTATTATTTGAAATTACGTTCTGTAGTAAAATAAAATTGCTGGATTAACAAATATCTGGTTGTTGATAACACGGGAAACTTTTTCAAATCATCGAAAATTTCCCAATTATTATTGGGTCTTTTTATAATTGCAGTATAATGTCTTAATGTGTTATCATAATTTACCATAGCTTTTAAGGAAAAATCTTCGTCGTTCAATTTAATATTTGTTTCTACCTCACAAATTTTAATACTATAATTTTTACTATCGTAAGACTGAACGTCTGCGATGGCTATGCCATAATAACTAATAATCTTCTCCACGATCAATTTTTCTCCACAACTAGAACAGGTAAGAGATCCGAATGATAGCGAACCTTGAATATTGCGCAGCGTGTTTTCATTAACTGTAAAAATATTAAAAGGTAAGTAACAGTTGAGAGAATTTCGAACTCGAATAATGTTTTCCTCAGCACATTTATGATAAACTGAAATAGGTTGTGGTATCATTTTATCAATCAAATATGTAATTTGACATTCCACATTCAGCTGAGTTATGTTGTCATATTGGTCTACACAATTTATTCCTTTAAATAGCTCAAACAACAAATTTGTGCGCATATCATAAATTTCCGGTGTTATTTTATTAAGGCGAATTAATGACGAGACAATCTTAAAGAAATCGTAATCTATTTCTGAGAACTTAATCTGTAAACTCTCACTGTCGATGCCTAAATAAACGAAAATCTCTATAAGAGAGTCAAAACCACAGGTATTTATCACACTTATAGTTTCTACTCCATAAAGATTGGAATAACCATTTTTTAAAATTGGTATTTGCTGAACATTAAAGTTTTTAACACGTAGTTCATTTTTAGATTCCACTCCAGACATCGTTTTGTTTAGATAACGAGTTAAAACCTTTTTACCATATGTTTTGGTGATGTTCGTCTCGATATTTTGTCTTTCTGTTTCTTGGTGTAGATATTACAGGCTCGGGCATCTGGGGGTCAATTCTCGTTCTATGAAAAAACCTAATGAAAAAAAAGTTTTCATTATGATTCCATCAAGTCTTTTTCATTTATAACATTTCACACAACGACAATAAGCGATTCTCGATGTCCAAATGAAAAAGAATCGTGAGAAAAACGCTGAATAAGTTATTTCCATAGTAAGCTACACTGTAAACACATATTTTTTCGAGTTTCATGTATATTTCCGCTAGCTGATACAACAATTGGTTTAAATATTAGCTAAATAAATGATAAAGTAGATTTAGTTAATCAGTTTTTGTCATTGGCTGTCAAATTATAAAGTAAATTATAAAATTGACCAAATTATTTTTAAAACTTAACTAAATTAATTATTTGGAGGCTTTTCTTAAATATACGGAATAGTTTTTAATAGATTTACTTATTAGTTAAGTTTAAAGTGAATCATATTATAGTTTCAATGCACATTTAATGGTAAAAATACAAATTTAGTTTTTATAGAATTTTATTTCCATATTTATGATGTTCTCACCGCCAAAATGGTCGGTGAGAAAGTTTTATTCATATGAAAAGATTTTGACGTCATTTTTCTCCTTCTCATGGAACATGAATCGGAAATGTGTATTTCTTACTGAAAAAACTTTTCATTGTACTTTTCATAGAACGAGAATTGACCCCCTGTATAGATTTAAACTTTTGCTCACACTTAAATTTTAGAATATATACTACTCGTCCAATTTTCAAGCGCTTATTTTGTAAATTTTGGTTTTTCACCGCATGAAACCAGTTTTCAACAAGTGCGTTAGATTTATTTCCCTTCACACCTAACTTGCATGAAAAAAAAATTGGCGCACAAAATGATGTAGGAAAAGTATTTTTTGACAATGAATTGTATAAATTCATCACAATGAAATATATTTACCTTTGACCCACGATCTTGATCTATTTTATTTATGACTTGTTCATAAATACGCTTATATTTTAAGTAAAAGGGATTTGCGGTATCTTCCGGTCATGCAATAATATTTGTATTTATATTCTCTAAAGGCTTACTATTTTCAGAGTCGGCATAGTTATCGCTGTAAATTTTCCAAGAGTTTTTACGAAAGTTTCATATAGGCATGTTTACT
Organism: Tipula vernalis; assembly: GCA_958295665.1. Classification (NCBI taxonomy): domain Eukaryota; kingdom Metazoa; phylum Arthropoda; class Insecta; order Diptera; family Tipulidae; genus Tipula; species Tipula vernalis. Next base: position 244,575,176 of record OY282560.1, on the reverse strand, counting down.
GCTTCTTGTGACTTTCGGCGAACACATTATAACGCATAGCTGTCGAAATAGTTCGTCAACACATTCAACCGATTTGGCGCAGAGAATTGCACAGAAAAAATCTAAAATTAAATTTTTATGTTCAGCATCTATATTTGGAAGTTTTTTCTTTATTTGCACGGTAATAATTTTCACAAAATGAGAGCAGCAGACATAAATTGGAGTAATAGATTTTTTCCACGGTGTACCCATTTCTAAAAAGTTAAAATTAATTTCAATTTATTCCGAGACACTGAGACAGTTAAATGTGGTTGTAATGGCATTTAAAAGTGCGAATGACGAAATAGCGTCCGCTCATTTTTATTTTACAATTTTCCATTTTTTTTCTAAAATCCATGTGGAATCTTCCAATAGACCACGCATCGTTGGCATTAGCAAAATGCCTTGGCAAGTTATAAACTATGCAACAGGGATTATATTATAATTAATTTTAACAACATATGAGTAATATAAAATTTTTTTATATTTATGTTGCTTGTGGCATGTCCGAATTTTTACAATACCACCTGTTGCGTCGAAATGGATCGCAAAAGTTCAATTTGACACTTTCTTATTAACACCACTTGAAATGGTTCGGTTACAGAATATATATATATTTATTGTTTTGGGGTTGCATACAACATTTAAAGTATATATCGACTAAATCGCAATCCCGAACCAGATCGTCCTTCTTATAATATTCTGATTTAATTTTGCGTAAAACATTGGGAGTCGTCATGCCTTGAGAGCTTCTACTGTTCTATATCTGTAGCGCTCACTAAATCTAGATAGACATTATGTGCACTTTTATTATCAGAGGCAAGTTTGATTTGATCTCGCCGCAAACCTCGATACTGACGAAACACTTTCTCGGCAGAATGGATAATTTCAAATTCTGGTGCTTGGATATACATTCGCATTTGTTTAGATTTGACACAAAAGTTTCTTTTGTTTCATCAATAAATTCAAGTACAATGCCATCGGGTGTTTCAATATTATTTTGATACATTGATAAATCAAAATCAATATCTGCGATTTCAGATAATCTTAACATTCCAGTTTCGTTATTGAGAAACTTATCAACAACTGAACTTACAGAATTACTTAAATTATCATCGCTTGGGGAAGATATTCGATTTTCAAAGAATTGCTTGTTCTTTTCCCAAGGGTAGTATAATTTATATAAATTTTTACGATTATTAAAAATGTGCATAGTTTTACACAGATTATCCATATCTGGTGTTTTAAATCTGCAAAATACAAACGTTTAAGGATCACGATTTATACTAATCAACGCATCGAAAATAGCTTGAGTACTGATAGTACTTCTATTTTTCTTATGAGTATGCACTTTTTTCTTCATTATAAATGTAAAAATTTAAAAATATAAAAAAACAAAACTTCAAAACAATCAACAATATACTAAAATAATTAAATATAATATTTATACCTCAATTATCTCAAAACGACCTTAAGCAAAATTTAGTGTAGAACACGAAAGAAATTACATGTAAGAGAAGTAAATCTCCAACTTTCTAAACAAACTAAATTTATACAAATAAAAAATTAATTTAAAAACTATTATAGGAAAACAAAACTTATTTATCCTGGTCGATACTCGACAATAGGAAACGTACGGTTTGTAGCAAAACTCGTTAGAGAACGAATATATTAAAAATATCAAACCTTCAGTCAAATAATTTACAAAACACTGTTATTGAAACACTTGGAACACACTTGTACCACAATACAAAACAGTTAAGAACAACAACTCGTAATTTTCGATTTTAACAAAAACAGAAAACTATAAAAAAATATTTAACAAAAGGTTACATCAAATTTAATTTTTATTCAGGAAAAATAGCTCTTTAAATTGCAGAATAAATTCATTTAAAAAAAAAATAACGGGAAATATTTCATCAAATTTATGAGACATTTATGATTCTTTTACTCACACCGTACAAACTATAGCAGATACACACATGAAATTTTGTGAAATTAAAAATAATTGATAAAAATGATGAAACGAAAAGAAAGTGCTTGTTGATGCGATCAAAGTGAGCTGGCCTCTATACATACAGTAAACCACTTGATTTATTGATTGATTGATTGTGAGTGTACGGCCAAGCATTATAGCAAGTCTCCCGGACTCCCGGGCACACACCGTACACCCGTTTACACACAACAAAACCGAAGGATAGGATAGGATTATTAGTTGGGACAGACTCGACCTGGTTACAGATACCAATGCGATCGATAGTTAGTAAATTAACGGCACAAAAGACAACACAATCTAACTACATTTTTAGATGATCATTTCTCTGGAATCCAGGGCCGGATACTCAGGTCTCCCTAAACCTAAATTAAAAATTATTAATGTTATAATTTCCCCTGTTCGCCTTTCAATAATTTACCTGATAAAATATTTAAGAAAATCTAAAATTACTAAGCTAAAATTATAATTATAATTACAGTATAATTCGCTTATAGCAAACACTCAAGGGACATAATTTTGTTCACTATAGCCGGCTGTTCATTTAATCAAATATTCGTTTACGTTTATAAACGTAGTTTTTTGTTTGTGTTCGTGCAAATTCAAGGCACACAACTATATGACAAAACCATATGATCATTATAAGCGTTTGTTCGTTATATACATGGTTGGGTATAAACGGATTCTACTGTATTATAAAAAACATCATTATAACAAAATAAAGATAAAATTAAATAAAATAAAGTTGAAATTAAACTTTTATGATTGATTACGAGTGTACGACCAAGCATAATAGCAGGATCTCCCGGACTCCCGAGCCCATGCCGTACACCCGTTCACATATAACAAAACCGAAGGATTGGATAGGATTATTAGTTGGGACAGACTCAACCCAGTTACAGACACCAATGCGATTGATAGTTAGTAAATTATGAGTACAATATATAATAAATAGGTTAGCATAAGACAGCACAATCTAACTACATTATTAGATGATCATTTCTCTGGAATCCAGGGCCGGATACTCAGGACTCTCTAAATCCTAAATCTAAAACAGGGCTTAAAAAATTATTAATGTTGTAATTTCACCCTTGTCCGTCTTTTATTAATTTACCTGATAAAATAATTAATAAAAATTTAAAGTAACAGCGCTTATTTCCTTATTAATGGTCCTTTTATATCCAATTAAAAATTATTACTTACTGCAACAAGAATTAACATAAACATTAAACCGTTTAAACATAAAATTTTACTTAAAACTAATCATCAATTTCCTACCGATCCAAAAAAGAAAAAATATAATTATGAATTCAATTATTTTATAAAATTTATATAAAATGATTTAAATGGTAATATTACAGCACCACAATACCTAGATTTATTAATAATTCAATAATTCAATTAGGTACTATAAGTATATTAAGAATCAACAAATAAAATTAACATACAAATTCCCAGACAACTCTGAAAACTAAATTTAATTAATAAACATCATAATAACAAATTTTATTACTTAAATGAATAATTATTATAACAGGATCTTCAATTTTCCCGAGCACACATCGAACACCCATTTATCCATCCCCAGCCGAAGGATAAGAGTAAATTGTTAGTAATTATATAGTAAAAATAGTTAGCACAGGACAACACAATTTCTAAACTACAGCTTATTCACTACTTGTTAATCCTGGAGGGTTGATTCAAACTAAAATTTAAATTTGAAATTCGGGATTAATTTGGTCCCTATAATAATGATTAATTCTAGAACTATGTTTATTCTGAAAATTGGATCATTTATTAGTAAATTAAAAAAGAGATCCATTTAAGTATTTTAAAACTAAATTAATTAAAATATATTAATGGACAAAACAGAATACATATATTACACATTATAAAAATTAACATTTTATTGATTGATTGATCGAGAGTTTACGGCCAAGCATTACAGCAGGATCTCCCGGCCTCCCGGGCACACACAGTACACCCATATACATATAACAAAACCGAAGGATAGGATAGGATTATTAGTTGGGCCAGACTCGACCCGGTTACAGACACCAATGTGATCGATAGTTAGTAAATTATTAGTACAATATATAATAAATAGATTAGCATAAGACAGCACAATCTAACTACATTATTAGATGATGCGTGTGAAGTTGGAACTAGATTAGAACTAAAAAAAAAAAAAAAAATTTAGTGCCAACTTAGGAAAAACTTCACACGTCATATATGTTTTATGAAGTTTATACTAAATCTAAATATTTGTAATTGTATTAGTCAGAAGGTAGTATTAATAGTTAGTCGGTCATCATTTAGGCAAATATAATTTAATATTCAGAATTAAAATATAATAAAAACGTTACTTTATTTTATCAGATTAAATACGTATTACAATTTTCTTAAGAAACTCAATATCTTAAGATTTTCGATATTTAGTAAGAACCCCACTATGGTTTTTTGATAGGTCCGTAATAGGACTACAAAACTGCCAAACCATATAAAAAGCTTATGGCTTTCACATATTTAAAATTACAAATTTCTGTACAGACATATTACAATTTTCTTAAGAAACTCAATAACTTAAGATTTTCGATATTTAGCAAGAACTCCACTATGGTTTTTTGATAGGTCCATAATAGGACTACAAAACTACCAAACCATTTAAAAAGCTAATGGCTTTCACATATTTAAAATTACAAATTTCTGTACAGACATATTACAATTTTCTTAAGAAACTCAATAACTTAAGATTTTCGATATTTAGCAAGAACCCCATTATGGTTTTTTGATAGGTCCATAATAGGACTACAAAACTACCAAACCATTTAAAATGCTAATGGCTTTCACATATTTAAAATTATAAATTTCTGTACAGACATATTACAATTTTCTTAAGAAACTCAATGACTTAAGATTTTCGATATTTAGCAAGAACCCCATTATGGTTTTTTGATAGGTCCATAATAGGACTACAAAACTACCAAACCATTTAAAAAGCTAATGGCTTTCACATATTTAAAATTATAAATTTCTGTACAGAGATATTACAATTTTCTTAAGAAACTCAATAACTTAAGAATTTCGATATTTAGCAAGAACCCCATTATGGTTTTTTGATAGGTCCATAATAGGACTACAAAACTACCAAACCATTTAAAAAGCTAATGGCTTTCACATATTTAAAATTACAAATTTCTGTACAGACATATTACAATTTTCTTAAGAAACTCAATAACTTAAGATTTTCGATATTTAGCAAGAACCCCATTATGGTTTTTTGATAGGTCCATAATAGGACTACAAAACTACCAAACCATTTAAAATGCTAATGGCTTTCACATATTTAAAATTATAAATTTCTGTACAGAGATATTACAATTTTCTTAAGAAACTCAATAACTTAAGAATTTCGATATTTAGCAAGAACCCCATTATGGTTTTTTGATAGGTCCATAATAGGACTACAAAACTACCAAACCATTTAAAAAGCTAATGGCTTTCACATATTTAAAATTATAAATTTGTGTAAAGACATATTACAATTTTCTTAAGAAACTCAATATCTTAAGATTTTCGATATTTAGCAAGAACCCCACTATGGTTTTTTGATAGGTCCATAATAGGACTACAAAACTACCAAACCATTTAAAAAGCTAATGGCTTTCACATATTTAAAATTACAAATTTCTGTACAGACATATTACAATTTTCTTAAGAAACTCAATAACTTAAGATTTTCGATATTTAGCAAGAACCCCATTATGGTTTTTTGATAGGTCCATAATAGGACTACAAAACTACCAAACCATTTAAAAAGCTAATGGCTTTCACATATTTAAAATTATAAATTTATGTACAGACATATTACAATTTTCTTTAAAAACTCAATATCTTAAGATTTTCGATATTTAGCAAGAACCCCACTATGGTTTTTTGATAGGTCCATAATAGGACTACAAAACTACCAAACCATTTAAAAAGCTAATGGCTTTCACATATTTAAAATTACAAATTTCTGTACAGACATATTACAATTTTCTTAAGAAACTCAATATCTTAAGATTTTCGATATTTAGCAAGAACCCCACTATGGTTTTTTGATAGGTCCATAATAGGACTACAAAACTACCAAACCATTTAAAAAGCTAATGGCTTTCACATATTTTAAATTATAAATTTCTGTAAAGACATTATTACAATTTTCTTGTGAAAGGCATTAGCTTTTCAAATGGTTTGGCACGCTTATAGTCTTAGATTAGACCTACCAAAAAATCATAGTGGCGTTGGTGATAAATATGAAAAATCTTAAGATATCGACTTTCTTAAGAAAATCCTAAATAGTAAATTTACAAATACGACAATTTAACCATGTGAAAGGCATTAGCTTTTCAAATGGTTTGGCATGCTTGTAGTCTTAGATTAGACCTATCAAAAAATCATAGTGGCGTTGGTGATAAATATGGAAAATCTTAAGATATCGACTTTCTTAAGAAAATCCTAAATAGTAAATTTACAAATACGACAATTTAACCATGTGAAAGGCATTAGCTTTTCAAATGGTTTGGCACGCTTATAGTCTTAGATTAGACCTACCAAAAAATCATAGTGGCGTTGGTGATAAATATGGAAAATCTTAAGATATCGACTTTCTTAAGAAAATCCTAAATAGTAAATTTACAAATACGACAATTTAACCATGTGAAAGGCATTAGCTTTTCAAATGGTTTGGCATGCTTGTAGTCTTAGATTAGACCTATCAAAAAATCATAGTGGCCTTGGTGATAAATATGGAAAATCTTAAGATATCGACTTTCTTAAGAAAATCCTAAATAGTAAATTTACAAATACGACAATTTAACCATGTGAAAGGCATTAGCTTTTCAAATGGTTTGGCATGCTTGCAGTCTTAGATTAGACCTACCAAAAAATCATAGTGGCGTTGGTGATAAATATGGAAAATCTTAAGATATCGACTTTCTTAAGAAAATCCTAAATAGTAAATTTACAAATACGACAATTTAACCATGTGAAAGGCATTAGCTTTTCAAATGGTTTGGCACGCTTATAGTCTTAGATTAGACCTATCAAAAAATCATAGTGGCGTTGGTGATAAATATGGAAAATCTTAAGATATCGACTTTCTTAAGAAAATCCTAAATAGTAAATTTACAAATACGACAATTTAACCATGTGAAAGGCATTAGCTTTTCAAATGGTTTGGCACGCTTATAGTCTTAGATTAGACCTACCAAAAAATCATAGTGGCGTTGGTGATAAATATGGAAAATCTTAAGATATCGACTTTCTTAAGAAAATCCTAAATAGTAAATTTACAAATACGACAATTTAACCATGTGAAAGGCATTAGCTTTTCAAATGGTTTGGCACGCTTATAGTCTTAGATTAGACCTACCAAAAAATCATAGTGGCGTTGGTGATAAATATGGAAAATCTTAAGATATCGACTTTCTTAAGAAAATCCTAAATAGTAAATTTACAAATACGACAATTTAACCATGTGAAAGGCATTAGCTTTTCAAATGGTTTGGCATGCTTGCAGTCTTAGATTAGACCTACCAAAAAATCATAGTGGCGTTGGTGATAAATATGGAAAATCTTAAGATATCGACTTTCTTAAGAAAATCCTAAATAGTAAATTTACAAATACGACAATTTAACCATGTGAAAGGCATTAGCTTTTCAAATGGTTTGGCACGCTTATAGTCTTAGATTAGACCTACCAAAAAATCATAGTGGCGTTGGTGATAAATATGGAAAATCTTAAGATATCGACTTTCTTAAGAAAATCCTAAATAGTAAATTTACAAATACGACAATTTAACCATGTGAAAGGCATTAGCTTTTCAAATGGTTTAGCATGCTTGCAGTCTTAGATTAGACCTACCAAAAAATCATAGTGGCGTTGGTGATAAATATGGAAAATCTTAAGATATCGACTTTCTTAAGAAAATCCTAAATAGTAAATTTACAAATACGACAATTTAACCATGTGAAAGGCATTAGCTTTTCAAATGGTTTGGCATGCTTATAGTCTTAGATTAGACCTACCAAAAAATCATAGTGGCGTTGGTGATAAATATGGAAAATCTTAAGATATCGACTTTCTTAAGAAAATCCTAAATAGTAAATTTACAAATACGACAATTTAACCATGTGAAAGGCATTAGCTTTTCAAATGGTTTGGCACGCTTATAGTCTTAGATTAGACCTACCAAAAAATCATAGTGGCGTTGCTGATAAATATGGAAAATCTTAAGATATCGACTTTCTTAAGAAAATCCTAAATAGTAAATTTACAAATACGACAATTTAACCATGTGAAAGGCATTAGCTTTTCAAATGGTTTGGCACGCTTATAGTCTTAGATTAGACCTACCAAAAAATCATAGTGGCGTTGGTGATAAATATGGAAAATCTTAAGATATCGACTTTCTTAAGAAAATCCTAAATAGTAAATTTACAAATACGACAATTTAACCATGTGAAAGGCATTAGCTTTTCAAATGGTTTGGCATGCTTGCAGTCTTAGATTAGACCTACCAAAAAATCATAGTGGCGTTGGTGATAAATATGGAAAATCTTAAGATATCGACTTTCTTAAGAAAATCCTAAATAGTAAATTTACAAATACGACAATTTAACCATGTGAAAGGCATTAGCTTTTCAAATGGTTTGGCACGCTTATAGTCTTAGATTAGACCTACCAAAAAATCATAGTGGCGTTGGTGATAAATATGGAAAATCTTAAGATATCGACTTTCTTAAGAAAATCCTAAATAGTAAATTTACAAATACGACAATTTAACCATGTGAAAGGCATTAGCTTTTCAAATGGTTTGGCACGCTTATAGTCTTAGATTAGACCTACCAAAAAATCATAGTGGCGTTGGTGATAAATATGGAAAATCTTAAGATATCGACTTTCTTAAGAAAATCCTAAATAGTAAATTTACAAATACGACAATTTAACCATGTGAAAGGCATTAGCTTTTCAAATGGTTTGGCACGCTTATAGTCTTAGATTAGACCTACCAAAAAATCATAGTGGCGTTGGTGATAAATATGGAAAATCTTAAGATATCGACTTTTTTAAGAAAATCCTAAATAGTAAATTTACAAATACGACAATTTAACCATGTGAAAGGCATTAGCTTTTCAAATGGTTTGGCACGCTTATAGTCTTAGATTAGACCTACCAAAAAATCATAGTGGCGTTGGTGATAAATATGGAAAATCTTAAGATATCGACTTTCTTAAGAAAATCCTAAATAGTAAATTTACAAATACGACAATTTAACCATGTGAAAGGCATTAGCTTTTCAAATGGTTTGGCACGCTTATAGTCTTAGATTAGACCTACCAAAAAATCATAGTGGCGTTGGTGATAAATATGGAAAATCTTAAGATATCGACTTTCTTAAGAAAATCCTAAATAGTAAATTTACAAATACGACAATTTAACCATGTGAAAGGCATTAGCTTTTCAAATGGTTTGGCATGCTTGCAGTCTTAGATTAGACCTACCAAAAAATCATAGTGGCGTTGGTGATAAATATGGAAAATCTTAAGATATCGACTTTCTTAAGAAAATCCTAAATAGTAAATTTACAAATACGACAATTTAACCATGTGAAAGGCATTAGCTTTTCAAATGGTTTGGCACGCTTATAGTCTTAGATTAGACCTACCAAAAAATCATAGTGGCGTTGGTGATAAATATGGAAAATCTTAAGATATCGACTTTCTTAAGAAAATCCTAAATAGTAAATTTACAAATACGACAATTTAACCATGTGAAAGGCATTAGCTTTTCAAATGGTTTGGCATGCTTGCAGTCTTAGATTAGACCTACCAAAAAATCATAGTGGCGTTGGTGATAAATATGGAAAATCTTAAGATATCGACTTTCTTAAGAAAATCCTAAATAGTAAATTTACAAATACGACAATTTAACCATGTGAAAGGCATTAGCTTTTCAAATGGTTTGGCACGCTTATAGTCTTAGATTAGACCTACCAAAAAATCATAGTGGCGTTGGTGATAAATATGGAAAATCTTAAGATATCGACTTTCTTAAGAAAATCCTAAATAGTAAATTTACAAATACGACAATTTAACCATGTGAAAGGCATTAGCTTTTCAAATGGTTTGGCACGCTTATAGTCTTAGATTAGACCTACCAAAAAATCATAGTGGCGTTGGTGATAAATATGGAAAATCTTAAGATATCGACTTTCTTAAGAAAATCCTAAATAGTAAATTTACAAATACGACAATTTAACCATGTGAAAGGCATTAGCTTTTCAAATGGTTTGGCACGCTTATAGTCTTAGATTAGACCTACCAAAAAATCATAGTGGCGTTGGTGATAAATATGGAAAATCTTAAGATATCGACTTTCTTAAGAAAATCCTAAATAGTAAATTTACAAATACGACAATTTAACCATGTGAAAGGCATTAGCTTTTCAAATGGTTTGGCACGCTTATAGTCTTAGATTAGACCTACCAAAAAATCATAGTGGCGTTGGTGATAAATATGGAAAATCTTAAGATATCGACTTTCTTAAGAAAATCCTAAATAGTAAATTTACAAATACGACAATTTAACCATGTGAAAGGCATTAGCTTTTCAAATGGTTTGGCATGCTTGCAGTCTTAGATTAGACCTACCAAAAAATCATAGTGGCGTTGGTGATAAATATGGAAAATCTTAAGATATCGACTTTCTTAAGAAAATCCTAAATAGTAAATTTACAAATACGACAATTTAACCATGTGAAAGGCATTAGCTTTTCAAATGGTTTGGCACGCTTATAGTCTTAGATTAGACCTACCAAAAAATCATAGTGGCGTTGGTGATAAATATGGAAAATCTTAAGATATCGACTTTCTTAAGAAAATCCTAAATAGTAAATTTACAAATACGACAATTTAACCATGTGAAAGGCATTAGCTTTTCAAATGGTTTGGCACGCTTATAGTCTTAGATTAGACCTACCAAAAAATCATAGTGGCGTTGGTGATAAATATGGAAAATCTTAAGATATCGACTTTCTTAAGAAAATCCTAAATAGTAAATTTACAAATACGACAATTTAACCATGTGAAAGGCATTAGCTTTTCAAATGGTTTGGCATGCTTGCAGTCTTAGATTAGACCTACCAAAAAATCATAGTGGCGTTGGTGATAAATATGGAAAATCTTAAGATATCGACTTTCTTAAGAAAATCCTAAATAGTAAATTTACAAATACGACAATTTAACCATGTGAAAGGCATTAGCTTTTCAAATGGTTTGGCACGCTTATAGTCTTAGATTAGACCTACCAAAAAATCATAGTGGCGTTGGTGATAAATATGGAAAATCTTAAGATATCGACTTTCTTAAGAAAATCCTAAATAGTAAATTTACAAATACGACAATTTAACCATGTGAAAGGCATTAGCTTTTCAAATGGTTTGGCACGCTTATAGTCTTAGATTAGACCTACCAAAAAATCATAGTGGCGTTGGTGATAAATATGGAAAATCTTAAGATATCGACTTTCTTAAGAAAATCCTAAATAGTAAATTTACAAATACGACAATTTAACCATGTGAAAGGCATTAGCTTTTCAAATGGTTTGGCATGCTTGCAGTCTTAGATTAGACCTACCAAAAAATCATAGTGGCGTTGGTGATAAATATGGAAAATCTTAAGATATCGACTTTCTTAAGAAAATCCTAAATAGTAAATTTACAAATACGACAATTTAACCATGTGAAAGGCATTAGCTTTTCAAATGGTTTGGCACGCTTATAGTCTTAGATTAGACCTACCAAAAAATCATAGTGGCGTTGGTGATAAATATGGAAAATCTTAAGATATCGACTTTCTTAAGAAAATCCTAAATAGTAAATTTACAAATACGACAATTTAACCATGTGAAAGGCATTAGCTTTTCAAATGGTTTGGCACGCTTATAGTCTTAGATTAGACCTACCAAAAAATCATAGTGGCGTTGGTGATAAATATGGAAAATCTTAAGATATCGACTTTCTTAAGAAAATCCTAAATAGTAAATTTACAAATACGACAATTTAACCATGTGAAAGGCATTAGCTTTTCAAATGGTTTGGCACGCTTATAGTCTTAGATTAGACCTACCAAAAAATCATAGTGGCGTTGGTGATAAATATGGAAAATCTTAAGATATCGACTTTCTTAAGAAAATCCTAAATAGTAAATTTACAAATACGACAATTTAACCATGTGAAAGGCATTAGCTTTTCAAATGGTTTGGCATGCTTGCAGTCTTAGATTAGACCTACCAAAAAATCATAGTGGCGTTGGTGATAAATATGGAAAATCTTAAGATATCGACTTTCTTAAGAAAATCCTAAATAGTAAATTTACAAATACGACAATTTAACCATGTGAAAGGCATTAGCTTTTCAAATGGTTTGGCATGCTTGTAGTCTTAGATTAGACATACCAAAAAATCATAGTGGCGTTGGTGATAAATATGAAAAATCTTAAGATATCGACTTTCTTAAGAAAATCCTAAATTGTATGTTCCAAATGTGGCAATTATATTAAACGAAAAGCATACTTTTAAAGTGGTTAAACAGTCACACACTTTCTAATTAATTTATTTTATAGATGTGTAGTTATGTAGGTTAATCTGCTTAGTTTTTTGGTTAAATAAAATAATTCGATTTCAATATAATTAAACTTAATTTAAACTTTATAAAAAAAAAAATAACATTTTTCAAATTATATATTGGGAAATGTTCGCCTACATGTCATGATTTTCATTTTTACTAATACTTTTACATATTCTGTTGTTTTTGTTGGTTTAGTTCTAACTTAGGATAAACTTCACAAGCGTATTAGATGATCATTTCTATGGAATCCAGGGCCGGATACTGAAGACTCCCTAAATTTAAATTAGGACTTAAAAAATTATTAATATTGTAATTTCCCCCTGTCCGCCTTTCATTAATTTACCTGATAAAATATTTAAGAAAAATTAAAATTACTAAGCTACGATTACAAAAACAGCGCTTATTTCATTTTTCACGGTCATTCTTTATCTAATTAATTAATTATTACGGACTGCAACATGAATTAAAATAAACGTTAAAAACCATTTTAAACATAAAATTTTACTTAAAACTAATCAGAAATTTCCTACCGATCAAGAAAAAGAGAAAAAATAATTTAAAAATGATAATGTTACAGCCACAGCAGCCTAAAATCATCAGTAATTCAGTTAGGTACTTACTATAAGTATATCAAGAATCAACAAATAAAATCAATATATAATTTCCCAGGCAACTCTGAAAACTAATTTTAATTAATAAATCACCATAATATCAAAGTCAAATCTAATTCTGAAATTCAGGATTAATTTAATCCCCATATTAAAGATTGATTCTGGAACTATGTTATATTCTGAAAATTGAATTATTTATTAGCAAATTAAGGAAGAGAAACCTTTAAATATTTTTAAACTAAATTAATTAATATATATTAATGAGGAAAACACAATATATTACATACAAGTATTACAAAAATTAACATTTTATGAAATTGCCTATGTAAACTCTCCCACTTCTAAGGTAAAATTCTAAAAGATTGTTTAAAAATTTTAAATTGTTAAGTTATAATTTAAATTCACAGCACTTGTTCCATTAGTTACCATTCTCCTGTAAATAGTTAATTAATTGTTTACCTACTGCAACTAGATTTAAAAATAAAAAGTTGAAAATATATATTTAACCATACTATTAAATTTAAACTAATCGGCAATTTCCTACAAATCTAGAAAAAAGGAAATTAATAATGTTGAAATTAATTATTTATTTATAAAAGTATATAACATAATTTAAATGCCAGAAATCAGGATTTTATAAATCTAAATTAGGACATCAAAAAATTATTATGATTATTGATGTTTTAATTTACTAATCTAGTTGACATAATTAAAATAAAACAAAAAATCAAAAACTACGAAATTTATTATTTATTATAAAACTTTTACTCCGTTTATGGACATATTACCCTGCAAAATAAAGCCTGCAAAGTAAGTAAAATAATAAATCCATGAAATAAAATTGAAACATTATTCTCCTACAAAACTAATCGGTGTACTATACAAGCAAAATTGACGTTTTCGTGTGAAAAACTGCCACCTAAAACTTCAATCATATTCTATTAAGTTCAATACATTTAGCCTTTCGAAAATGTTTTCAAATAATTCCACCTCGTTCACCATCTTTTAATCGAAATTTGGCATGCATAAATGAATACGTGATGCAAACCAAAATCACAACTCAACTCAAATCAACACTTCCAAGTTAACATTTTATTTATATGGTTTAGTTAATTTATAGCCTTTTCACATTAATTAAATAAATTTAATAATTTGATGCATTTTATAATACCCTGTAAAATAATAAAAGATCTCACATCTAAAATAAATCCATCCTATATGAATTATATAAGGCGGATTCCAATTCGACTCGAAACTTATTCGATTATACAAAAATATAAGAAACCTATTTGAGTCGAATACTCTAAAATTTCGTTGTGTTTGTACGGTTCATGTTTTATTAAGAACATTATAGTTGTAACATGAATACAAAAAGAAAAAGAGGGGAAATAACAAAATAGAATAAAAACAACAGATTCTTGTATACTAAACCACTAACACACATTAAAAGCAAATATCTCTACAATCTTCCATGTGCGTAGCAGAAGACTTATCATGTTTTCATTATTTTATATACAGCTAATACCATTAAAGCGCACGTACAAAACAATCCCTGATCTATATCAAAAACATCTATAATTCCAAGACAAACTATTATTCTTTATTGGCTGGTAATTGTTACTGAAGGTAGTATTGGTGACTAAATGATGACGGCAACGTCGCATATTACTTTACATTTATTTTCATACAAACACATATTTACTTTTTATTTATACACTCTTGACAAAAATATTGTACCTTTTTGAATTCATTTTTGAATTTAATAAAAAAATGATTAAGATAATTTAAATTTAAAAGGTGTCTTAATATTAAAAATCGAATTGTGTCTTAATATTTTAATATTTAACATGTAATAAAGCATTAAAATATGTACGCTTATTCGTATTTTTTAACACAATGAAATGTGCCAATTTTTGGTCTAGAGTGTAATAAAAATAGGTTAGGTTATACATCTTTTTCCTTATGTCAAAAAATATGTACGACCATTGTTGGTATTGTAATTGGTATTATTTTCCAACACAAAACCTACACATAAATAGGATTTGTTTTTACACGATATTATTAAACGGCGTTGCCGTGAGTATATTGTTGTTGTTTCTTATGTATTTTTTGTTTTTTTTTTCATATTTCATAGCACAAAACCAAAACAAATTAGATTAGTGTTGGTTAGTTTTTTTATTGAAGGCTTATATGTACACAACTAACACTATGGGCAGTCGTCACTTTGTACCTTTAAATTTCGTATAGTTCGTCTTGGAATTATAGATGTTTTTGTCTATATATAAAGATATAGGGAACAACTATACAAACACAAAAAGTCTCTTTCTTTTTGTTGTTGTTTCTTAACTAAACATAGCAAAAACCAATAATAAATAGTACATTTCCCTAATAGGATCCGCGTAAAGAGCGAACGAGGCGGCCCGTATAAACATTTCGATGGCTTTGTCTTGTATCAATTTTCAATAATGTATTTCTGTCTATTATATTTTGTACATAACATAAAAACCAAGAACCAAAACCATACCGAAACCCATAAAAATGTTTATAAGTATGTATGTATAAACACCTTTGTTTGGCTTGCAAGAACGCATTCAGTTATGCGTAAATATAAAATCGAATATGAAATTAACTACGACGTATGTTAATTTACGTTAAAAACTATTTTGATACGATCCAATTATTAGGTTTTAGTAATAAAATCATGTACAATCCAATCACACGCACGTTAAAAACATGCACCCAATAGAAATCAATAATTTTCATTTCTTTATCTATAAATATAAAACATTGCCTAATAAATGCATCCCGGTGGATTGCATTTTCCAAAATTACACTTTAAATTATTTCACTTCCACTTTAATTATTATTTCACTAAAAACTGAATTAAATAGAATTAAAATTATAATTAATAATATACTACATAAACTACATAAATAAAACAAAATAAAAATTAAATTAAATTAAATTTTTGAAGAGGATAGAAAAAACACGTCTATGCTCTTTGACGAACATTCGCTCACCCAATCCTCTATACAGTAAACCACTTAAATAAATATTTAAAAAAACAAAAATTACCATTTATCAACCTCAATAACAAGGCCTATCATCAATCACATCGGAATGGGGCTAATTTTATTTGAAAGAACACCCCTTAATATGTTACTCACATAAGCCAAATCCCGGTAAAAACTCTGTGAGCTGGCCAATCCTCTATACAGTAAACCACTTAAATAAATATAAAAAAAACAAAAATTACCATTTATCAACCTCAATAACAAGGTCTATAATCCATCATATCGGAATGGGGATAATTTTATTTGATATAACACCAAATCCAGGTAAGCTGGACAATCGTCTATACAGTGAACCGTACTGAGTTCTTAAGCTCGAAATTCCGGCGGTTCACCAATGTTTGTAATAAATAAATAATATTAATACGAATTATGAAATATAGTATGTATATACTCGTATTTTGTCTGGTCGAGGCCAAACATAATTTTTGTTATTATTTTTAAAATTTTATTTTATTTTCGTAAGGAAAAGTTAGTAGCAGTAATGATTTTATTAGATTTTTCGAAAGTATGTTGCTTGATAACAGGCCGAGTAACTAGCGAGCCTATTAAATCAGTCAAATTCGAATCACATGTACGAAATATACCAATTAAAACCATAACAGCTGATAATGCTCTATGGTATTTTTCAGTCTAATGTTATTATTATTAGTTTATTTTGTACACGTAACTCAACAAAGACTGATTTAACAGGCTTGCTATTTTAACAAAAAAATTTCACACTAATAATTTTGTTTAAAATTTTAACATGTTATGTTAATTTACAAAATTGCTTTTACCGACTGTTTTACTAATACATGTAATTGTTTTTGTTAATTTAACGAATTTCGTATACGTATACGTTTTGTTATTTTTTGTTATTTGTTGAAAACTTCACACCCGTGTTAAATATGCAATATTTTCATGTAGTATGGATTACATAGCTTTAAATAACATATTTTTGTTGTATGGAACCACATATTCCATTTTTGTCCGCTATAGCCAATTGTCAATTGCGAAAAATCTCATACCCTTTACATGTATTCTTTAAAATTAGAAAGTAAGTCGTCAAGCATTAAAAAAATATCCCAAATTCTAGGGATAGGACATGTATCGTAAATACAAAAATTTAACAGAAAATATCCTTTTGTTCTAGAATGCATATAGTTATGTACATTGTTATCTCGGAATAAATAATACATGTTTTTACGAACACGATAAACAAAAAAGTTTTTTTATTAATACATACTCGTATATATATTATTTTTAAACATCCACTGAAAATATTGAGTTTTATGAACATCCTTGTGAATATAATTAAAACTAAAATCCAAATGATTTCATTACGAATTGCAATAGGAAACGAAAAAACCATTACGAAAATTTTAGTAACGTTCCGTTGCAAACATTTTCGTAATCCGATTTCAAGAATACCATTTTAGGGTTTTCGTAATACTTTAACAATAACTCGCAATACGAAAGTTTTCCTAATAGTTCAAGAATAGCACCCCTGGTACTTTGTTTGAATCAGTTTTCCAGTAGGTTGGTTTTCCAGTTGGGACAGCTTCAAAACTGCATTTCCTGATAGCTTTTAGGAGTTCCTTACTCTTAGTCGTTGTTAATCTGGATCCGCAGTGGACATTTTTTGCATTAAAGTCTGCTCCAAGTACAAATCGTTTTCCTAATTTACTGAGGCGCTCGAGATAATCTTTTTCTTTCATTGAGTGCTTTGGTGGGCAGTAAATAATAACAATACAAATAGAACTATTTTTGGTTTTGATAATAGCAGCAGTTGCTTGTATTTCTTCCATTTCATATTTTAACTCCTCATAGTGATGAATACTATTTCTAATTATAACAGCACTACCTCCTTTAGCAGTGTTTCCAGGGTGAATAGTGTGATTTATTTGATAATTTGTAAATTTAATAATTGACTGTCCAGTGAAGTCAAGTGTGTTTCCTTGATGAGACATACACCGATTTTTTCTGTGTCCAGGACCACTTGCAGTTCTTGTTGATGTTGCATCAGCCCATTGGCATTCCAACATAAGATTCTAAGATCATTGGCCATTTTTTTGTTTAGGGATTGCTCCCTTGGTGCTGTACTCTAGTTTCTGTAATCGCTCATCAAATATATTTAGTCTGCTTAAAATTACATTAAGTGTTTGACTTATATCGTCATTTTGAGCAGTTTTTCCTGGATTTCCGTTGCTCATCATTACTTGAGCATAAGTCATTTTACCAAATTGTCCTTGAGTAGTTCCCGACACTCTACGATTTACTTCGGGTCGGTTCATCTAAACCGCTTGCTTCCTAAATAAACTTGGATTTTTAGCAATCACATTCTTATTTTTGATGTTTTGCAGTTCAATAGTAACGGTGCATCACGGAATTATGTTGAACAATTTGGCTTTTACACAATCTTTGGTATGATGTTTACCTAAACATTTGACTCACCTGGATTCCTTGTTGCAATATTTTTGTGAATGTCCATAGGCATGACATTATTTACATTGTGGTATAAGCTTAGATCTTCTTAGAGACTAAATAACCACTTTGCACCCAAGATGTACTTAATTTAATAAATTTTTTCGAAATCTTTATCAGTATCGAAGGTCAACATAAACATGTTGAGAGGTACTTTGCCCCTCCGTTTTAGCTTAATCGATGCTTCAGTTGCCTTAAATCCTTTTGCTTTCAGGTCATCAATTATATTTTTCTGGTTTATACGTAGAGTATATATTTTTTTTTAGCCATGACCCTAATTGGTCTGGTTTGTTTGTCTTCAAACGTGTGCCAAGCACGTTTTTCTTCGTCTAACATTTTTGTCATTTTTCTGTAAGTTTCAGCATCTTCCAAGTTTATTTTGATGGTGTTTCCATTCGTCACCTTTGCATTAAACTTATAGCAGTAGTTATTGTTTTTATTTTCTCATAGAGTAAATCGTAGTCTTTGACTTCATCTATTACTATTGGTGATGGTGGAGGTATTTTTTTTGGTTGCTTCTGGATAATATTTGAATCGCCATGCTTTAATTGAGGTGGGGAGGGCGTACTATTCCGTTTCCTTTTTTTTCCCACCTTTAACTTTTATCCACTCAGTTTCTCGAGCTAGTTCTTCTTCATCCGTATGATACTCTTATGGAGTTGTATTCTGGTTAGGAGTAGAACCGATGTCCTTCTTTGGCTTAAGAGCTTTAACTTCGTTTTCAAGCGCCTTCATACGCTCCTGCATCCATGCAATTGTAATATTCACTTGCTTGTTTATATTGTGGGCTTCAACTAATGCATTATTAGCTTTACACAATTCATTGTGAAGCTTTTCTTCGTTTGTAGAACGAGTGTTGTGGCTGCTGGCCCCAATGGAGGGACTACCGCCTCTTATCGGAGAATACGATATTTTCTTGGGGTATTAGTTTCCATATTTGTTCCGCTCATTACTCATTTATAGTGTACTGAATTCGCGTCTAGTATATCGCCGATACTTCACATCGTTGCCCGGATGTTACCACGTGGAGGTATACTAGACACATGTGGTGGTTTCTATATAGTTGCAGCGTTGAAATGTAGACCACGAGATACATGGCTCTAGACGGTCAACCCCTACCCTATTGAGATGCACCCAACTCCCATAACAATAAAATGAAAACGATTTACTTAAACGACATTCATATATATTGAAATTGAAACATTTATGAAAATATCTATTAAAATAAAATATAATATAATATTATCTAAATATATTAAAATATATATTAGAGATCATAATTAACAATTTGTATCGTTTTCATTTAAAAATTTGTCTTACGAAGAATTTTGATTTACCATATGTTTTGTATGTACATATATGGAAAGTTTATATTTTCCTCGTTTATAATTCCTTGGCTTTGTATAATCAAGGTTGCCGTAATGCTTCGTGTTCCGCATAAGTGTCATATTCCATAATAAAATATTCCTTACAGAAATATGCCGTTTGGAGCCCTCTTTATGCTAGTACTTATTTACAGAAAGATTTACACATGTTTACGATTACCATCTTAACATATCGTTATATTTTGTTTGCTCCATTATTTAATTTGTATATTATTAAAAGTTATAATTTTAATTACTATCACCAATTTATTTTGATTGAGTATCTGTATAGTGAAAAGTATCTTTAAGCTAATTTTTTTTTTTTAACTTAAGTATCGCTTTCTTGGTTGGTTATCAATCAAGTGATTTTTTTTAAGTTATCGAAATAATTATGATTTTCTTCTTGTTGAGTAACCACTGGTTGATAACTAGTTTCTTGAAATTATTCTTATTGATTTTCATAATTTGTATTTCTTTTAAACAAAACATAAGAACGTTACGTACAAGACTAAAAAAAAATTTTACCTATTTCAATTTTATTCTAATGTTTTTAGAAGTTTCAGAACATTTTTCATCAAAAATTATTTTGTCCGAATCTACCAATTCCTTGTACTGGGGCACTAACAAACTAACAACCTTCTACTGGAGCACTAGCAACGCAGATTTTTAAAAACCTAATAAAATGGGTATATTTATAAATCGGCCTAAAGTATTAATAATACTCGTATTTCACGTATGTAATTTCACCATTTTTAAACTTTTGTATATTTTGAACCTCTGTAGATAAGGTGATCAAATAAAAATAGTATTCAAGGCCAATCAACTTCCTATCACAAATGTATTATTTTTGCCCTACTTTATTATATACATTCCCGAGCAACTGAATCGACTCAAACCTTCAGCGCTCACAAAAAGGCGAAATTTTTAAAACGGCTTAACCGATTTTCACAAGACATTATTTTTTTGATAGCCTGATATTTTTACTTTAAAATAACACTATTTTCATTGGTAAATTGATTCTAAATTGGTTTAGTACTTTTTTTTTATAATAAATTTTGAATGAAAACGCAACCAAAATTGATGATTATGAAAAAAATGTCGGGGATATTTAAATTTAAATTACAACAAAAAATTCAAGAAAAACAAAAACAATTTTATTGGTTAATAGTATTGCCCCTTGCGTCTACAACGGTTCGCATGCGGTTTCCCATTGACCTTATAAAGGTTTTGACAAAGACTTGGGTGATCGCACCTCATTCCTCATCCAACGCAATCCTGAGGTCACTGATGTTAGATGGTACCGGATTTTTGGCTCGGACCCCCAGTTTTAGTTCGTCCTATAAATGCTAAATTGAATTCATATCTGGACTGAGGGCCGGCCACCTCATCGTCTCGAGGCCAACCTCATGCATGAATTGCCGAGTGCTTCGAACTGTGTGACACCGGGCATTGTCATGCATCAATATTAAATATTCCCCTACATTTCCCCCTATATATAGTGCGTAGGGCACTACATGATCCAAGAGAATGTCCTCGATACATCGTTCAGCGGTCTAGACTTCTTCTACGGCTTCCACCAGGTATGAAAACAAGATCTGTTTTCTATTCCAAATTCGAGTCGCTCTTTGCGGTGGCATGCTGTTAATGTTGGGCCTCTAGCGGACCGTCTTGGAGTGAGGTTGGCTTTCTTCCAGCGTCTTCTTTACTGTCCATGGACTAACACCTCGAACTTGTCTTAGCTCCTGTTGATTGCGTCCTTCTTGCAATAAAGCAACAACTTGTGCGGCTTTTTCTGAAATGAAACTGGTAGAGATTTGTTCAGGTTAACGTCTGATAAGTGACTGACGGCAAATATCGGTCAACGTGGTATTATACAGAAGATTGCAGCACGCCGATTGTTTTCACCGAAACATCGCATTTTGCTACGATTGCTTTAATGAAAAGTACTGTATCGATTTTAATTATAAAGGTGTCCTGGTAAAGATAAAATACTAAGCTGTCAAAAAAAGTTGCTTTACGAAAATCGGTTAAACCATTTTAAAAAAGTATATCTTTTTGTACACGCGGAGGTTTGAGTCCATTTAGTTGTTCGGGAGTGTTTTATGCGGTAGTTTTTTTTCTATGTAATGTTACTTTTCCATTGGATTTAATGTTGTTTGAAGGAAAAGCTAATATATTATATTCAGAACACAACATCCAATGTTGTGACAATTTCTTTTTGCAACCACCTCTTAGAATCAAACCCAGGACTACCAATTGAAAAGCAAATACACTACTCACTGCACTACCCAGGATGATATAGTCATTTGAATCAGTTATCTGAATTTACCAAAAACATGACTCGAAAAAAGTTGCAAAATTATAACAGAATCTGACCTCTGCAGCTGAGAACTTCAAACAAAAATCGCTCTTATCAATACTTTTCAGAAAATGTACACAACTCTTATCAAAAAGTAGTAAGACTTGTCCATTTAAACAAAAACTAGGTATATAAGATTTCATAGACACGTTTCATGTCGAACAAACAAAAATTCAAGTTAGTTGAGTGTAGAAAATACATATTTGGGTGTAGAAATTATATTTCGAACAATACAGTGAGCCACTCTTCAATATAATTAAAACCAATTCTTTCTTTAAGTAAATTGGAGAGTACTCCAACTAATGCTAGATTACTTTGAGCGAGGTAAAAAATTGTACTAAAAATTTTCATAGTAGTTAGTTTGCGCTGGAAGACCGGTGAGCATGATTCAAACATGGTTAGCTCGATCCCTCGAGTCACGTGTTCGTGACGTCATATAACTCCGTCACATATTTATAAATAAGGAGAGAAAGCAAATGAAACATTTTTGTTCCAAGTTATTGTTTTTATTATTTATTTACTTGTTGTTATAATTTATACGTCTCTTTTAATACTAGAAGAATTGTATGTCGACACAAAAGTAAAAAAAAATGGTGTTTTGTTTACATATTTAGAGCTAACCTGATATGTATTAAATCATGACCGGTGAATAAAGGGAATATATATTTATTATTTTGTTAACCTTTATCAGGCTGGATAGGTACAATTATACCTTCATATTATGTTTATATGAAAATAACGCGAATTTATGAAACTAACAATGGGTTTTCATTGCGTTATGGATTATTTATTGCGTAAAGCCAGGAATACACAGTGCTGGGAAAAATAGTGGTCCAACATATTTTGGAATCTTTTTTGCTAAAATTACAAAACTTTTCCAAGCAATTTTCTTATTGTTTTGTTTTAATTCATTTGTGACCCGATTTTTTAAAATAAAAAAAAATGTACCTGTAATTTAGGGAAAAAATCGAAAAAATTCCAAAATATTGAAAGTACCCTATCTGGAATTTATAGGCGTGGAAGTAGTGGATTAAAGTAAATACTGTTTTTTTCATGCTTTAAATATTATTTTATGCAACTTCTATCTTTACTATTAATATTATTTGGACCACATTTAGCTTTTATTATGGCGGTACATCCTCGCAAGTGCTACGCCAAAACATTGGTTAAACAATTAGTTTACTTTTACGCCTACCGTTATAGGGTGTAAGAGGGGATCTTGGACAAGCAATGGGCAAACGAATATCATCCGCTTAGTGAGAAGAAGACCGGTTAAAGCTGGCCTGCGAGCACTTGAAACAGTCCAGAAGCCAGAGTTCGTAATACGAGTCAAACAAACACAGTCAAAAACCATTTGCCGTGGACCTAGGAGCACGCTTCTTGGACTCAAGAGATCTAAAATAACTTGATTTTCTCTGATGAATCCAAATTCAAGCTGCATGTTTGAGATTGTAGAATCCTCGCACGAAGAAAACCACAATAGAGGCTTAGCAACGAATGTCTTTTAAGACTTCCACCGAAAATTGGAATAGTTGCGGTCTGCGGAATTTTTTCTGAAGAAAAAACCGGTCGAATGTGCTTCCTTAGTTCCATTACCACAGCAGCTGCTAATCTGCAAGTCGTACATAATGAATTTCAGCCCTTTGTGCTAGAGCTTTTCGACAATACTTTCAAATTTATTTTAAACTCCATGCAATACTGCCAAAGGTGTGGTTAACTACCATATATTAATCTTGAATTGTAGATAATAAAATGGACTTTCAGATAAACAACAATAATTTATTAAAATCCTATTTTTTTCTTATCCTCCTCCTTACCGCCCTTCGTTGAAAAAATATCGATGTGTTAGACTGGCTCCCGTAAATCCCAGACCTAAACTCAATAGGAAATGTTTGGTTTTTAATGAAGCTAGATGTAGCAAGAAAGCGCCAAGAATCAATTTAAGCTTTCAAAAGTTTGTTGATAAACATCTAGGAATAGTGTACCGCCTTAGTAAAAGCAAAAAGCGGGCAAAACAAATAATAATATTAAATGTAAAAATTCTGTAAACCAATAGAAAACAAAAAAAAAATATAAAAGAAGTGTTTACTTCATTCGATTACTGCAGCTCTAATCAACGTACACGTAAGGCGTAAACGTAGTTGTTTTTATATTTTTTGGCATCTTTTCAGTTTTCCCCCTTCAAAATAATGGGTCATAAATGTATTTAAAATCTAACAATAAGCCAATTTGTAATAAAATATGTTTGACCAATTTTTTTACCCCCACCCACATCACTTAAAAATAATTTCAGAATCCCAATTCCATCGTACATGTCGAATTTCAGCATGATCGGTTAAGAAATAACCAAGCTCTATACTACTTGGCCATATTCCAGCACTTCATCTAAAAATCAATTTAGAATGCCACATTTAGTAAGTATCATAATCAAATGTATACTCCTGGCACAACAAATAACCCATTTATGATATGAAAACCTACACATATGTTCGTATCATAAATTGGCTTGATTTTCATATAAAACGTATGAACGTAGAATGTACTATCCAGCCGAAATATGTTGTTTTTTTATTTACCCGGATAAAGGTTAAAAAATCTAAACCCAATAAAATAAACGAATTAGGAAACTATCCAAGAAGCGTTTTTTTTCTATCTAGCATAATGTTTTTTATTTATTTGTTGCAAACAAGCGCACATTTTGGTTGTATGTACTACTCACACATACAATTGGTGTTCAAAAATCCTCGATTTACAATTAGAGATCTTGTTGACATCAAGCAAATATCGCTTGGGTCGACACAATCGAAAGACTATATTGAAAGACCGTTTGGGCCTCAAACGCGTCTCATCTCAATAGTAGTAACAATAGTGTACTATTTTCTGAAATAAATTGCAACCGGGCTTGCACCTTTTATTTGAGGTTGTAAATTTAATGGTTCAGAAGTTATTACAATTCTACAACTTTCTCACTTTCTAGTCATGGGGTTAGAAATAACTCCGCCGCGTACCTAGGTTCAAGAGAGCAGTTCAAAAGACAGACTTTTTTGCAGCCTGTTTATGATTGAACTTATAACCCTTGTATTTCATGTCATCGCAAATAGTTTCTTAATTTAAATTAAAAATGCTTTGTTAAGAAGCCCTTTGCTTTTAGAACTTTATAAAAAAATGTGTCATTTGTTTGAATTTAATCCATTGAGTTACAGTTTTCAGAACTAGAAGAACTAATTAGGGTTGACTTGTGATCATTAAATAAAGTAAAATTCTCAACTTCAATAGGTAACTATTCAACAAATTATTATTGACAACTTAATCCACAGTTATTTACAAATGTATTAATCTTTAAACTCATTAAAATGTAATAATTCTATTAATTTTAAATTGAATCAAAATAGCTTTAAACTTCTCTTGAACTTTTCAATTCTTAACCAACAAAATCTCAATTGTTATTCTTGCTCTTGTTGTGTTTCCCCAAATCGGAAAATTTAATTCATTTCATTTTCATTTTTTATTTTTTTTCTTCGAAACAATTGAAAAGACTTGTTTACATATACGGATATATATATATATATATATATATATATATATATATATATATATATATATATATATACATATATATATATATATATATATATATATATATATATATATATATATATATATATATATATATATATATATATATATATATATATATATATATATATATATATATATATATATATATATATATATATATATATATATATATTATTGCTGTTATCCTTCCTGTTTATTTATATGTATGAAAAATATAAAAAAATTGACATTAAGATGAATTAAAGGTGAAGTAGTTTTAAATTTGTAAGCAAAAAAAAAGCATTCACATAGGAGTATAGGAAGGCAAACTTACACACAAAACTATGAACAATAGTAAATTTCTTTAGCTAAGTTGAAGAAGAAGTCAAAAAGTTTTTTTGGTTTAAGGAGTGAAACTATTACAACAGCAAACATATTGTGTAGTATGCTCCTACATATAAGAGGAATACATACCTTTATACGTACTCGTACGAGTCATAAAGAAAAGAAAGACAAAATGTAAGAAGAACGAAAAGTTTTCCAATTTTTATAACGTGACAAATTTTTTTTAAGCTTATATTTTCATCGTAAGTAAATAGAAGGGTAGAGTGAAAAGTCAGATACTTTTTGAATAAAATACTCCGTTTTTGACCAAGAACCGTTTTTATTTTCAACTTAGTTCTTTTATAGTAGGTGAAAAATACGCGAAATCACATATTCTTTATATGGAACCGGAAGTCATGTTTGAATTTTATCATTTTTATGTTTTGGATGTGTAGCACTACCTAGTTAAAAAAAAAACATTTATGGAAAATAATATTTTTGTTGTTGTTGTTTTTTCAGATACATGGGGGCCTATTCTCGAATTTCACATTCATTTTCCACATGTGGACATCTGTCAAAACTCATAAAAATTGAATTTTTTCGGTACTAAGGGAATATTTCCGAATGGGTATAAGCATGTGGAAAAATTCCCCATATGGGAAAATGTCAATGCCGCATGTGTTTTATATTCGAATTGCAATTTTCGAACCATTTTTTGACAACTTTGACAGATGTCCACATGTGGAAAATGGATGTGAAATTCGAGAATAGGCCCCATGGTGTCAAATATTTAAAAATTTCATGCACTTGGTGTTGTATTTATTGCTATAGAAAAAACCTAATTATTCGAAAATTATAAAATTGATCTCATTTTAAAGATAAATGAATAGGGATTATAAAATAATTATAAAAATGGTACCATGGGTCACAACTGCATCATTTTTTTAAATCTTTTTCCCCATTTAAGTTCTATTAATCATACTAAAAAATTAGCGCAACATCTCGTTCCGTTTTCTTGCAAAATACGTTTAAGTATCACAATCTACAAATTTTTTGTATCTCAAAATGAAACTTAAACAAAAATTATTGATAACATATTTTATTACCAAATAATGAAAAAATTTGAAAATATTCACAGTTACAATTTAAATTTTTCATAATCTTGTGGTAATTTTTCTTACCAGTCATTTGGTACGCATATTTCCGGATCGGCTCGCCTGTGGTAGGGTTCTTCTGACTGGTAATATAAAAAAAATCGACACAAAAAATCAAAAGCGTACCTACAGTGCATGTCACAATATCTTTCATCAACACTTCCCAATTAAAAAAAAAACTTAACAGAACAGAGTTCATATTATAAATGAATTTGCTTAATTTATTTATGAATTAATTTATAAATGAAATTTGGTTTAGTTAATACCAAGCTGATAAACAGAATAAATAATGAAACTTTATCAAGGAAATCGGAGCTAAATAATAGTGGACAAAACAACAAAAAAATATATTTGTCTTATTTTTGAATTTTTAAACGGGACTCTGAACCTCCACCGTAAGGCCTTGCAGTATCGATCCGATGAAACTGAAACAAAATTTTTTTATTACGCGAAAATGCCACTAATTCGACCTTGAGCACAAATTTCCTATTTTTTAATGGTTTTAATAATAACAGGTAAATTAATAATATTTAAAATAAATGTAAATTTGATTAAGACTTAATTGAACGTCATATAAAAATTAAGATCTTAAATTAATAATTAACTTCATTAAATTTGATTTTGAATTATAGTTTGAAAAATATTAAATTAATTAAATATTGTGCAAACAAACACTGCACAACACTAGTTTTTCATTTTGTATATATAAACACTTAAAACGGTGTGACCAAGAAGGCGTAGATAACGGCCATCAAATTAAAACTGGCAAGCCCAACAAAAATCCATCTATCACGGTTGTAAGGATTTTATTTGCTTATTATGCAATCTGCGGATATGGTTAAACTATGATAAATCCGCTAATCCGTTAATCCGCGATCCCTGTCACTGGCCCACTCGACCTACAGACAAAAAAAAAATATGGTACGGGATCACACAGTGTTTAATTTTTGAGCCAACTACAGTAATTTAGTATGCCTTACCACGCTAAATTGAAACAAAATGTAATGAGTATGTTTGTACCGCAAGTGGGCAGCGTCCACGAACAACTTTGTTTGTTTTAATCACTAAATTTAAGCAAAACACTAAGTAAGTAATTAATTAATAACCACTTAGGGTTAGATTCAGCTTATTTATTTAAATTGAAATCAAAATATTCATTGCACTGATTTCAAATTCACTGATTCAAATTAAGCATTTACAACGAGCTTACACATTATTATTAACACGATTTATCACTTGTGTATCTTTTTACTAACTGGCCACAGTAAGCAATGTCAACCGAAGAAAAAGACTGTTTCATCCGAACGATTCATACCTACACACATACATAAAGATATACTCTTAATTGATTTATTGATTTTTATTTTATTTTTTTATTATTATTATTCAACACAGTCGCTGCACTAGTCACCGAAATTTGCGACAATCTTCACTATTTGAATATTTTTAAAAATTTAAGTAACCGTCCTTTGATTCTAGTGTATTCTACCAAAAGCGTTTAGTTTAAAATGTTATTTTAAACGTAAGGCACATTGAGTTAAGCAAAAACGTTTCGAATCTTAGAAAAATGATCGAATGTGTTTTATAAGAAACCGGTCTATTGACATAAATAAAATCCCAAAAAATACAAAGTAAAGTATCCTGTTAAAAAGGAAGACCCCATTAAATTTTTATTAACTACAATATGAAATCATACATAATTTCTTGTCATCCTTGCGCACCGTAGACCAACACTAAGTGGTTTTGAGGAGTTTTTTATTTTAGTTACAAACGTAAATATAAACATAAATATAAATATTTTTTAAAAAAATTTTGATGTTTTCCTGTCATCCTTGCACAGAAGGTCCAATGCTAATAGGCTTTGGGGCGATATTTATTTTATTACGTTAATAATTATTAAAAAGAAACAATTTTTTCAAAAATGTTCTAATTTCTATGAAGTCAATAAACCGTCAAAACGAATACTTATTACAATATTATCGAAAAACATAACATGAGGAATTATATATTATTAAAACTCGAAAAAATTGTGAAAAATTCTATAGAATAAGAGCAGTTAACTCTAATGATAGCATATGAACGCCGCGCACTAACTGAAATACCTTTAAAATACATAAATATCTCGAAAATATTTAAATAATCTCAGAATTTTAAAAAACTATTGGCTTAATTTACATGGGCTGAAAAGTTTCCTGTTTAACCTTTCAATGTAATCTCCTTTTAACTCATTACTCTTCATCCAATGATTTTCCAACCCATTTTTGTTTGCAGACATTGCTGTGAAATGGTTACTCGTTCGAATTTTTGGCCGATAGTGAGCAAACTCAGCACCCATCTTGCTTTAAACTTTTTCAAATGCTAGACATTTTCTATAAGTCCGTGCAAGACATTTTCTATAAGTTCTTTTGAAATTTTTACGATGTCAACAACTTCACTGAATTTCACTTTAAGATCACTCAATACAATATCATATTCATCATGAAAGACACTTGTGCGACCACCTTTCTATTCACTTGCCCAAAAACAGGCAGTTTCATAGGATGGAGTAGACTCGCACAAACTTAGATCCATATCCTTTGTGATATCGATTAGCCTTTCAAATAAAGTTAATGAATTGCACCACGAATTGGAAATTTACCCATTCTTCACAAAATGAAATGCAAACTAAATGACAGCTCCACATGAAAATGTAAATGGTGCCTAATAAAAGATTTTGTTTTCGAAATTCAATAATCATAATACATTATAGCGCCACCTATGTCTCAATACAGAAAACATTTCAGCTCATGAGCCATAATCATAAGTCATAGTTTTTAGCCAGCTTGTTTGATTTATAACTTTTGTGAAAATGATGTTATTTAGCTTCAAGTATTTTTTGGAAACTAATGGTACTTTTTAGTACGAAACCAAACTACCAATATAAAGAACTCATGGAGGGTTCCCATCAATTGATGAAAAAATCAATTGATTTACAGACAGACAAATTAAATTCTTAATAAATATTGTCTGGGCATGATACACAAACAAATGAAGTTTCTCCATAAGTTTTTGATATTTGATGTAGTGAATATAATTAATACCGGATATTTTTTTTAATAGAAAAAACCGGTGCGATAAAGTAAAAATTTTCTTGTTAAGTAGTGCTATGGGATTATGTTTATATGTTTCTGATAATCGGAATTAAAGTTCAAATAAACACCATCACATCAAGACACCGTAATTTATTTTGATTTTCTTCTTCTATTCTAAATTTTATATCTGAATTAAAGGATTTATAAACATTCTTAGAAAATGCTGACTTTTGTTCTCAGGAATTACAGTAAGAATATCGACGACATAACGATAGAAAAACCGTGGTTGGAAATCAAGTCAGATAAGGATGCTGGATTATAAAAATTCCATAACTAAGTTAGCGATAGCAGGGCTAACTGGTGAGCTTATTTTTGGAATTCATCTTAATTTCTTTCCATTTTTTGGGAATTTTTTTTAAATTGATGATGGAACGATAATCAAACGATTGGTATCATAAAGATACTTGGTCCGGCCAGTATTTAAACTTTAATTCCCACTTACCGGAAACATATAGCATAACACTGCTTACCAAGAAAATTCTTACATTATCACATTCCGATTTCCATAATAAAAATATTCAACTCCTTACCCCAACTTTGCTTTCCAATAATTATCCGTTAAATTTAATTAAATCCAACATCAACAATAACATTAATAATCAAGTTTGCAGAAATATTTGATCGGATGAAGGTTCTCTTAAGTCCGATATCCACCTCAAGCAATTTTGGGCCGTAGGTGTGAATTGTTGTGCCATTGGCGGCCGACAGAACTAAATCGGGATTTCGTTTATTAGTACACTGTAAGAGAAATGAAATGAATTATGTGTTAACTTGCCCCTTGTTCAAGCGGTTGCGGTAGCGTGTGAGCGTATGATATGTACGCCGGAGCGCTGATATATGTGATTGTTATATCGCGATGGTGAATGAAAGTAAGTACTTTGTATGAGCATGCCAATATATGTTATTAATATATTGTGGCGGTAAAGGAATTTAACTATTCATGTGTACAAATATGTGTGAGCTACTACAGGACTCTGCCGCAAGTGAGCTCCCCTTCCCTAGAGAAAAATTATATGAGTAGAGGCAAACGGATAGTGTTGTTTTTTTCGATGGATTGGATTCGCCTTATCTATTGTCAATCAATTTTGGATTAAAAACCTCATCTTATTTGGATTGATGAGTTGATTTGAGTATAAGGTTTCGCATGGTTTGTCGCAGTTTATTTCGGTTCTGGCCATTAGACTCGCATTCGACCATGCCATTGGCCTGTGGATGGTAAACCGTTGTCCGTATCTGATGAGATCCGAGGAATTTTGTTAACTCTATGAATAGTATAGACTCGAATTGCGTGCCTTGATTAGTTGTGGTGTGTAGGGGCACGCCGAATCGTGATTCGTAATTGAGTACAAAATTGGTGGTAATGGTTGCAGCTGACAGCCAGTGAAGCGATCAATACAAGTGAGCAAGTATGTATATTCATTAGATGGAGGCAGTGGTCCTACGATGTTTAAGTGGATATGTTCGAATCGACCAGGTGAACTCTCGAATTATAAAGCCGTTGAACTTTAGCCCGTTGGCAGGATAAACAGGACTGATCCCATGGTTATGTCTTTGTTTATACTGGGCCAAAAGTAGCGAACAGTATTCAACTTACGAGTTGCACGAACACCATGATGCGAAATGTTATGTAATGTGTCGAAGATGATTCCTCGTAGTGATTCTGCGATGTATGGGCGGTTGTACTCAGTAGATGTTTCGCAGATGATTTCGAGGCCAGGCAATTTCCAAAGCTCTAGTTTCATTGATGAACTAGTGTAACATTCGAAACCAGAAAATAAATTCTGAAGTTCTAAGCCGGCTTTCTTGCGTTTCGTTGCCGATTGGGCGGGTAAGTGTGGCCGTGACAATGTTCTCATGTCCGTGAAAAAATGACTTGTATAATCCAAATGGCGAGATTGTCTTGGATCTGTGTAGATGGCGAAGTCCCGACCCTCGACAAAATATCTGAAGTGTTTCACTGCGGAATATTTCTTTTCGGCATCTGAGAGCTATTTGAAGCAAAACCCCGTTGGCTCCCAACACTCACTACTGTACTATTGCCGAACTGCTCCGACGGCAGTTTTTGATGCGTCAGTAGTAAAGCCGAGCTTTGAGTCGCTCAGTGGATGTGCCAGAAGTTTTATCTGTGCCAATTCAGTGTTTAGTGATGTAAATGCTTGTTGACATTCTTCGGGCTAAGAAAAGTTTTTAGCTGTCTTGGGCTTTTTAAGTAAAACTGCGAGTGTTTCAGCGAATTTTAGTATAAACCGGTGGAAGTAATTTACCATACCGACGAATACAATATGTACTTTTCATTTAAGTTGCAGCTAGGAATTCCCTAATGGCGTTAATTCGCTTCAAACGGCAGAACACCATTAAGGGTGATCTTGTGGCTAAGGAAATCAAGAGCGGTTATACTCTTGATGTGAACATCAAACTGTATTAACTTGTGGAAGAGTTGTTTCACGTGAAGTTTGTGCTTTTCCTCAGAATGTGAAGCAAAAAATGAATGTGGGCAATGCAGACGAAAACGAAGTCTAAGCCATATACGACTACGTTCATGTAACGCTGAAAATTTGCGCGGCATTGCGCAGACCGATTGGTATTCCAGTGAATTCGAATAGGCCAAACGAGGATGTGATTGCCATTTTATGAACGACTTTAGGTGCGACGGGAATTACATGGTATGCTCTGACAAGATCGATCTTAAGGAGGAATTTTGAATGCGGGGAATCGAGTAGCTATCAGGTGTTGTAACCATGTTTGACCGCCGATAATCCCCACATAGCCGCCAAAGAGACAAGCTTTGTGTAGTTTGCGTGATCTTGACACAGGCAGATGGCCTGCTGTGACAATGTGATGGAACACGTTTTGTCGACCTGGCAAATTGTAGTTCGGCCCTCCTGTTAAAAAAGGAAACATTTTAAGCATAGTGCCGTAAATATTAAATCGGGATTTCGTTTATTGCCGTTAAACTTACGCAAAACGCTACTCTTCAAGTTCAATGCTGGCGATCTTTTTTTGCGTGTGTTAAAATGTTCCAGGGGTTTAATTTTTTCTTTTTTTTTGTGCAAAAGTTACTTTCTGCATTATGAACTTCTGATATAAAATCTTTCAAATATTTTTTTGATAATTAGGTTTATTTGTGAATCTTCTTAGGCATGAAAAATATCCGACTGTTAGTGTATGTTGATTTGTTTACGATATATTCTATGTTTTATAAGGAGAAACCGTGAATACGTGATTATCGCATGGCCGTCATTTTGACATTTTCCAAGATTTTTCAATAGTTAATTTTTTATAGTATGCCTAGGAGCACGGTAAACAAAGTAGATAATGCGAAAATCTAGCATCACAAATCCCTAGTTCACCCGAACTGTTAGGTTTTTTACAGCAAAAAAGAAATATTGTAAAATATTTACTCGTAGTATATACTATTTTTAAATTAAAACAAAATGAAAACAAAAAATGTGAAACAGTGCTTTAGGAGTGTTTCTCGAGGTTCAGCTGCTATTTTTTTAACAATATGAAGTTTCTCTGCGTTCGTCTTTAAATTTTCGTTGTATGTAAACCATGCATTATTAATTCAATTCCAAGCCATTACCTTTCCAAAAAATAAATCCAAAGCCGTTCGAACCATCATGATGTAAATCGACTCTCTAAAAATAATTTTCGTTATAGCTACATTTAATACATATTTAGTGGTCATTTATGTAACACACATAATCTATTTATGCATGAACAATATTTACAAGTGCTTGTTAAGAAACGAAAAAAAAGACGCTTGCCGAAATAAAGCAAAAAGAAAAAAGCTCATTCATCTAAAATTTAAAATATAAAAATCATGGCAAAAATATACAATTAAACTTTTTTTTTACAACAAAAGGTTATTTTATATTTAGATTCAGCTGTTCTATTGGAATTTTATGTTTATTTTTCTATTTTATTTATTTTTCATGAATAATTTCTAAGAAAAGATAAATTTTATAAATTTCCTTCAAATTAAATTTCTTATTTGGTATATCTATACATATTTATATTCACTTGGGTGTGTGTGTGTAACGATATAAGTGTAGGTTTATTTATATTTCTAAACGTCTTCCATTACGTCGAAAAGCATATTTTATCAATAACAAACATAATTGCTTGTAGCTTGCGAGACCATATTGTTTTCAATTTCTTATATGTATTATAATTATGCTTTTGCCTTGAAATATAATTCAACTATCTATCAGTAAGTAAAAGAGTAAGTAAACAATAGAACAACAAAATAGAAAACAAACTTTATCATCTAGAGCAGTTGTGCCCCAAGCCAACTGAGTATTTTTTGTTCTGAAATAATATTTGTCCACACCACGACTAACGCATAATATAATAATTATACAAAATTTTACGAATAAACTATTGTCCACGACTAACGTATAATATAATCGTTATACGTTTGTTTCTACAATTATAATGTTATCCATTATTCACTGCTGGTTTATCTAGTAGTCTCTCTTCCATTATTCACTACTACCAAGTAATAGTTTTATTTTTGAAATTGTATCTAGTAGTCTGTAACGAAATCCCAACAGGGATTCCGTTAACAGACATGAGAATAGAGATCTGTTGCGGTATAGTAGCTGGCTAGAGCTCACGGTGCAGCGTGGGGTTTTTCAGACATATTCTCATGCTTGAATAACCGCATGAAGAATAAAATTGAACGGGAAAAGGAAATTGAAAACTATTTTGCCACGGCCTCAGCGGCTAAAGAAATAATAAACCGGGAGTGATCG
Organism: Tipula vernalis; assembly: GCA_958295665.1. Classification (NCBI taxonomy): domain Eukaryota; kingdom Metazoa; phylum Arthropoda; class Insecta; order Diptera; family Tipulidae; genus Tipula; species Tipula vernalis. Next base: position 244,539,698 of record OY282560.1, on the reverse strand, counting down.
ATCCGGAGTGACAAATTCAATTCCAGGCGATCACCGCCGTGACTGCCACACGGGCCTCCCCTCATTGGCCCGCCTACTAGGGCGCTGTTTCCCAGTCGCAGCGGCTACCAATGCCGATCAGGTATGGAAGGACGCCCGCATGACAATCTCAACGACGACCCCCTGGAACGGAAACAGTCACTCCAAGCGTGACCAACTCATATAGCGTGCCGCCCTCCAGCACAGCCTGTCCTGGAGGAACGAACGGCACGCACGGAACAGAAATGGAAAAAGCCGACCCTTCACATGATCATGCTTCACATCATCCGATCAAAAAAGGTCGCTTACGCGCACATGATAAAGCGTAGCGCACCACAATCTAAATTTAATAAAATCGTAAATTAACTGTTTACACAAAAAATGAAGTGACAAATTCACGGCTATTACGTTAAACTGATTTTACGTTAAATTCATATTCACTTTACACTATTCACTGTTTGTCAAAAAGAAAAAAATAACGGAAAAATGGAACAATGCACAAAACCTTCACTGAAAACCCGTTATCAAGTGGCACCACTAGAGAAAACACAACGGAACTCAACAACGCACAAATCAGACGGAAAAAAAATTGCTCTGAATGGGGTGTTCACCAAATCGGTGCTCCGCCACGAACCACAACGCAAGCAAAGGAAAAAGCAATATATAATACAAAGTAAAAAAGAAAAGGAAAACAAACTGTTACAAAATTTAAAAATAATTAACAGTTGGTTTTCCGTTATATTTGTTTTCCGTTACCTTTCAGGCCCGTCCGACTACACACCAACCAGCGCCGACGCAGGATCCCCCTCAATGCAATGGTTACCCTGCCCCCACGGGCGGGAATACTGCTTCAAAACACGACTTTGCCAAACACGGCTGCGCCACGGATTTTTTTTTTTTTGTTTTTTTTTTCCGCAATATATTTTTCGGTGTATAGAATATCTTTTCTCTCTTTTTTTTTTATGAATCACCACTTTAATTTTATTACTGTTTTTATTTTTTTATTTTTTATTTAAGAATTAATAAATTAATTAATTTTTTTTTTTTGTATTTTTTTTATAATATCAAACGATAAGGGCGTGAAACTCGGTTCAACCAAAGCGAAGAAGAATCTTATACTATACTACTTTTATATATATATATATATATATATATATATATATATATATATATATATATATATATATATATATATATATATACTCGTATATATATATATATATATATATATATATATATATATATATACATATATATATATATATATATATATATATATATATATATATATATATATATATATATATATATATATATATATATATATAAAAGTAGTATAGTATAAGATTCTTCTTCGCTTTGGTTATATATATATATATATATATATATATATAAACATTAAAAAGGTGTCTAGTTTTGATTTTGTAAACAGATTGTCTAGTTTTTGAGTTTAAAACAAGTACATTTTTTTGTTGAATGGACATTTGGTCAATAGTGTGTGTGATATATGAAAAAAAAAAACAATATCCTCACCATATAGTTTGTATGGTGTTTTTTAAATATTTTTTTTGGTGAAATTATTACTATGATTAAATAAAAATTAATAAATTTAATTCAACGTCCGTTCTATATTTAAAAGATTAGTTGTTTAATAAAATACACGCCATGATTGTGAACTTAAAACCATAAGATTCTTCTTCGCTTTGGTTGAACCGATTTTCACGCCCTTATCGTTTGATATTATAAAACAAATACAAAAAAAAAAATTAATTAATTTAATAATTCTTAAATAAAAAATAAAAAAATAAAAACAGTAATAAAATTAAAGTGGTGATTCATAAAAAAAAAGAGAGAGAAAAGATATTCTATACACCGAAAAATATATTGCGGAAAAATAAAAACAAAAAAAAAAAAAAATCCGTGGCCGGATTTTGTCGACAAAATCGAAAACTAGATTTTTTATTTATAAAAAAGAAAATATTGACTTATCGTCAACCAATGCAAAACTAGACTAACCAATTATTTTTCTATATTCATCAAAAAAAAAATCAGTCGATTTTTCCCCCTCTTCTTCTCTTGTTTCGTTTTGTTTTCGCTTTGCTCGTTGTATCTGTGCACTTATTTCTTTTTTTTATTTGGTTATTTCAATCAAAACCAACAAAAATGTTTATACAAGCCAAACAGTACAAACACTTAAGATATAAAAAAGTACGTTAAGGCGTAGTATTAGTGATGCGTATAAAATAAATCAGAAAGTATAGGTGATAGATTCATAATAAATATAGTGTACATTTTTTTGATAGGGCCTGTGTAAGGAGCGAACGAGACGGCTTGTATAAACAATGGTTTTGTATCAATCCATGTTTTATTTCACCTATGTATCGTGTACACAAATACAACGAGCAAAACGAAAATCGATGACGAACATATGTATGTACATATTTATTCTTCCCCGTCATATCGGACTCATGTCAAATACACCGACTGGTTTATTACCCCATTCAGAGCAATTACAACAAACGGCCCAACGAATGCACAAACAAAAGGAATATTCCAGAAAAGATGCACAAATGAATATATAACAGCGAATATATTCTCCGTACATGATTTACACATTCACGCAAATATAATTCAAACTGAGTGCATAACAAGAATAATATAAAAAATACTACGATTTGTTTTATGTTTCGTTTAAGGTGCTATTCCATGGAAAAATTTTACTGAATAGTAAAATACGCCAAAAAAAGAAAATAAAAATCAAACATCATATAATAGACAAAGACAAGGTGTATTTTATTTTTATTTTTTGATAGCAAAAGTTTTAAGGGGAAACTTGACATTAAACCAAAACATAACCAATAATTGCTAAAAAAATTATGTATTTAGTATTATTCGATTTTTTATTTGTCTCTAAATTATCTAAAAAATTAAATATTATTAATAGTCATATCAGAATTTCATTTTATCGAACAATTTCCGTCACAGAATAAAAAATTTAAAAAATCTCTACCATAAAATCGACATTATATTAAAATTATTAGTGTGTGCGAGAATTATTTGTCATCATATACAAAATTTAAGTACGTGTGTTAGTGACACTCCTATAAAAAGTTCTTAATTTGATACTTTTTAGAGGAGTGTCACAACTACAGACACAAATATTTTTTACTGATTCGATTTTTTGTTTCATTCCGCCATCTAGCAAATATATATTTTTTTCTTCCTTTAATTTTACTATTCAGTAAAATTTTCTCATGGAATAGCACCTTTAGATTGCATGGTTAAAACAAAATATGTTATAAATATACGACACAGAATATTTGGCTTTCACAGCATAAAAAGGGAGTAGTAAACATTTAATACGCGTGATCAACATTACTCGCACGATATCAATTTAAGGCCATTCGGTTTACCATTACTTCAACAGGGTGACGACGAATGACGGTCGTAACAAGTCTCATGCTTTTTCATTATTATTAAATTGAGACGTCAAAATGTCGACGGAAATTATTTTAGGATTATTTGAAGGATTTGATTATAAAATACAATAATATTTATCGGTCGTAGACAAAGTATCGTATTCTACTCGCATATAATGGCTGTTATTCACTCAGATGATTTACAACACTCGCCTATCGGCTCGTGTCGGTAAACTTCATCTTCGTGAATAACAGCTATCATTATATGCTCGTTGAATAATTTATGGTTTGTTGCGTGTTACAAAAATAATTAGCTGAACGAAATTGGGCAGTCAAAATATTCAGCTCTCCAGTTAAAATGTTAAATCTAAAAAGGAAATAGAATAGCTTACCTTGAATTTATATTACGAAAAAAACGAAATTTAAAAAAAGCAAAAAGTGAAAATGTTATTTAACTGAAGATTGCATCTTTTAAGACATAAAACATTCTAAATAATAATTTCTTTTTGTGTTTTTTATATATGTACCATATGTAAATATTTCAATATTTTTAAATGTATTAAGTTTAAAAAAGAATATAAACTAAGGATAGTCCCAGAAGTACCCGACCTGACATATAGATGGCAGTTGTTAAAAAAAATTAATATGGACGAAAGTACCGACCATATAAAGCATAACTTTGAAGTTTGAAGACGCTGTGTTGTTTAGTATTTGTTTGACAGCCATAAATAGTGAACACTCTCAGTGAATTTGTAAACATAGAAAAAATTGGTCATCATTATGTGATACAATACATTTATTTAGAAGGTATACTATATATCCAACCAATATCAAAGCCGTGTTAGATCGGAGAGTCTGCTTCTTCGTTTACAATAATAAAATATTGGGTAGCAGAGTTTGAACGAGGTCGTTCGAGCTGCCAAGGCAGAAATGGTGTAAAAAATCCAAAAAATGGCATTGGATGACCATCGACTGAAAGTGCTCGAGCTAGCAGACATGGTACATCGCACAGTGATTAAAAATTTGGAAATGAGAAAGCTGTGCACAAGGCAGGTGCTGTGTTTGCTCACAATGGAACAAAAACAGCATCGTGAGGGCGAAGACAGTTCAAAGAATAGAAAATAGGGGTAGTCCCAGAAATACCCGACCTGACATATAGATGGCAGTTGTTTAAAAAAATTATTATGGTCGAAAGTACCGACCATATAAAGCTTAACTTTGAAGTTTGAAGACGCTGTGTTGTTTAGTATTTGTTTGACAGCCACAAATAGTGAACACTCTCAGTGAATTTGTAAACATAGAAAAAATTGGTCATCATTATGTGATACAATACATTTATTTAGAAGGTATACTATATATCCAACCAATATCAAAGCCGTGTTAGATCGGAGAGTCTGCTTCTTCGTTTACAATAATAAAATATTGGGTAGCAGAGTTTGAACGAGGTCGTTCGAGCTGCCAAGGCAGAAATGGTGTAAAAAAACCAAAAAATGGCATTGGATGACCATCGACTGAAAGTGCTCGAGCTAGCAGACATGGTACATCGCACAGTGATTAAAAATTTGGAAATGAGAAAGCTGTGCACAAGGCAGGTGCTGTGTTTGCTCACAATGGAACAAAAACAGCATCGTGAGGGCGAAGACAGTTCAAAGAATAGAAAATAGGGGTAGTCCCAGAAGTACCCGACCTGACATATAGATGGCAGTTGTTTAAAAAAATTATTATGGTCGAAAGTACTAACCTTATAAAGCTTAAATTTGAAGTTTGCAGAGAACTAGGATTTTGCGACTAGTGCATTCGCAACAATAAATGGAAAATATGCCGGTGCAGAATTATGAACGAACTTTCCAACTGGTTAAATTCCTAGAGGCCTCCACTGAGGGACGAAAAAGGGTGGAAAAAGGTAAAACAAATGTTCATACAAATGTACTTTGGTGTATTTATATAAAAAGTTAAAAAAATTTTATTTACAGGTTTGGCCTAATCTTATAAACAAAATTAAGAAAAACTTACGAGCAAGTCATAGCAATCACTAGTATCGATAAGTCTGCGTTCAGTTTAGATGGTGCGAAATATGATCATGACCAAACGACGTATGAAATCACAATTTTTGGGTAAAAACACCGACATGTCTAGCCAAGCAAACCATAATATTGCAAATATTTAAAGCAATTTACAAGAGACACAACATCAACCGTCTTCTGTACCAAGAGTTAGGCCTTAAAAGAAGCATTTAGAACCAAAAATTTTCATAACGAACCACTAAAACTACTATGCAGCGCAATATGTTTAACTATTGTATACGTACAGTTTACAAAGTAGGAGGTTTTATCTAAACGAAGCAGGACGGAGGTCAGCAGCGTTACAATGATATTTCCTTAAATCGAAGATAAATTCTTTTTAATATAAAAGTTTTCGTACGCCCCTTTTTAAATGAGCCTGAATGCTCAAAATAGTGTGTACATCTCAAATTTTTTATAAATAAATAAATAAAAGACGTAGCCCTTTAAATTGGAAAAAGCGTACCATCTAGATTAACACAACAATAAATATTATTAGTTTTTAGTAAATAAAAAGTGATTTATTTTAAATTTGTTCAAATATGATTCAAATAAAGTTTACATATTTTATAATTTAAAAAAAAACTATTCTTTTTCTTATCTACTTTTTTTTATCGAAGTTATTTTTACCATTGACAGGTAATATATCTAGAAAAGCTGCAATTATCAAACAAGTTTAGTTAGTTTTAAATTCATTTGAAGTGGTCAAACAATGGGTTTAAGTTTCCGACTTTTTACAAAGTGCCCTAAATGTGTAATTTAGATTTGGATTGCCAATGAGAGATAACGTAAACGGTATAATTTAAGAAAACTACATGATTATCTTCAAATTTGGATTGTTGTTTTGCAAGGCTACATATAGTCTAGCTGAATATAGACAGATTTCACAAAATATTTTTTTGTTATTTTACTGAAGATAATCCGTGTTTAGCAAAATTTCCTTAGAAAATAAGGACAATTCTTGGAAACCGGTTGAAAACAGAAATATGCCTATGATATATCTAAAGGTGCGTCCAGACGTTACTTTTTCTCTTCAAACTGAATCTCCTATCCTAAACTCTCGATGCAACAAACTGGTTATCTTCCAAGATGAAGTGTCTTAAACGTCTTCAAAAACTAATTTTAATCAGCGCGTCATCAGCGTTGTAGTTAAACGAGATAATCTCTACAAGATAAAACTTGAGGCTATATCAATTCAAAAACTAAAATTGGTTCTCAAACTTTTAATATTTTATTAAAAATTTATATGAAACAACAATCTATTTTTTTTAATGATTTACTAGCGATTGTGCTATTTTGTGATAACAAATTATGGATATTTACGCATTAGGTATGTAAATCTGGAAGTGGACACTTAAAATCGTTGAACTTTGTCAGACAAATGCACAGCTCCAATCTTTTAATTTAAGACCTGTTTTAATTAAAACTATTTACATGTTATTACTTATTCAGCCACGCCCTTGACTTATTATAAAAATTGACGGGCAAAATAATGTATTAACATAAAAAGTTCCAACACATAAAATGATGGATAGAATACAATTTCTCACTTTTTATATCCTTCCCAAATGTGAAACAAAAATAATTTGTATGTAAACTGTGAAGTCATTTTTTTGACAAATTAGGTACAAACGTTTTTGATTACGCACATAATATAAACTTCCCTTGTATATTTCCCCTTATAAAACCTCGTTGAAACGAATAAATGACAAACAGACATCGAATCTAAGGCAATCGTACAACAGTACATAATCATTCATATCTAATATTTATATAATATAATGAACAAAAATGTTCATGAGAAGCAACTTCAAATCCATCAACACTACAACACATTCTAGTAAATAATCAAATAAGCAAACATAAAAATTGAAAAGGCGGAAATTTAAGTCGAAATAAACTATTAAGGAAGAAAAACGAAAAACTTAATCTAATTTCCTATAAACTGTGTTTATAGGAATGTACGAATATAAGTATAATTTCCCAAAACACACACTCACACACACACACGCAAGTTAACACTTAACCACACAAACAACCATCTAAAAAAGGATTAACATCAATCTTTTAAATTTAATTCCATTTTTATTTTTTTTTTCCTCTTCCCACTATAACGAAGTTATAAAGGGTAAGTTGATTTCAGTGAGATTTTCACATTTCTCGACGAATTAGGCTACCAATGATGACATGTTGCAACATCACTTTCGATTTATTTTCGATAGAAGTTTTTCTCTTGCTCGAATAAAACTACATTATATGTTTACCTTTATTCATCATTCTTCATCACATAAATTTTTGTTTACGATATTTCGTCGAAGTGAAGAAAGGGAAGAGTAGACAACTGCGCCTGATAGAATTAGCAAAAGCATAATGAAAAAATTAAACAGTACAATTTTCTTCTTGGTGCAAGTGCTTTACCTCTATCGAAAACGATTCGATAGTGATGTTATAAAAAATCACTGCACAATTCAAAACATCGGCTAAAAAAAGATCGAATTTGTCCTTATAGTCAAACATTTTGTTTATTGTTTCTTCCTCCCCTCTCCTTTCACCCCCCCCCCCTTTCACCAATATTGATAGTTTTCACTAGTAATTCACTTCATGTGATTATATTTGACAGCAATTTTAGAGTGGATTTTCCAACATTTAAAATAAATAAGCGGAAAAAAAATATTTTAGGCGAGAAATGCTCATGGCATGCTACACCTATACGAAATAATTTGTAGTAGTGTTTGCTTACATTTAGGCGCTTCATAGACGTATACTAGGGGCGTGTCTCTTTTGATGTTGAAGAAATAAGAAAGGACAGATAGATAATATATCGGAGAAGTCCGATAAATATTTTCTCTGATGTGTTCGAGAAAAATAAATGACAGTTATTTTAATGTCGTAGAATGTCAGTTTATTGTGAAAAAGCGTCAGTTTCGATGCACAACAGTCGTCATGTTTGAATTTAACAAAGAAACGCTGCTGTCTAACAACAATTCGAATTTTTTTTTCAGCGAAAAAAGATTGTATTCGAAAATTATCAGAGCGTAAATACGGATACTAAAAAAAACGCTTATCTGTTTTGACAATTAAATTATTTCTCTGGTTACTTCGACTTAAAAAGAAAAACGCGCCTTATTGCGAGTTTACGACCATTTTCTGAAGAAAAATTTTCAGCAGATTCAATATATTTTAAATGGAAAACAAAAGAATTATGTTCGGAAGGGGAAATTTGTTTACAAAATAGACTACATCGATTGGTTGCCTGTTGAAAATTTTTCTTCAGAAAATGGTCGTAAACTCGAGATTAGGTGAACATTATTCGGTAAAAAGGATAACTTTCAGGGGCAGAACATCTGCTAAATTAAAGTTTGAATATGAAGAATAAAGCCAAAAAATCGAAAAAAATACTGTACATCCAAAATCAGAAGCGGGGTACTGAAGCAAACTATAATTTACCGTATATTCCGGCAGGGTATTTGCAAGTAAATATACCGATCAGGATACGGATTTGCAAGTATATACCATATTCCGAAAGGAACTTACGTCTTAATCGGTGAAATTTGTCATTTCGCAATATTCCAATGGTCCGCTAATTGCCGTCATGTAAAATGTAAGGAAGCGTTATTGCGCTATTACACGACAGAAAATACAAGACACGTACTAAGAAACACGGGAACATTTAACCCTTTGAACTCGTGTGCCACGCTGGAGGTGGTAATACAAATTTGCTGCAAACCTTGTATGCCGCCTCTGGAAGGATTACTTACTTCAAAAAATTATAAAAAATAACTAATGTAATAATAATAATAAATTCATCATTAATGAAAAGTCATATAATCTAATCTATCTTACCTAAATATAAATACAAGAAGATACGTAACATAAATACAAGAACATCATTGGAAAAAACGAGTACAAACTGTTAATGGAGAGAAATTTAGGGAAACTGTTAAGGTGCAAGGAAAGCTCAATTTTATTCCAAGGATATCCTTTTAAAAAGTTAGTAACCCGGCTATATACTCCAACTTCGTAAAAAACCTGGCCCCCAATGAAAAAGAGTGTGATTCTTTCTAAGATAAATACACAAGTCGGTTTTCCTACTAATACACTTTTCCTTAATTAGCGTTGGAAATAGCCTGGAATTTAATGACTCTTTTTTTGCTTTTCTCCAAGCGAAATTATAATGAGATGACCATATCAACGCGCTCATTACGAATAATTATAAAACGGAAAGTGGTGAAGGGGGAGGGGGTCCCGAAGACACACACGTTTCAGTACGGTACGCTTCAGAACGACATATGGTACTACAGTATTGCATAATTCAATATATTTCAGTATTGTAAATTGTACAATGAGGCTTAAGGTATGTAGTCTACGGCATCTTTTGTTTGTTTTATTTTATTTAGGCTGTTAGTGATTGTGTTAAAAACTTGTTAAAAATTTAAATTTTGACAGTAAATTTAAAATATTTGTTTTATTCACCACAATAAAAATTTAACGCGATACTGACCGTATATAAATTTTGACAGATGTTGCTATAAAAACATAACCTAATATTTCATTAATTCGGTGTTAAATGTTGTTTTAAATATTGTTGTTTATATCTTGTTCCCGATATTTTTGTTGCCATATTAAAATATGACTTGGTATATCTTAGGCCGCATATCTCACTGAAATTTACCGCAATGTACATTATACCACAATGAATTACAATATGTCGTATTGGATCATGCCATAATGGACGGATCGCAGTAACCACATTTGTTGGTTATGTTCCGATATTCACCACATTTTTAAGAATTTGTGACTAGAATTTATAACCAAATAAAAATTATTTTCGAAAATTTGTCAGCAATTTTTAACATTATTTAGTGTGTCAACATTATTTAGTGTGTGACAACAAAAACAGAGGTTTTGTGATAATTTGGTGGAACCGTTGGTGATCACATACTTCGGTTCAACCAATTTGTTTATTTCTGAAAATAATTAATATACGAAATTTTTAGAACTGCCAACCTTACAGAAAAAATTGGCACGAAATTTAAATTCGATGCTCTTTTAAGTTATAAACAGAACAAGAGCGATAAGCGACGACCTAAATATAAATTTCTCTGCCGGCGATGTCGCCTTAGAAAACACAACAAGAGCGTCAGCGATCGACGACAAAACTAAATAACCTAGCAAACAACGTTACACTAGCTCAATTAATTTTTATTTAAACAATGTTATGTTTAATGGATTATAAAATAATAATCTAAATTAAATTTGATTGACAGCCAAACATTTGCAACTACTAACGTAACGACCGAAAATAGTAACATTGAAGCGCTCGCGACAAAATTAGAAATTGATTCTGCAAAAAATTCAGCAATAATATTCGTCGTCGCCACCATCATTGGTTCTGTTAATATCGAATGCTTTCTACGAATTTTAATTTGGCCGCGTTCGTTGTTTCTCGTCGTCGTTCTTGTTCTGTTTATATCTATTGAGACCTCCTTTCCATAAAAATAAATAGTTTTGTTCTTCTCGTTTCTCATTAAATATTTGCCTATTTCGTATTCGTAGAATTGAGCCGAGTTCAATCGATGATTAATCTTGGATAACTTTTTTTATAGTCACCACTATATATAAGGAGTCACCGTTTAGTTAACCTAACTCGGCATAAAAAAATTGTAAAATCGAGTTATCTGAACTTTATAAAAGTGGCTTTTATACAAAATAAGTCGAATTAGTTTAAGTAAATTCAGTTTTTTACCATTTTCCAAAATGGAGAAGACAGATCGTTAATTTTTCAATATTTATTTATTAATTTTCACAAAAGAAGTTCATTGGATATTTAAGAACCAAGTTCTTAGGTTAGATAAATTGTCAAATTAGAGAGATAATCCGGTTTAGGAGCCCTTCTAACAACCTGAGCTAATTTCTATTTTATCTGGATAAAACATCTATACAGATCTATAAAAAAACACACCTACTACACAAAATATTTATTGATTTTTGGTTTCAACTGTTTAAATTTGACAATAAGTTTTACCCATACCAAATTTCATGGTATCCATTGCTCCTGCCTGCCCTAATTTTCACAAGTGGTCTCCCGCTAAATTTCGAAAATGGTATCTTCTCACAGAAATCTTTGGATCCAAAAAAAATAAATGTGACAATTTGAGTGTGTACGGGTTTTTCAAATAAATCTCAAAAATATGTACTAAACATATTTATCGTAGTTTTCAGACACAGTCTTAGCATAAAAATTGATTGCCCCTTCTACTAAATAGCCGATTAACCATAGTCTGGCCCCTACAAATACGGAAAATATTAAGCTGTGTAGTATATTACTCCTCACCATCCTAATTTTTATATTTTTTTAATCCTCATGATGGCAAGTAACTGCCAGACGGTATGAATGAATTTCAAAATTTGTACGATTTCTCCCGGACTATTATTACAAATAAGGCAGTGGTAAGGGTATTTATGGCAAAAGGGTTTAATAATATGAAAAATTGTATATAAAATTCCATACGTTCTTTTGTTGAATAACATGGATACGCTCCAAATAATAAACGTCAAAAAAATATAAACTTTTTTTTATTCTGTTATCAATTTTTCATTTCAGTCAATTAAATTATATAACCCATTAAGGTAGATAAAACCCGATTTCATTTTCTTAAATAATAAAACGAAATAAAATATGACGCTTTAACTTCGGCTATAGTTTGATTCGATAGTTTCCTGATTTCTTTCTTCTGTCGTAAATATATAGAGTTGTATATCTCTTATCAAATATAAAGACGAAATGGTAATACGAAATATAAAATATTTATAGAGAAAAAATATTGAAAACTTTTTGATTTTATAATAGGAAAAATAACGACCATCGTAAAAATTCCAATGATTTTGATTTTTGATATATAAAAGTAAAATATTCGAAAAGATCTGTAGAGGTCACATTGCAATGTACTAAATGGAAATGAACAGTATACCACTTTTGTTCAATACAGCAATTTAATATAGCCAGTGGTCAACATATCTGTAGAATAGCACATAATATCACGGGCAAACACGGCACAACCCATTTAACGTTTAATTTTAACATTTTAATTTTATAATAAAAGACCTTTAACTTAAGGTTCACGGGCAAAACCATGGTAAGTTACAGGGATTTTATAGTAAATGGATGCACAAAATTCCCTCCCATAACGCTTAATGAAACCCTCTAAAGTATCCCGCGATTTACGCGTGCAGCAAATAAATTTATTATTTATTTATTTTTATTTAATTTTTATTTTATTTATTTATTTTCATTTATTTTTTTTTTTATAAATTTCTATTTAATAATATTTGTCCACGACTAACGTATAATATACTCATTATACGTGTGTTTCTTCAATTATAATGTTATCCATTATTCACTGCTAGTTTATCTAGTAGTCCCTTCTTTTATTATTCACTACTACCAAATAAAAATTTCATTTTTGAAATTTTATCTAGTAGTCTCTTACTATTTTCTTTATTATTAAATTGAGACGTCAAAATGTCGACGGAAATTATTTTAGGTTTATTTAAAGGATTTGATATTGAAATACAATTTTTTATCGGTCGTGGACAAAGTATCGTATTCTACTCGCATATAATGGCTGTTATTCACTCAGATGATTTACGACACTCACCTATCGGCTCGTGTCGGTAAACTTCATCTTCGTGAATAACAGCTATCATTATATGCTCGTTGAATAATATACTATTATTTTACTATTTACAAACAAAAAAAATACATTTTTTTTAATCAAATTAAAAAAAAACGCGGTCAGAGAGTTAAAGGGTATTTATAGTTTATATGCTTATTAAAAGTTAGATTGATGATCGGAGCAATCGAAATTAGTTCAGCTCAACCTATTTAGAAAACAAAATAACAATTTCCACGATATTAACATCTTAGAAAAAATGAAAAATGGAAACTATGCATTAAGCTAAAATCAAATCCATTGTACAGATTTTACGGAAAAGTGATAATTTTTGGAACCAATTGGTTCAGTTCAACCTATATATTTAGAAAACAAAATTACAATTTCCACGATATTAACATCTCGGTAACAACCGAAACTATGAATTAAGCTAAAATCAAATATTGTACTTTGTAGATATTTTACGGCAAAGTGACATTTTTTGAAGACAATTGGTCCAGTTTAGGGCATGGTTCAATTAATCGATTAATCGATTAATCGGTCAATCAGAAAAATTTTCAATTAATCGATTAATTTGTAAAGCTGTCGATTAATTGGTTCTCATATTATTTTTCAGAAAAATAATAAAAATTACATTTTTAACTATGTGTAATAAATATTTTAATTATCTTTAAAAAGGAAAATATAAACTATGAGCGTATTAAGGTGGATTTATATTATCCGTTGCCTTCAGTTCCTACATGTATCGTATCAGACAAAAAAAAAACATTATTACATGTACTTCCTATATGAGTAACATCTCAACAAAATACAGCACAACGAACAAATACAATTACATCATACTTTACACAACATTCCACAAAATCTCCAGCATTAGTTCTCGCAAAACTTACTGCAATAGATCGCATACCGTTCGCTACTCTTGCGAACAGCGATGAAATAAAAAATGGCTGGAAAGCGCAAGGCTTGAAAATGCCTCTGACTGAAAAGCGAATCAGAGCTGCCGTTGTGGATTATGCTGTAGAAGTGCAGTTAGAATTAAAACAAAAATTACAATTGAAAATAACTAACATCGAACGATTCTCTTTATCACTTGATGAATGAACATCTAAACGTAATCGGCGATACATGTGCCTTAACGTTCACACAAAAGATTCACCTGTTTATGGACTAGGGATGATCAGAATAAACGGCTCAGTGCCTGCTACAAAAATTACGCCACTTTGACACGATTTACATAAGCATATTGTTGCAGTCGTTACCGATGGTGCATCTTTAATGAAAAAGATGGGTCAACTAATGGGTGTTTATCATCAAATTTTCAATAAATAAATTTACGACCCTAGTACGAAAATATTTTTTTTTATATAAACGATTAATCGATTAATCGCCATAAAAAACGAACAATTAATCGTTAATCGTTTTTTTCTAGAAACGATTAATCAACCATGCTTTAGTCCAGTTTAACCAATTTAGAAAATAAAATAACAACTTCCACCATATTAACATCTTAGAAACAATGGAAACTATGAATTAAGCTAAAATCCTATGCATTTCGCAAAAGTGATAATTTTTGAAGACAATCGATCCAGTTCAACTTATTTAGAAAACAAAATAACAATTTCCACGATATTGACATCTTAGAAACAATGGAAACTATGAATTAAGATAAAATCCCATGCATTGTACAGATTTTACGGAAAAGTGGCAATTTTTGGAGACAATTGGTCCAGTTCAAACTACTTAGAAAACCTAATCAACGTAGAAACAATGGAAACGAGATTTTATGGAATATTGACAATATTTGTAGCCAATTGGGCCAGTCAACCTATTTAGGAAACAAAATAATAATTTCCACCATATTTACATCTTAGAAACAATGGAAACTATGAATTAAGCCAAAATCCCTTGCATTATAGAAATTTTACGGACAGTCACAATTTTTGAAGACAATTGGTCCAGTTTAACCAATTTAGAAAACAAAATAACCATTTCCACCATCTGAACATCTTAGAAACAATGAAAACTATGAATTAAGCTAAAGTCCGATGTATTGTAGAGATTTTACAGCAAAGTGAGAACTTTTGGAGACAATTGGTTCAGCTCAGCCTATTTAGAAAACAAAATAACAATTTCCACCATATTGACATCTTAGAAATAATAGAAACTATTAATTAAGCTAAAATCCCATGCAGTGTACAGATTTTACGAAAAAGTGACAATTTTTGGAGACAATTGGTCCGTCCTCAATATGTAATAATTCGCAACAAAAATCCAACATTATCAAAGTGACTTCGGGTGTTCCTCAAGGATCACATATTGGATAACCAAGATCATGAAAACCTCAAATATTCTCATATTTGCTGCACTCAAAAAAAAAACCAGGTTGTATTCACAAAAATCTAGGTATTATTTACAATTTTTTTATAAATATACAACATACAAAAACTTTTGTAAATTTTATAAATATAAAAAAATTTCTATACAATTTACAAAAAAATGAATTTAATAATCAGATAATTTTATAAATTAATTTATAAAAAATAAAATTATCTTTGTAAATTTTATATTATATTTTTAAAATTTACCAACTATTTTATAAATAGATCAACTTAATTTTGTAAATTTTATAAAATATTTTTAAAATTTATCAAATATTTTATAAAAAGTTCAAAATAATTTTGTAAATTTAATAAAATATTTTTAAATTTTATCAAATATTTTATAAAAAGTTCAAATAAATTTTGTAAATTTTATAAAATATTTTTAAAATTTATCAAATATTTTATAAAAAATTCAAATTAATTTTGTAAATTTTATAAAATATTTTTAAACTTTATCAAATATTTTATAAGAAGTTCAAAATAATTTTGTAAATTTTATAAAATATTTTTAAATTTTATCAAATATTTTATGAAAACTTCAAATTTTTTTGTTAAAACGACAAGAATTTGTTTGGGTTTTACAAAAATATTTGTAAAACTCACAAAAAATTTGTTAATTAGTAAATGCTGATTTATGAAATATACAAAACTAATTCGTACCTTTGAAGACGGCTTTTGTAAAGTTGACAAAATTGTGTGTTAATTTTATTAAAAGGATTTTTAAAATTAACAAAACGGTTTATCAATTTAATTATAATTTGTGAATTATATATACATATAAATATA